>VZTB01008371.1:86228-156107 GCA_013397245.1 Thryothorus ludovicianus
GTGTGTAATCCTATTTTACAGTCTGAGAGTTTAGTGATTACCTTACAGGATCCATCACCTTAAATAGTGTTTCTATTTTGTTAATCTTCTAGACTTTAATGAAACTTTTTTTTTATTTTAAGAAATTTTAATTTTTTTTTTAATACAAACTAAGGCTGTAAACACTCCAGAGAAGCAGGTACACATGAGATTACCTTTTTTGTTTATGGATTTTGAGGTAAAAAATAATTTATATTTCCAGAACCCCTGCACAATATGTCCAATCCTTGGTGTTCGTGCATTATTGGAGTGTGAGGGCTAAAGGATCTTCCCAAGAAACAAATTTGTTGTCATGACACTGTAAGAAGTTTTGGAAAAGTCAGAGGGGTTTGGCAAACAGAAGCCCCACGCAGCATTTTTCCTTTATATGAGGAAGATAATGATGTCTTTGGAAGTGTCCTGTGCGAGCACATTCCAGGTGCTTGTGTTAACCAAGAATATTGTATTAATTCACACAAAGAATATGAGAATAGTAGAAGAAATGGAATTGTAGAATAGTTCAAGGAAGCATGCTCAAGATTTTGATGTATTAATAAAATTATTTCAACAACTCAGGACAATTTAATCTATAGTAATTATTACATGACTTGATTAAACATAATCCAGCAAAATATGCACCACTTGGGGACCCTGCTCTGCACCTCTCCCAGGCCAAATCTACTGTGAGGGGTTTTTATAAGCTGTGTAATGCTAAAGCTTTGAAAACTCCACCAGTCTATAGTCTAACATAAATCAATATAACTAATAGTATAAGACTGATATTACAAACAAATAATTTTCTTCCAGAGCAGAAAAATCTTTCCATCAGGCCATGAGAGGTTACTGAAGTGAGAAATGATTTTATATGAAGCTCTTTCCAATGCTTATCATTCTTATATGTAGCTATTTAGTGTTTTCTGAGTGTAGTTTGAAGTTCTTGTTATTGATTTGATGTATTTCAATATATTTTCATGACCTTTCGAAAAACATTGTTAAAAATTTTGAATTTACTTTACTATGTAAAGACATTGATATAATGAATATTTAGCCCGCATACCACCAGTAGGAATCCTTTCTTCCTCGTCTCCATCATATTAATAGCAGTCAGGAACACTGTCCCTTCCCATTGTTACTGAATTGGAGAGAAACACCAGGGTCTGAGAGGAGTGAAGTAAACAAGGAAGGAGGTGACAGAGGTGGCAGGCACCAGTCATGCTGGAGGAGGGTGCTTAAAAATATTTTTCAAGTTTCAGATGTAAGTTTCACGAATAATAATTCATCAGGAAACTTGGAGGACAGTGAGAACATGTTTGTATTAGTGTAGGATGGGAGGAAAAAAAAAACATGTTTGTATTAGTGTAGGATGGGAGGAAAAAAAAAGCTAGATGGCTGAGTAGTGGGGCTGTTTCAGTGGCACCAGAAGGGCCCAGCAGCAGCTTCAGGATATTTGTGGTGATAGGATCTGATGGGATATTGAGGTTTTCATCCTTCTAGAATTTGTAACTTTTTGATCCCTATGTAAAAAAATGATAAAGTGGGTCAAAAAAAAGAAAATAAAGGTCCTGGGTGCATTTGTCAAGATAAAGTTATTAACGGGACTGTAGCAGCAATGTACAGCCTTTTACTGTAATAATGGTTGATGATAATATTATTAATGTGGACATTTCACACTCCATTTTTATTTCAGATTGTATCTTTAAATATTTAAAATGAGCCTTAAAATATGCCTATTATTATGGCTAGATGGTCATGTCCTTTGGATGTAGTACTTACACACAGGAGCTATGGCACACACTCCGTCAGATATCCTCCCTGGAATCCAATATGCAAATTATGGGACACTAAAACTTGAATTATTATATTTTTAATTAAAAATTATTGTTTGGGTGCTATGCAGCTTTAATGAGGAATGGACAATGTTTACTATCCCTTTGTTAAGATTTTGCTGTCTTGGTTCTGGAAGGCTGAGGTGCCTCTGGTTTCTGACGGGGCTTAGTCATCCTCTGCATGCTCAGAGCTCTCCTTCATGATGTGCTGCAGCACAGGACGAGTTCCCATGGCCAAATGCACAAGGGCTTTGCTGAACTGAAGGTTTAACCTTGCCAGAGGTGATGTTCAATGCAGAGTGGATTGATTCGCTCCCTTGGCCGTGGTTGAGTGATAGCATTTGTATAAAGGAGCTATAGGTGAGGAGTGAGCGTGCAGTCCCAGCAGATGTGGAGAGCCTGTGAGGCTGCAGCAGCTGGGGAATGGGCTATGGAGCTGAGGGAAGAGGAGCAACGAGGCACAGGGGATCCCAGCTCACCCTTGCAGCAGTCATACCATGCATATTTTTATGCCCCTTGTGCTCCTGGGCTTGGAAAATTATTGGGAACCTTATAGCCAGTTTGAATTTGTGGGGTGAGAAGACCCAGCTTCTGTGAGCTGGCTGAAATGGGCCTGAATGTAGCTTGTCAGCATGAAAGGGGTGACCAGCTGCTGTGCCTCTGACAAGCTAAACTCAAACTCAGCATCTCTGCACCAGAGTCTCTTCTGCTTGTCTCGCCAGCCTGAGCCGGGCAGATGGAGGGCACGCGTCTTGCCAGAGGTCAGACAGTAAGTCAATAGCTTTACCAAGCTGAGATACCAGGACCTTTCATTTTCTCAAAAAGCATATGCTCCTCTCTTTTACATCTTCTGGGGGTGGCAGATGGGTAGAAGCCACCTCCTTTCAGAGCAAAGGCAGCGTAAATGCCACTACAGCCTCACAGAGGGTGCTGTGTTTTCTTTGCTACTTACACAACAGAGAGGGGTTTGGGGAGGATGGCAACGATTTTTAGCATCAATTTAGCTTCTCTTCTAGCCTTGCTGGCACTGTTTAGCCTAGTGGAATTTCATCTCCTAATTTTACACAGTATGGTGTTTTAGGGGTTGGTTGAAATACACAGGTCAGTAAAAGTAGTGGACACTAGTTACTCCTCTGGAAATCCTGATGGATATTCAGGTAGTAACCAAAAATATTGTCAGATCCACAATGTCTGGATGAACACAGTCTCTGCCCTTCTCTGGCTGTTACTTAGTACCCTTCCTGCAGCCATGTGATGAGACAGCATTGGAAGATGGAAGATGGTTTCCCAGCAGTTCTGCCTGACTGAGGAGTTTTCTCTTTGAAACAAAACTTTATGCCTTATTTGGCTCAGCTTGTCCTCCCCACAACCTCCTTCAGGATCCTGTGGGCTTCTCTCTCCCTCTGTCTTCCCCTAACATTGGCTCTGTTGCTACCACCCCTCTGCCTTTTGCAGCCTCTTCAGGGCTGCCACGACCCCTAGGCTGGCAAAGCCACTGTAGCCCTGGGGGCTGGCAGGGTTGGTCTAGTGAGTGTCTCCAAAACAGTGTCTTAGAGACAACCAAGGCAGCTGAAACTGGTATAAATCATTTGCAGAGGACCAGCAAAGGGGGCTTTTTGTGGTGTGGCATAACAGGATGTTGCACCTCTGAAGAAGCAGAGACCCTCTTTTCTCCTGAAAACTAGCAGCAGCCTTCCCTGGGAGGTTCATATTTTACAGGAGGCATGTAAAGTTGCTGTCCTGATTATACAGCTGATAGCCTAATTCTGGGAAACGAGTGCACGAAAATGTGTGCAGAAAATGAGCCTTCTAATAAGGCTCAAAGGCTTTGAACTTCCCCTATTGTCACCGTAGGTCTTCCCCTACTTGCTTAGCAGAGGGAGAACTATTCAGCTACAATCAAATAATGCAAATGACCTGAAGGAAATTCATCCTAGAGACACTTGCTGGATAAACTGCTAATATGGTTTCCTCTCTTTCACTATTCAACCAGAATCTAGGATGACCTTTCCAATGAAACATAAAACCTACAATGTGCACCCTTACTAATGTATTCTAATGCAATTAGTTCATACAAAAGGCTTGTTAAATTTGCAGTATCTGCTTTCACCTTTACAATAATTGCTAGTGATCCTAAACCATAAGTGCGTGTCATTCTGCAAGGCTCCTGAACTGTAAATAAAATGGAAAGTTTATTTGATAACTCTCCTGCCTGTCTCCTGAACGGTCCTGCTTTTCTTACAGAGGTGTCTGCATTAAGCCTACCAGAGGCTTAAATCTGGCTCAAGAGAGAGGGTCAAAAGAAAAGGTATATACTGTAGTGAGGCATTAGGGCAGGAGAGATACTGTCAGTCGACGTAATTGTGCTTTTTGAGGGGCAAGAAAGGAAATGCTAAGGTTAATGAGAAATAAGGAGGCTTAGAATGATGCTGGGTGGTGACTCCATTTTGCTGGGGAATTAAAGGAGGGCACTCCTCCCTCAGTTGTGTTCATCAGATTGCAATCCCTTCTAAATAGTTTTGTCACAGAGAAAAACCCCTGAATAATTACCTCCTTATAGCTCTTGAATTGTGCAGGAAAGCTGCCATCCCAAATGAATGTCCACTATTCCATTTAGCTGCTGTGTGACTGATTTCTAAGGGCTTCTGGAGGAATGTGACACTTGGGTGGGTGGGAAGGTGCCATGAGCAAGCCTGGTCCATTAACCAAACCAACTCATCAAGCTCACAAGGTTGATGCCAGCATCACTGACTGAGACAAGCCTGTCTGGCTCCTCCCTGGTAGAAAATCCACCTGGAGCGGGATGACAGTACTGCAAAATACCCTGAGCATCTGGGGGCTTCAGAAGGATTTGAGACAATAATTTTGGCCCATAAAATGAATGAAAGCAAAGTTAATTCAGTAATTCTATCACAGTTTCTCCTGTTGGTGAATGCTGCCCGAAGTGTCAGAGCCAGAAACAGGTATGATCTTGCACTTTTGCTCTAAATTTTTACTGTTATGTGAATTGCTGCTGTTGTTTTGGTAAACCATTCATAGAGTGAAGGCTTTTTTCTTGTCAAAATAAAACTTCACCAAACTTTGCTACAAACCTGGTCACAGTGATGCACTATGCTGCATCTTCATTCCCCTACTTCTGGCATGTAAAGTCACAGGGAGGGAGCTTTTCCAAGGGACCAACATGAAGTCAGGGAAAGCAGTTCTTTTTTTGATCCAGTAGTTCTATATGTTCAGCTGTAATGAAACCCAAGTTTTCCCCTCCTCTCCTGTGAGATTGATCTAGAGCTGACTGTGGAATTTTTTGGTAATTTTTGGAGGCAGGAAGCCAGATTTGAGGTACCTAAGCCCAGGAGAGGACCCCCACAAAGGACATAAGGCCATACAAAGATGGTTCTCTGTGGCTGATTGTCTTCCCCTGCCTAGAATACTTCTCAAGGAGGATTTTGGAGCACATGCACCGGATTCCCAGCCAGCTGGCTGCCTCACCCCTGCTATGGCTGCAAGCAGGCTGTGGGCACATACAGGTGGACACAGCATCCTCTGTGGCACAGGCTCAGGGAGCCCACTCCAGACTGCACGATGGCCCAAGTCCAGCCCTGTGCACTGGAGACAGTCTTAGATAATTCTTGCTCAATTGTTTTTTACTTCAGGTACTGAAACCACCTTGTGCTCTGCAGCCAAAGATCCATGCCTCCCACGCAGTAGGATGCCCAGGAATTTTGATGATGCAGGGCTTGAAATTGCTGCTAGTGTAGCCATAAAAGGATTCACCTACAGTGAGTCACAGTCTCAAGTGAACTCTGAGGATGAGCAAAGAGCTGGGCTGAAATGCTGCTAGAGCCAGGCAAGTGATTTTGTTAGTCCTACCTAGACTTGTTCTGCTGCAGCTATGGGAGCTGAGGAGCAGTTTAGTTGAGACAAGAGCTGTCTCAGTGTGCAAATTTTGTAAACCTTGCCCCTTTCCTTTGTGTTCCAGGAGGTTTGGCTGAAGAATTGGCAGATTACAGTTGATATCAAGGTATATGTTGTCTTTTTATCTCATTTGTTTGTATAGGTTCTCAGTTACAGAGAAAGGAATGAATGCTGTAAGCACACAATGAAGAGTTTATCCTTCTTTGTTATGAGCTCTTTACTATTCACATTCTCATGTGTCCTGTGTTTTTTGATGCAAAACCTTCTTACTGTCTAAACAGGGAAGTGCTGGGATTTATTTATTTTTAACATCAGTATTTAGTTGTGGGCAGTTCCTAATTATCTACTTCTAATTAAAAATCGGAAGATGAAATCCTTGATTTGACAAACTGCCTTCTGAAGCCAAGAGAAATGTTGTTGTGCAGTAACTGTGATCGGCACGTGCTAAGAAATAGGCTTTATTTGCATTTCCCTTAAGTGTAGTACCTGCAATGGCTGACTTGAAAATCCCTCCTCAAATATATTGTCAAACCTCAGTAACACAAAAGTATTTGACCTGTTTTTCTCTGGTTGTTGGTGTAAGAAGAGAGGGAGGAGCAGGTTTTCGGCAGGTATAAATGGATGAAATCAGTGCACGAATACAGCTGGGGCTCTCGTCCTTTGCCGTCTGGTGAGGAAGAAACCAACTCTTTACACTTTACCCCTGAGGCAGGTGGAGCGCTGCCTGTTGCTACAACCAAGATTGCTTTGCCAAGTTGAGCTGTTAGTCCAGGCACCGCTTTCCCAAACCTGTGTGCGCCCGTGCTGGTGGTGGGAACCGCAGGCGTGCCGTGCCCAGCCCCGTCCCTGAATTTCCCTGCCTGGCTCCTCGATCAGCTCACCCGAAACGAGAGCTGAGGCGTTCGGTGACAACACGGGGGTCTGAGCTCGAATAAAAGTCTGAGCTTGCAGGACCACATCGGTTGCGAAAGCATCTTTATTCTCGGTGTGCAGGAAAGGTTTCCTGGCGCTGCTTTGTGCGCAGAGCAGGCGGGATGGGGATGGCTGAGGGCCGGGTGACACGGGAGCCCGGCAGCTCGCAGGTGTGCGGGCACACAGGACCCTCGGGTGGGGCCATTCCCGACGGGGCTCAGAAGGGAGCCCGTGCCGCTGAAGCAGCGCTCACTGCCGGCTTCCACTGCCGGGAACTCAGGGCTGGCATCACTGCAGACACTCCCCACCAGTGGATGTTGCTGCAGGCACATCAGAATTTCTTAATGTAGTGAAGAAGAAAGGGGAAAGAGGAGAGCAGGGAAGAGAAATCAGGGGAAAAAAAATGTATAAAAAATTCACTACATAAATTAGCTGCGCTTCTTGCAGCAAAACTAACAGTTTCTTTTGAATGTGAATTCTGTTGCTTCTCTTAACTAAATGCCTAAAGGAATTGTATCACATAATATACAAGGGTAATTATTAAAAATGCATAAATAGTCTTGTAGGTACAAAAAGTTGCAACTTGTCTCCTGCAAAACATTAAAAGGTTTGCATATGTCAATGAATTACAGGCTGTTTGCTTTTAATCGCTGCTATTTTGGGAGTTCCTGTAAGGATGTTTTTAGAAGAAACACATTTGGTAATTGGAGGAGGCTGCCCCATTGTAATGGGCAGTTGAAACCCAAAGGAGGCCTAGCGGGGATTATTCAGGGTGTCTAACGGTTTTGGCTCTGGCTTTGGGTGTTAAGTATCGGCTAACATGTTTATGCCTGGCCTTCAGATGTCCAAACACAAAGGCTCTTTTCTTCTGCTCCTGGCAAGAATCCAGGCCAATCTTAGAATATTTGCCCATCCTCCTCTTCTGTATCCGACCCATCATTGAGGACAGTGTTTCTCTTGGAGTTTCATCTGAAAAACACTACAGCAAAGGAATGTTCACTGACCCAGAAGCCCAGTGACAAGAAGAGGGAATTATATGTGTATGAATGTCTGCCTTTGGGAAAAAAAAGCCCACGGAAAGAGAACTGCAACAAATCCAAAGTTTCTTTCCAAATTGAGCCACCTGGATTTTTTCTTTTTAAAAGTCAGTTCTGGTGGGATATGCTTGTATTTTTAAATATTTTTTTAAAGCAAAATATTATGTTAAGACAGCCTGCTTAGCATTACAGCTCTGAGATGGAAGAAATGGAAAATGTACATTTGTGTTCAAGAGCACAGACATCAGTTCAGATTGATACTTGGAGATTATCTTGAACTAGAATAATGTATTTATGACTAGGGTCAAAGGGATTACCTACATGAATAAGATCTAGCTGGATCAGGCTCTGCTGCTTACAGCCAGCCAGGAATGGATAATGTGATATGAAAACAGACCTTTTTTGGATGTTTTTTTCAAACTTATACATGTTTCTATCTCTGTGTTTCAAGCTATTGAAAGCATTTGATGCAGTCCTGAAGTCTGGTCAATATTTTCTTTTAATTGCATATTTTTGACGCCAGTCCTGTAGTAACAGGCAGTAGAAAAAGATGAGTGCTTCTTGCAAGCAGCTAGAAGCCAGTTTCTAAGGACTTGTGTTATTTGTAAGAGAAAGGATCAGCATGAGCACTGCAAGATCAGTTCCTGGGTTTGTCGTATGAGTGCTCCCATGTTTTGCTTAGCAAAGATCAGGCAGAGAAAATCTGCATTCAGCTAAGTCCTCATGTTTCCCAGTTATGCAGCTATGCACAGTATCTGTAACATATCTTCTTGGTTTAAAGTCTGATGTGCTACAATGAATGGCGATGATAGGATACAATAAATGCATTCTACTGGCTAACAAGATGGGAAAGAAAATGAAAAGCATTCTTAAGTCTTAGTCATTGGCTTCTGTATTCAAGCTTTGTTTCAATAAGCACAATTCATCAGCTGCTTACAAGAAGTGTTTAGTTATTGTGAGTGTTTGCATGCTGTGTACATGTCCTTCTAATGTAGTTAATGAGTTTGTTTTTATTACAGAAGAACCCTGAATCTTTTGATGTTCATACAACTCTGTCTCTGCTGAAAAGGTCTCTCCTTTCCTTAATCCAGATTACCAGTCAATGCATGAATGTCAGATTTTTAGCAAGGAAGAGCAATGAAAGAGAAGTTATCTGACAGAAAAAGAGCTGGAAGGCAAGTTGCTCTAATTACACAGGTAGTGTTTCCAGCACTGTTGTGTCTGCCTTCTCCCATTAAACAGTGATTAGGATGGAAAAACTGAAGGGCCAGCCATCATTAACGCCCTTACAAAAGTTACTCCTTCCCCCTCTGCTCCTGAAGTAAAGGCAAAAACTCCAACTGATTTCAAGAGGAGCAGGATCGGACCCCTAGGCTGTACATAAGTGTCTGTGTTGGAAAGGAGAATGTACAATGTTGGGTCTTTCTTATAATATAAGATTAGATCAAATCCTTTCAGTGCCCTGAAGCACTTAATGGGAAGCAGGGCTACCTGTGGCAGATAGCAAGTGAATGCCTGTCAGCATGGGTCATCCTCTCAGCATTCTCTAAAAATGTACAATTCTCATTTTGCAGCATTTGAGATCTTTCAAAAAAGTAGAGTGTAGGGGGAATAGCATGTAACACCAAGACACAAAATCACTAGGCTGGAAGAGACCTCTAAGATCATTGAGTCCAACCCATGCCCTAACACCTCAACTAAACACATCCAGGGATGGTGACTCCAACCTCTCCCTGGGCAGACTATTCCAGTACTTTATCACTCTTTCTGTAAAAAACTTTTTCCTAATATCCAGCCTAAATTGCCCTTGGTACTGCATGAGACTGTGTCCTCTTGTTCTGTCAGTTGCTGCCTAGAGAGAGACCAACCCTCACCTGACTCACACAGCCATCTTTCTGGAAGTTGCAGAGAGTGACCAGGTCACCTCTGAGTCTCCTTTTCTCCAGGCTGAACACCCCCAGCTCCCTCAGCCATTCCTCACAGGGTTTGTGTCCCCAGCCCCTCTCCAGCCTCATTGCCTCCTCTGGACGTGCTGCAGTGTCTCAATGTCCTTCTGAGGGCCCAGAACTGGACACAGCACTCGAGGTGCAGCCTCAGCAGTGCCCAGGACAGGAGCAGAATGACCCCCCTGCTCCTGCTGGCCACACCATTCCTGATCCAGGCCAGGATGCCCTTGGCTCCTTGGCCACCAGGGCACAGAGCTGGCTCATGTTCAGTCTGCCATCAGTCAGCACCCCATGTCCCTTTCTGCCTGGGCATTGTCCAGCCACTCTGTCCCCAGCCTGTAACACTGCAGGGGGTTGTTGTGGCCAAAGTGCCGGACCCAGCGCTTGGAATTATTTAACTTAATCCTATTGGATTCTGCCCAACCACCCAACCACTCCAGGTCTTTTTACAGAGCCCTCCTACCTTCCAACAGATCGACACACACTCCCAGCTTGGTGTCTTCTGCAAATTTACTAATGAAAGACCCAATACCCTCATCCATGTCATCAATAAAAATACTGAACAGGATTGGCCCCAACACAGACCCCTGAGGAACATCACTGGTGACTGGCCCCCAGCTGGATGCAGCACTGTTCACCACCACTCTCTGGGCCTGACCATCCAGCCATTTCTTAACCCAGCAAAGAGTTCCAGCTTTTGCAGGAGTATGCTGTGGGAGACAATGTCAAAAGCCTTGCTGAAGTCCAAATAGACAACAAGACAAAAAGACAAGTAGCTTCAACTTTTACCTGCTCATTGACACAATCAAAGAATTTTACATATGAAGATGCCTTATAACCAATCAATGGGCAGTCAGAAAACCAGTTAGTTGATAGTCTTTCTGTTGAGGTGTATGAAAACTCTATGTATCTAATGTGAACGAATGGTTCACAGGGCAAATAAATGGGTGTTTTCATCAAAAGCAGAAATATGCTTATCAGGTGAAAGGAATTTCCCATGTACCATCTCTAATCTGCCTGTGAAGGAAATTTCTCCTTGTCTCACTAGCACACAATGGCCACAGCTCCAAAACGTGTCCCCTTGCCATCAGTTTCCAGGTTGGGTGTCAGGCTCTGTACATTGAGCACCTGGGCAGGGGCCAGCACCCATGGCCATCCCAACTTCAGTGATGGCACAGCCATAGCAGGAAACTGAGAAATACAGTGATGTCACCTGATAAGAACAAAATAGGGCATAGGAAGATAACTACACACTAGCATGTGTTGTAGGAGTTTTCCTGGAGTGTTTGGATTTCCCAATCCTATTGACTTTGGACAGTTGACTGGAGCTTCCCCTGGTGCATTTCTATGTTTGAGGACAGCACTTTGCCTTTTGTTTCACACTCCATCTTCCCCCCATGGCCACACTGTAGGAACCACAGGCTCCCCAGAAAGCAGGCACACCTTCATACCAAACACCAGGACAAACCCAGTAGAGTGCAATGGGCAGGGACATGTGGCACAGGGTAGCTTAAGAGAGCTGCACTTCGTTCTCCCCAAATCCAGGGTGATTTCTGCTGTCTTCCCTGGGTATCCCAGGCAGTGCCCAGGCACCGGGTGGAGAGTGTGCTGCTACCTGCAGAGCTGGATATTTTGTGCTTTGCCCCCGCCTAATTTGCAGATGTATGCACTTCACAGAATGACACTCAGATGCCCTCACCAACCCTTCACTCTCTGACAGAGGAGAAATCTGTGCAAGGCTGATGGCTCCTGGGCTGACGTTACAGAGGTGAACCCTGAAGACCCCAGCCCTGCATTTTATGTTGGAGTAGGACAGAGTTGAAATGAGACTAAGTGTTTCTACCCCACACTATCATGACTGGAATTTCGAGCCATTAATTTTTTTTGGAATTAAAAGCTGCTTTTTACATAAGTAATATACAATAAGTCGGTGAATACCAATTAAAAGCATATTTCACAAAATTAGACTTTCAGTTGCCTGTTCTATTGAATATCAGTAGGTAATAAGCTTTCCTCATTTCCCTGAGCATGTAATTTTTCCCTTGAATTCTTGAGTCACTGCTTTGATCACTTCTTGATTGCTTAAAGGCTGTGAGTCAGTAATATTTCCCAGTTTCGTTGTCACATCAAAGATCTTTGAGGGGCTTTCTCCATTAGAAGGCAGCCAAGGTTCCTGGTTGACATAGTTCATCACCATGCCAAAGCTATGCTGCAAAAATGAAAATAGGGAATAATGCAACACTTTTAGCCATTCGTGTAATCACTTGAATAATATGTATCACCTCCTTAAATGGGCCAGCTGCTACACAGCAATTTTTTTTGCTTGAATTTCTACACTTGAAAATATGGAAGACAAACACTAAACAGAAAAGGTGATTTTTATCCAGACATGCTGATGAGTGGAAGTAAAGGCAGTTACTTTGCTCCATTTAGAGACTTTTACTGTTGCTTTATTCAGGCTTTTATGACATGAACAATTCTGGCGTTGAGAAGCCTCACATTTTTACAAAACATCATTTAATGTGATAACATGAAAACGAAACAATTTGTTCAGGATTCTGACTTTCAGTTTGGTACAAGAATTCGCACCCTGCAGTGGCAGTTTTGAGTAGCTGAAGTCATTATTGTGGCTCCCCACAGCATGTCAGATCCTGGCGTCCTTGCTCCACCTTGTCTTGGGTTTCTCTTGGGCAAAACTTGACAGATTTCCAAAGAAGCTGTGTCTGAGAAAACTGAGGGCCAAATTACCATCCAGACTCATCAGAGTTTTCCTTGGCTTGTGGGAAGGGGAAAGTCTAGCTCCCCACCAGCTGCTCTGTCCTGTGAAAGCCACTGGACTTTCATCTTTGCATGTGAAACCCTGTCCAGCCCCACCTGAGCTACCTGAATCTTCTTTTTCCTTCCTCGGAAGGAAAGTCAGGTTTGGGATGTGTTGGAGTCCTATCTCCCACAGAGGGAGAAATGTGTAGGGCAAGAGACTTGCTTAGGGATGACCTGAAGGCAGAAGCTCTCTCTGAGGAAGGGTGTGAAACTTGTGGCAAATTTAACTTCTTCAGGAGCTGCAAGTATTTCCAGTGTGAACTTCGCCACCGTCATCCCTGAAGCACATAAATCACAATAGGAAGGCACTTAAAGGGACATTGTCACCTTACAGCTCCTATGTTGAGAACAAACAAATGCCTTTACCTGCATTACAAATCCCACCTTAGCATTATTAAAAGTGAAAGAATTTTTTAAAATCCAATTTACTTGTCACTCTTTCTGCTTTGTTTACTGGTTGTGTTTTCTTACCGTGGACAATAGAAATCAATGAAGTCAGGTTTGCCGGTGTTTGAGTCACTTTCACTTTTAGGTTTTCAGGCTTAGGGTGGAAAGTTCAGGGGAATGGTTATTTCATCAAATGCGACTGTTTTCATTTACAATTAAAAAAATCAATGGCAATGTTTCTATTCAGACATATGTTTGTAAAAGTCTGCTTCCATGAGATTTAAAGTTTGGACCAACCTTGGCAGTGTTCTTTGAAAGATGTAGCTAAATAAAACAGTGGCAATAAAAGAATTCTTTCCATTATCATGGCAGATTGGAGACCAGTTGTGCAGCAAGACCCCATCTTTATAGATATTGCAAAAGTAAGGGATAAAATGTCACAGCCTCTGAAACAAGGGGCAGATACATCCCTAACAAGAAAAAAAGATAATGAGATTCTAATATTCAGCACTATGAGCCACAATTTCAGAAGCCCAAGAAACCATAGTTGCTGCAGATAGCATTGCAAAGGTTTCTCTGGAAAGAAATGTGAAAGCAGATAAAGGAGTAACTTTGCAGATATTTACATGAGATTCTCATAAGCACAAGGGGCAGCTTTTGATCAAAGGATATAAATCTGGGTGAATCTAAATGTATTTTTTTTCCTACACTGGAGTTCCCTGTTCTGTGCTACTTCAGGAGGGCTCAATTTAAGTCCTCATAATCGTATGCAAAACTTGCAAAATGTATCCCAGCTGGGGCATGCTCTCTAGCTAAGGCTTCCTTCTTGCTCCAGCAGGACTTCATTTCAGGGAGCTGCTAGAGTGAAACACAGAATATCAAGTGCTGTTTGCATTCTGAGAAGTAGCCCCAGCTTTCTGCTGCCACTCGTGTCAGAAAGGATTTCAGGACTGAGCCCATGGCTTCTGGCCCTGAATCTAAATTTCAGTAAGAGTACATGATTTCAATAATTAAGAATTGGTCTATTTATTAAAAAAATGTAGAGTCAAAACAAAGAATTTGGAATATAAAGTATTTTTTAATTCATAACATTTTAGCAGAAATGATGTTAATTCCAGTGAGTAGGTTTTGAGGTTTCATTTTGGCTGGGACATACCTCAGGTGTGGCAGAACGCCCCTGGGGACATGAAAGTGTCATCCTTTTTCCTTGCTGAAGTGAGAAATGGTTGGACACAAAAGCCTCTAGCCAGCATGACAAGGCACTGCTGGCCAGTAATTCACATGTATGGGCTGCTCATTTGTGCTGTGTTTGGCATACGCTGCATAATTCTGCAAAAGGCAAAACAGCAGAGGTAGTGTTTAAAGGATAGATTCTTCTTTTACTTAGAGAAGTAATGAAGCTCCTAAGTCGAGGCTGAAAACAATAGAAAATGGTAGCCTTAAGTTTCAAATATAAAGCATTGGGAGATGTCTGTGCCAGAATCCTTTTTTGTTCCCCTTCTGGACCGAGTGCTAAAGGTCTCACCTAAAAGGAGCTGCTTTTTGTTTAAAAATGCTGAGAGTACAGATTTCATCAAGTGAACACCACTTCATCAAGGAGCTGTCTGCATGCCTTTCAGTCACTGCTCCTCCTGACAAGCTCAGGTTCTTACAGGCAGCATCTAATTGCTATAAATACCAGCAATGTATCATTCACTTCTCCTCCTTAACATAAAACTTTGGCTTTAGAGGAAAATTGAATCTGTTATTCCTGATGATTCTTAGCCTCGTGCTGTTGCTAGATGATACCAAGCAGGGTGGCAGGAGGAGGAGATCAGGTTGCTTCCAGGTAAACTGGCAAATGCTTCTGCAGACCCAGCAGGGGCCACCAGGTCCCCTCTAGGGCTATAGGTATCATGGGCAGGGAATTCCCAGACAGTGAACCCTCTTGTACTGGCAGACTGGGAGTTGTTTTTAAAGGGGGGAGAAATGGGGGATAAGAAAAGAAGACCTTGTAGAAAATTCCAGTCTCTATTCATAAGGCTTGTGCTAAAAATGACCTCATGTGTTTCATAGTGCAGCAAACAGAGTTGAAGAATGCGGTCTTGTGGCCAAGAGGAGGGTGTTTCAGTGACCACTTAGGAATATTTGAATCACACAGCAGCTTATTTTGCTGTTCTTTCTTATTCCTGACAGCACAGTGTTTAGAGAGACTCTTTGAGTGGGATGAAGACACTGAAGTTTTAATATGGATAATTCAGCTGCATTCTTCCAGTTGTACATAGCTTTGCAGAAGGAGGGACCAGATTTTTGGCCTTCTAAGACATTTCATAATCTATCTGCGTCTGTCTATTGCGAATTCAGTCCTTTGAGCTATGATCCTAAAAGCCCTCAGGGACCAAACTTCTTGGGGAATGAAGCACTTAACACAGAGTCTTCTGCTTCCATACTAGAAGTGCTTCAGAAAGACTTTTATTTCCTTAAAAGAGAAAAGAACCAGTAGAGATGAAACCTACTCACCCCTTACTCTATTGCTATTATAAGCAGTTTCTACAAAGCTTAGAGTGACCAGTGGCATTTCTTTTTGGGTGACATGTTCAGAAACTTCACTGGTCTTTCATTTTCACCACACAACACCAGTTACTTTGTCTTTCCAAAGCAAATGGGTGTGTGAGCACACAACTGGATTGCCTGGTTTCTCAGCCTAGCTCCCATCCAAAACTCCCTGAGGAAAAAAGGCCTCTTGGTTCTTACAGCCAATTTCAGGCTCTGAGACATGGGATGACCGCTTACTTGGCTTATAAATCCAGAGATCCCAAACCTGTGTCAACAGTGCTATGCTTAGGACATGATAAAAATGGCTTTTGACCACGACAGGTCATTAGCTGTTCAGTCCTTAGGAATGTTTCCAACTACAGCATTTCTCACTTTTTCCTTACTTGCAGCTTTGCAGAGGTCTGCACTAGGATGGAGGTTGGCGGGAATTGCAAACTCCATCTCCTGTAACGAAACCTTCCACAACTGCCTGCTCCTGGCTCTTTGTCTGCTTTTTGGAGAGGCCCTACTCTCCTGTGTGGACACAAGAGATTTCAGCTGAAACACAGGTCTCCTCTTTGCTGTCTGCCCCCTCTTCCTGAGACTTAAGAGGAAATCGAATGCTGCAATATAAGCACGCAGGTTACACTTGTATTTAGTTCAATGGCCTCTTCTTTCTAACAGTTTACTTTGTCTCTTCTAATTCAAGCATGTCAGTAGCAAGTATCATATCTGTGACATCGATAATAAAAATCCCATTGTAAATGCCGGGGTGTCATTTTCCATTCTGCCTAAACAATCCCGAGCTTTGTGCTTTCCAGAGTGGCCCCTGTCTTTCACAGGTGACATTTGCAGATGGGGGTCCGCATGTGTGAGGCACGCAGCTAAGCCTCTCATTTCCATATGGACGGGCTGGCATAAGCACACTTTGTGTCAACCCAGAGGCTGGCCTGCAGCAGGTGGAAATTTGACCACACTGGATTTACCGTGAGGGAGCAGGGCCTTCTCCCTCCTCAGGAGTGCCAGCCTGGCGGAGGCAGTGGAGGAGCACTGCGTGGTACCCGGCGTTTCCACATGCAACTGCATGCTCTTTGTTCAGAGGGCAAAATCTGGAAAACCATCCACAGCCCTGTGTGCTCTGACTCTAAAATGCTTTCATTGACATGCTTTGGCCTAAGAATGCCTAGGGAAGTTGACACCTGATTTGTGTGGAAAGCAGCCAGTGGTGGCACTTCCAGAGCTTTAGAGCAGCCAGACCACTCTACGAGGTCTCAGAGATGTGGAAGATGCAGCTCCCAGCTGGACAGGGCTCCTTTGGAAAGAACCAACACCTTTTCTGTATCACCACCATGGCTGCTTCTGTGGCTCTGTCAAGAGTTGCAGTGGCGATGTGGAAAGGACTGTGTTTCCTACTCAGAAGAAAGTGAGTAAATAATGTTCAGAAAATATGACCCTTGAGAAAGCTTAGTTTACAGAGCAGGGTGTCAAAATTGTGTGTTTTGTTGTGTTCTTACCCTTCTTAGAATTACGTCATCATTTATATACTCTCCTAAATCACACCAATTACTCTAAATATGTACAGACATATACCTAAGCAGCTAAAAAGGAACAATTATGATACTATTTGGCATGGTTACAGCATCTGTGAAAAAGACATCTTTTATGTGTAACACAATTTGTCCAGAATTAATGAAAATATCCAGGGCTGTTTTTATGAAGTAATTTGTCACATTAAACTAAAAAAAACCTAAGGTTATGTTGGACATGAAAAGAAACTCCCTGAAGGTCAAAGCAATTAAACATTGAAACAACCCATCAACCCAGGGGTCACCGAGGCCTCATCTAATGAGAACGTTCAAACGAGAGGAAATCCTGCAATCGTCTCTACTCATTTCTTCGCCAGGTTAAATACCCATTTGAAGTCTTGGCACAGCATAGCCAATGGAAAAATTCCCATGGGCTTGATTTGGGCTGTGTATTTTTTTTTTTTCTTCTCTTGGATTTTAATAAAACCTTTGTATTTCAATCAGATCTGGAATAGTTTGCATCTTCTATGAATTCCTATAAACCAAAAGACCTGCAGGGAACTTAGTAGTAGCATCTTCAACAGTTCTTTCTTTCTTCTTCTGTATAAATATTAACAGCTAATATTTGGATGATGCAAATAGATTCAGATTTTAGAGGTTTTTGAGAGAATCTGTGTGTGTGTGTATTCACAATCAAAAAAGAACTACTGCAGAAAGCTTCCTTGGAAGAGAACAGTCCAACAGGAGAAGACTATTTACACAGATCAGGCAAGGTTACAGTTTGACTTTTACATTCAGTCAAATATTATCATAGTTTGGTGATCTTGATAATGAAAAGGGCTCATCACTAACAAACTGAGAATTTGTGTGCTGCCCTAACCTTCTGGATTTAGATATAAGAAAACTTACAAATACCTCTCCTTTAAAACTGGTTTAGAAAAATGCCAGGTAAGCTCATACAGATTTGTGGAAAGAACTATTTGGGTCAAGTGCTACCAAATTCTTTGTGTGCTTCACATTGGCAAACAGTTTTATACCAGGTAATGATAGCACAGCAGTTTCTTGATGCTTCTTCCCTTTTGTGATTTACTGCTTTGGTGTTGTCATTAACCCTGCTCCCTCTTGTTTTGCACTCTTCCTACACTTTTTGGTGTATGAATATATAAGTAGTGTATGCTACCTGGTTATCAGTATTATGTTTTATAAGCTATAATTTCCATAGGCAGTTCCCTGCTTTGGAGCAGGTGCTTTTACTATAAACTGACAAAGGCAAGGGAAAAGGAAACAATTCCTCTGTGAAATATTAGTACATTCAATATATTTTTATATTAGACAGACGCATAAAAGACAAAATAAGTGCTTCAGACTATGTACCATAATCTGTTCATGTACAGAGGTCCAGGGGATTCTGTGCAGGGACTGGACTGGGAGCAAAACCAGTGCAAGTTTGGAGTTCATCAAGTGGTGATGAAACATGTGATAGCTTTTCATTTGTAGCAGCTGAAATTGTGATCCACTTAGATTAGGAACATGTATTGTTTATGAGACAAAATTCATTATTTTGTGTTTTTTGGATAAGTGGGATATAATGCATTCGTCTTTTCTACACTTGACTGCTCATCAGCTTTTAGTTCAGACAGAACAAAAATGGTATTTTGTAGTGTGGAGGTGGTGTTACAAGTAAAGACTCCAGCAATCACTGATGCTGATGTTTTCTAAGTGATCACCATATACAAATGAGAAATGGCTCAAAGTACAATTCATAATGATTTATCCATAACCTCACTAATTCTTCTACCTTTAAATAGTGATATCAGTGTTCTAACCATGTCAGACATCATTGGTGTCTTGGTTTCCTTCCACAGTTAAGTTTGAGGGATCATTTAATGTGCTTTCTCTGACAGAACAGCAGGCACATGGTGCTGGCAATGATGAAATGTAGTGGTACAATGACATGGAAGTACATTTAGGAAAGGGGAAATTCAAAATCTACTTCCCCACTGTCAGAAGCTCCACAGAAAATCAGTTTGAGACACCGGTTTTCTTCAAGGAATTAGGATTTAGACATGTCACAATAATTAATATTTTCAATGCATAAAGAGGCTCACCAGTGTTTTATGTCTGAGGGATTTTTTTTATATCCTGTCACTGGCTTTACATGATGCAGGTACATGGCTCAGCCAGGTCTCAAGCACTGTCTGCAGGGGAAGGAAGAAGCTGACAAGTTTCTGAAAAACTGTCCAGCTTTAAAAAGAATGTTTTTAGGGCTAAGTGCCCTAAAAGGATGAAGGGTGCCCTTCAAAAAAGAATAAATCAGAAGGTTCCACCCAATTGAGAACCCAGCATTTTGAGCATTGCTGGAAAAAAAATTATAAAATATGCTAACCATAAGTCTGCAGTAAACAGGCAAAGTCTGAAATTGGACTCACTATACCTGGCAAGTTCACAGCCCTGTGGAGCAGGGCAGTGCAGAGTCGGGGTACCCAGTGCAAGGCAGGAGCCACCACTCTGTACTGTGGGAATGGGAGCATTGCACTGCCAGAAGGGCTGCTGCCCAACAAGAAAGGAAAATCAAGAAATGTTTGTTTACCCCAAGAACTGTTCTCTGCTTCTTCAAAGCCTGCATTCAGAGCTGGCAGCAGCAGTTTCCTGTCATCTCACCCTTCAGTGTCTGCAAAAGAATGCTTTTTCCTCTGAGATGGTACTTATTGTCTGCTTCTCCTGGCAGAAAATGTATGCATTTTTTAGAGTATGATTCCCCTTATCTACTACTGCTTGAGGAGAAGGATTATTTTTTGGTTAGATAAGTCACACCCCAAAGGCTTTGCAGAGATCTACGTTTTCCGGTACTTATATTGACCCATAAAGGTTTTTCACCTTTCCCTCTTCCCAACATTTTCCTTCTTCTCTTATTAGGCTGTAAAGCCATATAATCTGAAAGGACAAATTTTAGATTTAATTTTTGGTCTTTGGTCTTCTCCAACTTAAATGATTCCATGACTATAAATGAACACAGAACAATGGCTGACTGAAACCTGGTCCAGGTTCTGTGACCAGGTGCTGCTTCTGCATGAACCAGGGATGAGGAGATGCCTCACGAGCTCAGACTCGCCCACGTGACCCCGGAGGGAAGGTTCATGTTCAAGCTTTCATTTTCAGTGGTTGACTATGGAAATAGAAGTGTTTTTTCATAGCTTGTTCTACCTCACTGGCACATCCAAATTTCTTCCAGCTCCTGCCTTTTTTTCACTTGGTTGATAAAATTGTGAAGTGTAAAGCGTATTGAATTTTACCATTTTACAAATGATATTTATATATGGAGCTAATAACAATCTTGGAACCAGGCAAAACAGGAGTGCAACCTTTGCAGAGAATGACAGACAACAGAGAGTAGTGGGCACTGATCTCTCAGGGGTTTCCAGGAGTAACTGGGGAATCTGCCTCATTTCAAAACTCTCCCTCCTCCAGTCACTAAAAGGAGGAAGGATAATGAGCTTTTGTAATAGGCATGGGACTGCTAATAAAAGCTTGTCTTGCTGACATCCCTTTATTGAAATTATTACGTGTTCCTTTTCATGTTGAAGCAAGATTAAAACAACCCTAGGATATTACTGTTTTATTGGAGCTAGAAATCTACACAGTGCCAGAAGAGACAAAAATCTAACCCAAATTCATATCTACAAGTTGGAGGTGAGGATTTAATCATCTTTTCCAACAGACACCATCAGACAAAGTGATCTTTTAAGAAGGGGCTGACATTTTGTTGACAGAGATGGACAGAGACATTGAATGATCTCAGTGCCAAAACTAAAAGAATAATGTAGCTGGATCAGCAAAATGTCATGGTTAATAGTATCAAAAGCAACCAAAATAATTAAAAAGCAATAGGTCAGTCACATTGCCACACTCTGAAGACTGTAATAAATAATTAAAAATTTAAACCAACCCAGCCTCAGTATTACAGAAATCAAACTGGACTTCAGGAAAGTCTTTTTGTGACTGGATGGTCAGACATAGGACCATCTTTCCCTTCAACCCACCCCCCCAGTTCTTATCCAAGGTCTTAAACAAGGAAGGTTAAGAAGAAGGTGATAATCCAAGGTGATTAGGAGACAATGGCAATCTATTTATGGTAAGTGAATAATAGCAACACAATTCAAAACAGATAAAACAGAGTCACAAACAAGATGTAGGATTACCCATGTTGAAATAAAAGGATCAAACACTCACAGAGGCATTGATTGCACTTGGGGATATTTGAATCTGGATCATGTAAAGCTTTTGCATGTACTTAATTTATTCCCATTAGCTCGGAGAATGTCAATGGACAAACTCCAGTACATCCAATTATATGTGTTCCTAGATGGTTATAGCATCAGGGTAGGGTGAATATGACCAACACAAGTTGAAATAATCAGCTAAAAGTCAGTCAGAGAAGAGAGATGGGATATGCAAATAGTTAAAGGGTAACAGGAAAAGGCAGTGAAAAATTCTGCAGAAGCTTTAAAAAGGAGTTTTGCTGTGTAAAAAAAAGAGATATTGATCAACTTGGAATAACTTAGTGGGACTGGAAGGCTACCTAGGTTTTTGCTCTTTGAAAGTGACACTGTCAAACATTTGAGTGCATTGTCATCTAATTACATTTTATAAAACAAAATTTAAATTTGCTTTTGATTTATTTTTCCCTTATTCAGTTCCAGAGACACAGAAATACAAGCATCCCATGAAGATAAAATATTGAGTCACTGAGATTCCTAACTTGACTTCCCAGCTGCTTGGCCCACAAGGCAGCAGGAGGAGCTGCATTTGTCCCAAGGGCTGGAGTCATTGTTGGGGCAATATGTGCTGCCTCAACAATGTGTCCTGCCTCCTGGGGCCCCCCAAGACAGGTGGGCCTCTCTGACCATTTTGCTGTCTATAGTAAATTTTATATGATTAAGTGAAACAGAAAACTGAAACACAGAAAAAACCCCATTCTATAAGTCCTTACCCATGGTAAGGAGATTGTACCTTCCAGCCAGTCTTATCAACAAAGCAGGTATGAAAGAAAGCAAAAAATGTGTTTTGACATTTACCTGAGCTTCTCCCACTAAGACTGTCAAAGGAAAGTATATCAAAATCCCTTCTGATCCACTTGGCTCATTAATCAGCTCTTTTCTTGACAAATTCACCATTAACCGAATGATCCATCTCAATATCGGTGCATAAATCCAGTTTAACAATTTGTCAGTAGAAAGGAGGAATTCAGAAATCTCTCCACCAAAATCATGAATTATACCACTATTAGTTTTGAATTAAAGTTTAAACAGGGTAAAATATGGAAAGACATAAGATCAGATTTCATGTTTGTTGCAATGGCATCCATTCCAGTTATTCCACTGAATTCAGCTGGATTCCAAACAATTAATGATTTGATTAATAAATTAATAATTAATCAAATTAATTAATTTGATTAATAAATCTGATTTTTGGTAGACAGAACAGCATATTGTCCTTACTGATACCTTGCACATTGTTTTCAGCTGTAGATCACAAAGTGCACACTGGACACTGAAAATCCTAGTTGATCCTTGATGCCAGCAAAGCCATAAAATATCAAAACTCACACAGAGGTTTTTATGATGTTAGTAGGGATATGTACGTCTCAAAGCTGTAAGGGATAGGTGTCATAACAAACACAGTGGGCCTAGTTCACTGCTGATGTTGACCACAGTAAAATGTCAGCACAGATAAGATCTGAGATTGGTTCAAAAGGGAACATACTGATTTCATACTTATTCTGAGTCAAAGGATCCTGTGAAGCTGAAACTAACAACTACCAGTGCAAGAGGACAATGCACAGATATGGATTAACCAAAACACTCTCTTCACCAGCATCTTTCTGTGTTACAGCCTTTAAAAGCCCAGTGGAAGAGAAGGGTGTTGTTAGCATGAGAACATCTGGGGAGGTCATGATTCTGCTCTTCTGCGTACATCCCCCACATCCCTTGGTCATCCAGGCTTCTTTTAAGTTGCTATCTTAAACAACTTGCTCTGGCAGCTACATAATGACTTCCTGCTTGTGTCTATCCATCCAGTATACAGCTGCTGTAGAACTTACTTTGGACTTCAGATTTTGTTCAGCTGCTCTTTAAAAAAAAAAAAAAAAAACAAAAAAATTTCCAGGAAATTGATTCATAGGAAAATACCTCCACACTTTTTTCCCCAGTCTAGCAATCTTATCCACAAAACAATTCTACTAACTTGTGATTGCATTTTTTTTAATGAAAAATAATTGGTGGGAGTTTTGATTCAGAGAGAAGTACAAGATAGGGAGAAATCTCGTGTCTTACCAATAAACATCAATTAATATTGCAACTACATAAGCAGAATCAAAAAAGAGTGGGACCCCTGCTCCAGTTTGTCCTGAAACAGATGCAGCAAGATACAGTCATCCTCAAAAAATGTGCTATTTTTTCTTTTTTTTTGGAAAATGGTTTCAGAAAAAATGCTTGCTGCAAGCAAAGCTAATAAGTTGCTCTGTTAGCACTGAGATTTACAAAAATTGATTTCCTATTGCACTGTGTCTTCTGATTGGGTCCTATGGTGTCTAGTAGGGCTTAAGGAATGAGTGGAGTGTATGTGGGGGTTGGGGTGTTTTTCCCTCTTGAAACCTTCTCTGGCATCTCTTGGTAGGCACAAGAAGCCTGTAGCTGCCTTCTCAGAGAGGACACTGGGAAGGGCTGTCTCTTCTGCCACCTGCTTCTCTGCATGAAACATTTAGGAAGAATGGCTTTGAACAATGTGCACTCCTGTTGGGTTAGGCTGGAAGTGCTCATGAGTTCAGGACGAAGGTGGGGTAGAGGAGGGCAACTGTACCTCTATCTTTTACACCCACAAGAACACAATTCGTGCAAAACCTCCATGACCGTTCAAGCCTTCTTTTTCTTAAGAAAGGTATATTCAAAAATTCCCATTAACATTGCAGAGCTCTAAGCCAGGATTGTTGCTAGATATCCCCAAGGGGTTAGCTGGGTTGATATTAGAATTACATTGAGAGTTATGCTAAATGTGCTGAGCATCATATGATGGGCATCTTACACGGGGTATTATCCTTTGATAGGTAATGAGCATTTCCAGGCTGTGCAGGACAAACTTGCAGAGACACAAAGGATAGTGGGGCTGAGGAGATGGGATGCATAACCCTGGTGTAGAGGAGATCATCCCAGGCGTAGTTTTCAATGTCACATCCAGCTGACACAAGGACCAGGGATAAAATAATCCCTTTGGGTCAGCAGACGGAGGAAAAGCACGTGGCTCAATGGGTTAAGGAATAGGCGAGTACGAGCCCGGCCCAGAGGGTGGTGAATGAATGAGCTTCTTCCCCCTCTCAGTTCCAGCAGGGATCAGGATTCCTTTCCCAGCCCGCCCCCGGGATTCCTGCGGCAGGAGGAAAAGGAGAAAAGCGAGCCCTTTCTCTTCATCGGGCGCAGCAGGGGCACGGAGCAGCGCTGCCCGCCCGCGCTTCCCCTCCGCACCCCTGCGCTGGCTTCTGGGTGCTGCAGATAGAAGCTGAGAGCTGCTCTTACAAAATGCAAGCACATTTGCAGGACTTTTCCTTCCATTGAGGGCAAAGACAGAATCCAAGTGAGGAAAGGCTCACGACTGAGATTTAATGTTTAACACGGTCTGTTCAAACAGAAGGATGAATTGAGACCCCTTTGAAAATGTGGTCCTTATCGTTCTTAGAGCAGAATAAATAAAGTGGCTGCAGCTGATATTACTTTTCACCTGGGGGTTTCAGCACATTTTGTGAATTTTCCATGCTTAGCTCTCTTAGAACCCATCTCTGAAGATGGCAAGTATTACTTTCTACATTTTGGAGGGGGGCAATCTAAATGCTGATGAAAGGTTTTTCCCAAATATTTCAGGAAACTTGTAACAGAAAGAAGAAGCAGAATAATTAAAAAAATTATTCTGCCCTGTCACATTTGTATCGTTTCCTTTTGATTCAGATGACTTCAGAGATTTGCATTGCAATAGACATTTTCTAGGGCACTTTCTAACATCCTGAGCCCACTGAAGTGTACCAAACCCACTGAAGTCAAAAGACCGTCCTTAAACTAAGTTGTTGTGTGAACTTGTCCTAATCTGGCTTATGATCAATAGCCCACAATAACACTGGGGCCAAGAGATTGTAAACATTAATCTTGACTCAGAACTATTTAGGATCATTGGCCAACCCAACAGAAAGTCAGTGTAGGTCTCTGTAAATTTAATTCAACTTAAAAACATTATCTTCTTCATATCATTTAAAATATCCTTTAACCTTTCCTGGGGAAGAAGAGGTCTTAGCACAGTGGACATAGTCGGAAATGCATTTGTCTCTGATGTATTTTGTCTTCATTGTCACTAAATCCTACCATGATGCACAATTGATGAAAAAGCAGACCTTGGTTTTTTTTTTATTTGGAGGATGATTAACAGTGCGTCATGCTGGCCAACAGCCAGCCATACCAGTCATGCTTTGCTGGTTGCATGTGTACCCACTGATAGACAGTGTTTTGAAACAAATTAGAAGGCTGAGTATGAGCAGAGTCACAGATTTGGTCTTTGGATGCAATGGTGGAAGCAACTCTATGGGAGCATTTGTGACTTTCTCAGGAGTTTTCAGTGCTGCTGTAAACACTTCCAATTTAAACCTAGGTCATAGACAAATATCTTCTTAGAGGCACACTCATGTCTTATCTGGAGATGCATTTGTGTCCCTTAGCCACATGTTTACAGGAGTCCCTTTTGGGTCAAAATATTCCAAAAGACCATCTTGTATGTACTTCTGCCTGCCAGCTGGAAAGAAATCTTCTTCCCCTTTTATTCTCCTTTTCTCTTTCCATAGTATATTCAGGATAAAATTGGTGCTGAAGTTTATAGGGAAAAAAGAAAGAAAAGTGCAAAAATAATAATCTGAGTAATAACTGGGAAGTAGTTTCTCCTGCTGCAGTCATTTCAATTTATTGGCTGGGCTTGATATCACTTTCTCTTCAGCTGGTTCACTGAAGAAGCAGGTGTTACCAAACTCACAGAAAGCTGATTTGGGACTGCTGGGATGCCTTTTTCCCTCCATGTACGAGACCCTCATGGCAGGCACGGGACAGATCTGGTCAACATAAAACCATGTGTGAGCTGAGGGAGCCAAGTGGTGAGGGATGGTGTCATGGCTCACTTTCTGTTCTGCTCCTTGCTCTGGCAAAGAGGATCATTGTGGGGAGTAGAGGACAAGAGATCCTGGCATTGACCTTCCTTGTATGGAAGGAAGTAACTGCAGGGGATGCATTCCCAAAATGTCTGGTTTGGCATGTCTGGTTGTATGGGTGCAGCTTCATGGAAGATGAGACAGTTGCACCTGTTTACACCAGAGATACTTTTGGGATAAAAGACACAAAGAAGCAAATCTCAGAGAAACAAAAATCTAGAGACAGAATCCCTAATGTATTTTTAAACTTCATTTTAAAGGGAAAACAATGGGAAAAAAGCCTCAAAGGCACATATTTAAGCGTTAGTTTTAAAGTAATACCTCCTCAGAGATCTGACTTTATCACTACTGAAAGGAGAAAGCAGAAAATGGAATTGTTTTTGTTGTTCTATCATGTTTATGACATGACAAAAACGTGGAGTTCTTCTGCCTTTTGCTTTTCACCTTGTTGAACTGCTGTCAGACTTCTGTAAATCGTTTGCACCATAAACAAGCTTTGTGAGTGAAAGGGCAAGTGCTGAGAAAAGCCAAAGGCAGAGATTTTATATTGAATTTTTTCTTACAGAGATAACTGACTTCAGCATGGACCAGCTTCACCTAGATCTGGGAAGAAAAGCCAAGCATCATTGATGGCAACAGCATAATGAAGCTCAAGCAACAGCAAATGGGCTAAGGCTCTGAATGTGTTGATTTTATTTTTAGGCAAAGAGTACGATAATTGTAGCTGAGAGCATTTTGTTTTGAGCAAGAGCTGCTGCCTTGTTCCTCCTTAGCATTTCAGCCACAGATGTGGGAAGACTGACATCCCTTACGCAGGAGTGCTACCTGGAAGCTGCCTGCTGTTGTGAAGCCCTGACTGTTACTAATTGCAATGTAATTGTAATTAGTTTGGAGGACTATCTGTCTATGTGCACCAGTGATGGGATACGAAAACAGGAGGAGAAGAGGATGCATTTTGCTTGCACATGTGGCTGCTGCAGTGTCAGGATCCAGCACAGCAGGCAGTTCTGCTGCTTTGGCAGGGAGCCATCACACAGGAAAAAGGCATTGGCATGGTTCAGAGCATGGCAATGACAGGCTGGGATAACCTGATCCCATGGGGACTGCTGCTTGTTTCGGTGCAGAGTCAGAGGCTTAGCAGGGGGATGCTCTTCTGTTTTATCTTGTTAGGTCTTGCTGTATAGAAGCATAGGAAGAAGCCTGGAGAGGTAGGGCCACACAAATAAATGCATCTTCAGCTCACTGAAGATTGTGTAAGTTCGGTTTGTTTCCATAGTGTCCTCTTTGCAAGTACGGTAGCCCAGAGAGATGGAGAACAGTATTTAAGGAGCTTGAGAGCTGTTACTGATCTTACATTGCATGAATAAACCCAAATCCACCTGTGCTGGAGCCCACTAAATCCAGGCACATGCAAATACTTGCAGGTTAAATTCAGCTTGTGCCTCCGAGGGAGAAATTTGTGTGATTGGTCTCTTCAGTAGTTCAAGGTGCAAAAACCTCTGTCTCATATGCTTGGCTCTGCTTTTGTTGTTACATCTGGGACCTTGTAGAGAATCATGGGACATAGTCCAGTGCTAATTATTTTTCTTTAAACATCTTTTTTTTTTCCTTCCCAATTTGCTGCCACCCTTTCACCACTGCTTCAGTATGTCTACCTGATTTGTGCAGCAGGGCTTTTAACGTAACTATGAACTCTTAAAAAATCACAATCTCAATACATGACAACAAAAAGCACAAACACATATCTTAGAAATTAATAAAAAAGGCACAGAGCATGAGTTTAACTGGTGCTATGAAGTCTCAGAGGGCTGTGCACCGCTGGATGCTCTTGGCTGGGTATTCTGCCTACAGAGAGATTAACATTTTGACATCAGGGATTCTCTCTATAAATCTTCTATGAATATGGAACTCGGATGAATTATCTGGTGTTTTTACTTCCTTACTGGGGAAGAAACTTAGGAAAGGCTGGGAGAGGCTCCTCCACCTGTGACAGGTTAATGATAGAAACTTCTGCTGGTGGGGAATTCAAATAGAGGTCATTAGGGCAAAAAGGTGGATTTGGCCTAGAGAAAACCCATTTTTCCTATCTAGTCCAGAAGGAGAGAAAAATAAATTAGAGATGTGTGCCTGATGAAGCTGATCAGAAGTTCACGCAATTAAAGGACATACAAGTTATAGAAAAAAGGATTTCTCAGGAGACATTAGAGAAACACAGGTGAAAGACTGACCAAGCACGTCCTGCCCACCAGCCAGGCAGGCATCTTCCAGGTGGTCTGAAAGACTTCAGGGACAAAGAGGAAGACCAAAAGGATCTGGCTGTGTGTCTCTTCAAACCAGTGGACAAGGTGAAGAGAAAAGAGACCAGAAGAGGAGAGAGGGATCATAAAGATTTATATTCTTTAGGTCTGTACATTGTTGCGTCACTAAAGAGAAGATAGCCTGATTCTGAAACTCCTGACTGTTTCATCTCAGATGGCTACCTAAGGCATGTGGCATGAATTCCTTCCTGGAGGTGCTGGCTTTCCACCATGGATTGCATATGGAGTCTTGGTAGAAGGAACCTTTCTTTCAATAATCCTAATTTTCTTCAGATAACAAGTGAAACTGGTAGTCTGAATCTTGTCCCTAGCATGTTTCTTAATTACTATAGCTGTTAAGCTGTAGAGATGCTTCTTGAAGAATGGTCTGAAAATAAAGCTAAGAATAAACTCAGATGCCCTGCTAAAGCAGAACTTAAGTACTGATTTTTAAAGGTAAGACCCCAAACACCTTTATCTGGGCCTCTAACTGGCCAGGAAGTATATGATGATCATGAAAAATAATAATATGCATTTATGTGGTAAGAAGTTAAATTATGATTGGTGCTAGAAATCTTTGGATCTCACATGGAGAATGCTCTGATGGACTGCATTGATATCCACTTCATTCAAGCAGGCATCAAAAATGACTTTCCATCCCATTTCCAGGAGTTGTGCCTCACTCCAAAGGGAGAGCTAAGCTTGAGCCCAGGGTCAATTCTGCAGCCACTGGTAGTGCTAAGGAGAGGCTGGCAGGAGATTAGACAGAAATGTACATTCAATAAAATCAAAAGGATTTTGTCTCCCTAAAGGTTTGGAGGAAATGAGTCTATAGATAACTGTTTGCCCTATGGACAGCATTCTTTAACTTTCACTGAGGCAGCACATGCTGTTATCCTATAGATCTCCAACGAAGCAAATGATAAGGAATAGATGATTTTCCTGGCCAGTTCTGTAGTACATTTAATACTTATTTTAGGATAGATCTTCTATGAAACTTGTATCAACATCAAGGTTATTTTTAATGGCTTTAGGGTTTGCCAGCTACTAATGGTGTTCCTTTGGAAACCTCCAAAACCATCCCAAGCCTCCACTTTCAGATTTTCATTTAATTGTCTGTCTAAGAGATTGTAACTTCGAAGACAAAGTCCCACAGCTTCAATCTTCTTGATCCTTTGACTTAGCTTGACATTTGGATTTTTCCATTGCACCCTTATGCAACTGAATTACAAGCATTTTCTTTTAGCATCAATATCTTTGATAATTTACTACATGGCATAAAACTCAGAAATTACTTGATAACATAGTCTTTTTAAAGCCAAGTTAAAGATTAAATGTTAGAAAGTTTCTTAGTGAGCAATAGAATAATTCCTAAAATGTTTTTTCTTTCCTTGCCTAGTCTTGCCTTGCCTTCTTCCCTTGTCTCTCCTTCTCCTAGACAAGGTGTACTGAACCCTTCACAGAAAGATATCATACCATTGACTGAGTGTTTTAAATTAATTTTTTTATCTGAGATTTTTTTGGGACTTCCATTTGAAAGTTGATCTGAAAATTTTATTTTGATTTAGAATTGCTGAACTGACTTTCTGAAAGTCCCCCTCTTATCATTACAGAGACATTATTTGTTAATCATCTTTTAAAAAGACATTTGTTGCTCCAAAGCTCTCACACTCTGCATTACTTTCAGGAATAGGTTTTATGATGCCTTCACCGTTTGAATTTTATCTTCTTTGCAGGAAGGACAGAATAAAAGATGTGCAATAAGCAGTGTATTTGGTGTTTTCTTTTCCCCCTTTTTGGGATTACCTGTGAACAAAGCTCTCAGAAATTAAAAGATTAGATTATTATTGATCACCAGGTGACATGGCACCACATTTTCTGATGACCCCATGAAGAGGCTGACCTGGAACAGAGGCTAGACAATGTTAAAAGAATAAAGTAGGTATTTATTAAAAGGCCTTTAAAGGATACACCCTGTGTAGTACCAGAGCCCAGCTGTGGCTACACCCTAAGATGGACACAAGATGGATCCTGGTTCCAAGTTTTCACACTTTTATAAAAGTTTTGGTCCATTTATGTATTGGGGTTAATAGTCCAATTACAGCCCCAGGTTATGAAGTCTCATCCTCCCAGATTGCTCTCCTCAATTTGCTGTTTACACTTTTGGGCCCAAAGCTGCAACGGTGTCCTTGGTTCTCAGGCTGGAAAAGGATTGTTTTGTCTAAATAAGCTGTGAAGAGAACTTACTAATGCTTTATATGAAGTTCAGAGCTACACACTAGAGCAGTACAGAATCTGGAAACTATGAAAGCTGAAACTTAAGGGATCACCATCAGCACAAATCAGCTGCTGCTGCACAGCATCTTTCTAACTGGAATATCGAGTGGTTCCCCCAGGTGGATTGTACAGCTGAGCAGCTGCTGAGGTCACTCATCACTGAGGGTGTTTGATGTGGAGGCACCAGAGGCTGCTGGTGGGTGTCCCTGTCACAAATCTGTGGGTATGCTGAACTTCATGAACTTCTCCTCTTGCTGCTGCCTATAGTTGTGACAGGACAGACCATGGAAACTTTGTGTGAGCTGTTTCTTTGTGAAACAGTGAAGCAGCATTTTTGACACAGTGAAGCAGCATTTATGCAATAGAGCATCCAGTGGTTGCCACCTGGGGAGTATTTCCTGAGACACAGAGAGCAGCTGGACATAGCTGATTGATTTATGGCAGACTTGGACTGACATGATGAAATACTGTGGCTGCTGTTGCTTGGTGGTGTCAGAGAAAATAATGGGGTGAGGTTAATTCATAGCATCCCAGAACTGGAATTGGAGCCCCAGGATTTGCAAGTGAAACAAGGGGATTTCATGGCACTGCCTGGTGTGCAGAGTGTGCCCTGAACCTCTTCCCACAAAAGCTGTCTGAAGAAAGTGATGCAGCAAGGTATTGGCTCTTGCTTTCGTGTTTGGGATCTATATTTGGGATCAGCTAATTCCTTACTAGCTGTTTTTTAGGTGCCTCTCTGCTGCCAGGAAGAACTTTGGACCACATGTACTAGCAGCCTTTGAGGAGGAGGAGGAGGCATTGAAAGCAAGACAGTGCTGCTGGCAGCCATCTAACTTGGCCAGTGACATATCTATGCTTTAGGTGATGTGCCCTGCATGTTTGCTAGGTTCAAGCAGAGTATTTTTATTTGGCATTGTCTCTGCACGCCATAAGTTATTGATTTGCAGATCTGATACAGGTAAGCAGAACTTGTCTGCTCCCGTCACTGTGGGTGTGTATGGAGAGGGAAGGAAGCAAAGGGCTCCTTGCAAGTCAGGGTAAACACCATGTGATGCTTTAAGGTGAGACCTACATTTAATTGATTACATTAAGCTGATTTAATCAATTTTTAATCAGCTTTTACTACACAACAGTAATTTATTACAGGGGTTATGTGATTATAGACTTACTGAGATTTTACTTTCTGGCTTACCATAGTTTTTATGGGCTTATGGTGATTTTAGGTTTTATGAGTTAATGACATTTTCCAACTTTGCTAAATGCATATCTGTACAATGCTCCTGTTACCCTTGTCTTGGCAGAAGAGAACATTGCTACAGGCTGTCCCATTTATTAACCAAATAGTCAAATCAGGGAAAATATAATTTAATATGCATTACAGACATTTTATAAATGCAGAATAGGTGATGTTTCACAGACACTGTGCAAATGCATGCACCTGTAGTCACATGTGCTTGCATAACATATTCAATGCTGTAAAAGGACAGAAAGCTCTAAGCCCTGAGACCAAAGTGCTCCATCTCCAAAGTGCATTTGTTCCTGTAAAAGTTGCCAGGCTGGCAAGGCTTCTACAGTGGCTGAATGAACCCTAGGTGCCAGAGTTGTCTCCAGAAGTTCCTGGTTTTTCCACATCTGCTACTGAACAGAAGGAGCTTCTCCAGCCACAGGGAGCAGGACAAAAGGATTTTGTGTGCTCAGGGACAACTTCTAAGGTTTTGTCAATTGGATAGCTTACTTGTGACTTGATAACTCGGGACAGCACCAATGTGGTCCTGGCATGAGGAAACTGCCCAGAGGTTTTGTGAACATCCTGCTGATACCAACAGGCACAGAGAATTGAAAGCCTAACTAAGGCAAAACAGTAAAACCAAAGGAAAAGTGAGGTTTCTCAAAGATGTGGACACTTCTGTAGATTGCGCCATAATTGCAGCACCAGTGGCATTCACATCACAGTACCTTGGGTCTGGCTGAGCTGCTCAGGGACTGGCACAGACAGGGGCAGGGTGGAGGGGATACAAGGCAGCAAGTAGCATGGGGTGTGTGTACAGAGAACTACAGGTGTGGTGTTAAGGACTTTATTGACTGGACTCCAATAAGCCCTAATAACACTCCGAGATTTGCCCACAGTTTTGCATGTGGACTCTTCCTTGCCCACAAAGCAAACCCAAAATTTGGGTGCAACTCTCTCCTCCCTCCACAGCATGCTTAAAAGTTTTGAGGAGAGGTTGGAGGCCTCACTGCATGCCACAACCCTTGATACTTCCATTTCAAAGCAAACTTTATAAAGGGACCAATCTAATCTACCTAAGCCATAAAGCTCTCCACTGCCTAAGGAGAGTGTCAGTAGGAGGATGGCACAGTATTTCTGAGGACAGTTTGGCGCAATCTTGCAATTCAGGACATTATCTATTCCAGCCTTCCCTTGTGCTAGTCTAGATACAGGCAAAAGATGCCGTGGGCTGTTGTGAGCAGAAAGGTTATCCTGGCTTTGCTGCTTGCTTTGCCTGTGTCACCGCCCGAGAGAAGCCAGCAGGCTGCTGCTGAGTGTGAGATCAAATAGAGATGGCCACGGCAGGGGACAGCAGCAGCCAGCCCAGCTCTGCAGATCTTCCCCCAGGCTCCTTGTCCCAGCTCCATCCCTTCTTCCTTCCTTCCTAGTCCTGGGGCAGGAGATGCCCCAGATGTTCTCTGCCTGGTAGGGAAACCCCACTGTGTCAGCAGCACTGTGACCCTTTGGGCTGGCTTTGGCTCTGGGTTTCTCTACACTTTGCTGGGTGGAAGACTCCCAAAAAGCAGTTCAAACATCCTGCAAATACCCTCAAACAAACAAATTTGCCTTACTGCTCAGCACTGCATTTTAATCTTCTGTTTCTCTGTTCAGTGTTATGAGGAAATAAAACATGAATCAGTCTTGTAAGCCAGCATTAATGTGAATCCCATCATCAGTTTCAGTCACTCAGACTACTGAGGTTGGCTTTTAGGGTGGTTCTTGTGTCAGAGATGAGAAAGTTACACAACAGACATTAGAGAATCACTTTAAAAACCTCCACAATCCTGCATTGATATCCCATCCACTAAGGGAGAGAACCAGCCCTCGGCTGGCTGAGAGGCAGTCACATGAGTGTCCAAAACAATGAACACACAGAGTCGACAGCTGAGGCCATTGAACTTTATGTCACTTCCCAACTGCAGCATTTCTCATAATTTATGGTTATACTCGCCTTTCAACCTTTAAAACCTTTTCCCAAGTATTTGCAGCATTCTCACATAAATATTGCTACAATAAGTAACATCAACATTTAGTAGCTGTTTTTCAAGAATAACCGTGTGACACTATTATGGCATTCCATTAAACCAGCTGCGATGTGGGGAAGGCCTAAATCAAATCATGCCCACTATAGGTAACGTTTACACATATACAAGGGAACAATGGATGGGAAAAATTTATTCTGTGTTTTGAGACTTAAATGAAAGTTCTGTCTCCTTTCATGGTTATGCAAGATGTCTCTCTCTGGTGAAATGACCCAGAGTGGACACAGACAGCAGCTTACATTCCAATGCTATTTGTCACCTCCTCAAGAAAAGTTGTAATTTCAAAATCTACAGTTTGGTCTATTTATTTATTGTGGTATTTTTATGGAGAAAACCTTATCTCAAAGGAACAGAGAATGTTGTCTTTTCATTAAAGCTATCAAATGTTGTGAAATGATTAGTAAAAAAATTCCTTGCCAGAATTATTCACTGTCCAAAATGCATCACAATGACTAAATGTAAATGACAGATAGTTAGCTTGCATATAGATACGTGCTTAATTGCCTCTATCCCTCCTGTCTGAAGAATGCACTTTAGCATATGCTCATTTAAACACATATGCTTCATTTCTGTTTAGGTCAACAGGATTTGAGCACGTGCTTAAACATAAGCAAATGCTTAAGTGCTTGTCTTGAATAGGGATGCTTTTCTGGGGCAAAGCCAGAAAATACTCTTCTGTAATATTTCTTCTTACCTTAGCCTTCCTTTTGCTCCAGCTGCACTGTTGGAGTACTCCTCCTTCCCAAAAACCGGCTTACCTTCCCTCCTCCTCTGCCCTGGGGCTGATGTCAGGGACACACAAGCCCCATCGTTCTGCCAGCTGACCTTGTACATCGGGGCTGGCAGAAGTGCCCATCGCGGCGAGAGGCGAAGGGCAGGGGTCTGTGGAGGAACAGAAGGGCAGCTGCCCTGAGGAACGCACAGCCTTCCCCGAGCGGGGCGAGCACCGGCGATGCTCGAGGCTGCTGGCAGGGCGAGAGAAGCCAGCAGTAGCTCGCCCGTGCCCGTGCCCAGCCCGCCCTCCTGCAGGTGCAGGGCTGGGCGCTGTGTGCGGGGGACGCTGCTCCCACAGGGCCCCTGGCGAGGGTGGCAGCCCGTCCCGCTGTGTCCTGCAGAGCCGGGGCATTTCGAATCGCTCCGCTCTAACTTTCACCTGCGCCCTGCGCGCTCCCGGTGCCCGCCGTGTCCCGCTGCGGCGCTGCTGGCCCGGGGCTGCGCCTCTGCTCGGAGCGGGACCTGGGAGCTCCGCCGCCGGGAACCGAGGCTCGGCTGCGGAGCTGCGCGGGCTCCCGGCAGGAGACACCGCAAGTCTCCGGCAAACCGGAGCGATGCAGGGCCTGATTCCTGCTCTCCAGCGGGCTGCAGGGCCTGCCCAGTTGCTGCAGCAGGTGACGTCCGGCTGGGCGGTGAAACCCCCGTCCAAACACGTGCTTGCGGGAGCCTGCAGCCCTCAGGGCTCTCTGCACATGCACTTCGGAGCTGTATCTGTTGTGCATTATCAGCTTAATTAAGATAAGGATATGGAGTTTATGCTATATTCTCATAAATGACAGGGCAGGGATATGAATGATTTATATGGCATTAATTGTATTTGCGAAGCTTAGGTCTGACGATATGCATTAATAAAACCATCATTTGAATCAAAGTAAGGGAATGAAAGCACAAAAATATTGTTTTTCCTCAACAACTTTCAAAATTCTGCTGTTTGTAAAAACAACCAACATGCAATGGACTAAAAGTTGGAAGGGTCAGAGTCTGGATCGCCTGGGCAATAATTAATAAAAACACATCCAAAGGCAACTTCAGGGAGTGAATTTGATTCAGTGAAAGGAGACTGGTTCCTCTCCCTGCCCTGCAGGTAATGTGTTTGCCTGTGACGGCAGCAGATTATTTGTTCTTTTTTTTTCCCTGCCACCGAACTAAAGAATGCATTGTGGGAAAACCATCCTGACACATGACACTGTGCAAAGGAGGATCACAGCGTGAGGCAGCATCAAGGGGCTTACTTGGTCTTGATGCACTCTTGCACAGCATGGGGCTCCAGAGATGAGTGTCTCTTCCAAGGAAAGCACTGGTGCAATTTGCACAACTCTCATGAGAGCGCACGGTGAAGCTGCTCTCAAAGCCCTCATGTAAACAGGGCCGGGGAAAGAAAAGGGAGAGTAAAAGAGCCTGCACCATGCACGGGGAAAAAACAAAAGGAGATGGTTCAAAAGAGCCTGAGCTAAGGAGGAGGGGAGTAGTGAGGGAAGCAGGCATGGGGCAGGGAGGGGAAGGGGCACAAAATTAAATCCAAATATTAGAAGCAGAAGGGAAAATCTTAGTAATGAAATGGAATAGTTAGCACCACAGTAATGGGAGCGGTCAGGAGAAGTGAAGTATGGGAAGACACTGGATGGCAATGCACAACTAGAGATTTTAGCTTTCAAGGCAAAACCACAGCTGAGATGCGCTCTGAAGACTGTGCTTCAGATATGCAGCCCTTAAACTTCTTCAAAAACTCCTAAGTTCAGATAATAAGTTTGCATAAAGAGAGAGAGGGAGGGGAAGAGAAAAAATAAAGGCGGCTGTAAGTGCTCCTCACTAGCCTGTCTCTGAGCAACAGGCCCTCCTGTACTCACTCTCCCTTGTTGCTCCTGCTTATCATAATATGCCACTTTTGCGCATCAAATTTACATTTCAAAAAATGCTGTATCGCTGCTCTAAAATTAATTATTAATCTTTCATCAGTCCCTTCCATAGATACATTTTTAACTTTGATTTTGCTACCCGTTTGGGGGAGGGATGGGAGAAGGGGGCGGGGGAGAGAAGATCCTTTAATCTTGTCACTTTTCTGTGGGGTTCTCCTCTCGTGTGCTGCTACTTTCAGGCCTGCATGTCCCCTAAGCACTCTGGAGGTACAAGTTTAGTCTTTCTCCTTGCTTGCAAAAGAATCTTCCCACACTTTTGAGAGCATGAATATTTTCACCCTGCAGGATGCAACACAGAGAAGCGCCGGCTTCTCTTGTTTGACCTGGCATTTCAGCCTCAGTAAAGAGAAGCTGTACTGACAAATTGAACACCCCAGGCTAAAGAGGTGGGTGGATTATATGCCTATGCAAGGGAAAGAGATTTGGGTGGGATTTATAGGGCCTACCTAGAGTGCAGTATGAGCTTATTCACCAGTCAGCTCATCACAGTGACTTGTAGGCAATGGTCTGAACTTTGGTAATATACTATTCAGGGTAATCAAGTACTGAAAATGAGGAAGGGGGCATTTGCTCTTAGTTTATTGAAGACTGAATCACTCTCCTGAAGTGTAAAAGAAAGAGGAGCAAAGAGGGAACGATAGGTGTCGGATACTGGAGAGATGTGAGCTGCTGACAAACTCCATATTTGACCCACTCCTGATCCGGAGTTGTGGCAAATGCTATAACCTGCCTGAAAGAGGGGGAAAGGGCACATAGAAGATGCAGTTATGACATACTGTAGAAAATGGTTACAGAATTAACACATTCCTTTTTGCCTCTGTGCTGTGAACATACTGATCAGTGGCTTCATAGCCAAATGCACACGTGTGTAGGTGTCCACACACACAAACAGACACACACATGTATGCTTTTACTCACCCCTTCCCCCAGAAATATGCCATCTGGACATTCATGAAACTGAAGTACAGTGTGTAGGCTGCTTCCTTGAATTTAGGTGGAAAGACTTGACGCACCCCATCATATTCACTGCATTTTGCTCAAAAGGGACAAAAATTATCACATTGGAAGACAGATGTCAACACAACATGGCATCTAGTTAAAGGCCAAATTCTCCCAGTTACAAACAACAATACTTTACATTGCACTTTTTATCTTTCTACTCACATGTACAGTACAGAATGTGTACTCTTTTCAGAAGCTCCTTTGCTGTGAGCTGCTGGGTGTATATGTGGGTGAATGTCTCTCAGGATGTTGGACTTAATCAGAGGTGAATTTGGATCAATAAACTATCATTTACTAGAAAATCAGATAAAGTACAGGGTACAAAGAAAGCTAAAAATTCAGAGCAAAACACACTATTCGAGTTTCCCAGGCTCACATTCCCTGCATGTTTCTTCAGTTGTACTTGCCCAGATTATGAATTTGTCCCTGTGGTCGTCACCTCCAGACTGTGCCTAGGTTATGCAGCCCTCATAGATAAAAATCTGAAGTGCCAACCAGCAGATCCACTTTGAAGACTGCATACTGTAACACTTTCATCTGGGCTATACTTCACCAGTAATAAATTAGCATTCACACAGATGCAGCCAATAGCTCTCACAGCACACCTCTACATAAACATTATCCCCTCTGCCTTTCACAGTTGGAGAAACTCAGCCAGCAAAGTTGCTGGAGGTGAAGAGGAAGTCAGCAGCAGCTCTGGATCAAAACTGAAGCCTTGCTCAATCACACCTTTCTTCTCCATCTTCTAGACAGCATCTGAATACAGCTGCACATCTCCTCTATGTGATTTATTCTGTGCAATAACACGGATTTTTTTTCAAAGCAGACTTTGATTTCAGTTTGTTGACACTAGTTCTGCATATATGTGTAATTATGTAGGATTATCAGTGTGCTACAGAAGGCCCACTTTGTATATTATGCCTCTACAAACCATTGGAAATTAAGTGTTGTGATTCTCCTTGCAGATTCTCATTTGGGGGATGTAAAGTGAGAGCGGATAACTGTAAGCATAGCTCATGTTTCATAAAAATAAACAATGCTTATGTGGATACGTGACAGATGTTACACCTTGTGGAAGGCATTTGAATTCCTTATAACCAAGTAAAAAAAAGTGAGATCACATAGGCTTCAGAGTAAATGCGGTTTCAGGAATGCAGCTCTTGCCAAAATCCAATATTGGCCTTGGGAAATGCCCCTTTTTATCCACAGAAGAGTTGAATAATGTTTGTGGCCGAAAATGCTAAGGATTCTTAATTGTGCCCAGTCTCTCCTCAATCAAAACACAGGCTCTATTTTCAGCGAGTTACCCTCTCTACCTGTCCAGACTGCCAGCCTAGCTGACAAGCTGCATGTGTCAGAAGGGTGTAGAAAGAATTTTCTTACTTCTTAGAGCATCTTCTTTCCATTTGAAATGTTACAATTTGTGGGTTTTTTTATTCCATATCAGATTCTTCTAAGGGTTAATCTTGGGCAATTTTTTCAATTGGTCTAGGAGATTCCCTTGATTGTTTTTTTCTTTTCTTTGTCGCTTGGGACAGGTCTTTTCAGTAGAGTGGGGCCATAAAAACATTTCCTGATGAACAAAAAGTATGGCTGGCACAGGCAGGACAAATAAGGCAAGGCATTAGGTCTTCAACACTTGAGATACGAGCCTCCAGAGTAAACACAAGCAGATCAGAAGCATTTATCCCATATGTCATAGCTATGCAACACTGCTCTCCCTAGCCAGAAGAATGTCTGCTGCTCCAGGACCAGGGCATCCTTATCCTTCCCCACTGCATTCCCCTTCCTGCACCACGGGCCTGTGTAATGATTTTTGACCAGTGCTACCTTTCCCCACCCAGAGCTCTTCCCTCCAGGGTGTGCTGGAAAGAGATCATTCAGCTCCTTGTCCCTGCTCCTGTCTTTGCAGTGGGACAAAGATCCAACCCTGCAAGTGGCTTTTCTCTCCCATGAACTCACTGGTGTGTGGCCAGCCTGAGCCCACTGCTCAGGCAGAGGAGACACTGGCCTCATGCTCACAAAGCCCAGGCTCTGCTGATGGCTTAGACAGTCCCACCCCACCCCTGCTGATCAGTGCTTATCCTGAGCATGGGGTGAGCTACCCACTGCTGGCATGTGGGGAAAGGACAATTGCCCAAAGCTGACTGCCAAAAGTGCTGCCCTACTCAGTGCCCTGCTGCATGGGGAGCTCAGCAGCTGCAGAAAGGCTTGTGGTACCAGCAGCTGCATCTCCAGGAGAGCAGGTAGTGAAAGTCAGCATCCTTCTGCAGCTTCTTGCTTTTTCATCCTCCCCACCCTTTATCACTCTCTGAGCTATGCTTCGCAGCACATCTAATTACAGAGTGAAGCCATCACAAAAACCTTGGACCAAAATAGAGTGGGAGTCACAGAAGCAGGGCATATGAGGGCAACAGACTTAGGAAAGGCAGAGGCACAGGGGCAAGCTCTTGGAAGCTGGAGTGCAAAATTGCAGCATGTCTTTTTTCCCACAGACTACAGAGATGCTGTCTCAGCCAAGCGTTTCCTTCCCAATGGACACTGGATATCTCACATGAAAGTCCAACAAATTATCTAGGAGGTTTCTGCATGGAAATAATTTCAATATAGCTGACACATTGCAAGCTCACATCCTAGCTGATAAGGTCAGCATCTTCTTTGGCTCACACACTTGCCAAGCTATTTGTAAAGGTGGGCCCATACACTGAGGTTAAAAGGATGTATTAATTAGAGGACCGAATCTTAAAGCCTGGGGACAAAAGAGCATTGTCAAACTCACATGCCCCCTTTGGTGCAATCAGCCTTGGCAAATGACATCCAATTGGATTTAAAGGGATCCAGAAGTGCAGACAAATTCCTTGCATCTAACTCTCCTTCCAGGCTTGGGACTAAGGTCATTATTGTGGGGCAGCAGCACTGGAAAACGTCTATGGTCTTTGTCCTCTTCCTATAAGCATCTTTTGAATCAAAGTAGTTTTATTTTCTCTGTGTAGAAGTAGGAAGAAAAAATGTTTCTCAGTTTTGGAATTCTTACCAGTGAGAGAGTTTGGATTGTTGGAGAAAAGGCATCAAAGATATTCCACATCTGTACATCTCAAAGAAGCGAAAGTTCATCTCTTTGCATCCCACTCCTCTCTCAATATCATACTGTAGAAAATGCTACAATGAGTCCAACAGTTGGAAATGCTTCCCTGACTGTTGTGGAGCTTCTAGGGACTACTTGCCCTCCATAGGGGGCTGTCTGCCAGGGTTTGGTCCTGGGCCACAGAGCTGCAGCCTTCAGAGCACCTTGAGGTGGCATGGAGTGTCTCTGGCTCTGAGTGGAGCTGACACAAGCAGTGGCCACAGCAGTGGTCTTTTCTCTGGCCCATCTTGCTGCAGGAGATAGGGTGGGGTGATGAAGGACCTGCAAAACTGCTCCAACTCACCTGGCGTTAGGATTATAATGTTAGACAAGATGAATTTTATATTGTTGTGACTGACAATTTGTTTGGTGAAAACTCTCTTTTTTAAAAACATACTATATAATATATTAAAATATTCTCCAATGAAGAAAAGAATTTGAGAGCTGAAGAAAACTATCACAGCATGTGAAAGTAAAACATTTAATATTTATTTGGTGAAATGAACCAAAATGTGGAAGGGGGAAGGATAGAATGAGAGGGAGAAGGGAAAGATTAAAAATAGACTGATTGCAAAGTGTTTCTAAACATTTTGTTTACTGATGCATGTACCTCTTGCCCACACAGGCTTGAAGAAGACAGTTTTGTCATTCAGGCACAGACGTACCCTGTGGGTTGGGAAGCAATGTGCTGTGGTGAATGGGAAGTAGGTGGAAGGTGGGCACTCCTCCATGCTGAGTGCTTCTCTGCTGAGACTCTGCTGATTGAGCCTAAGACCTGGGGCAACTTCCTTCCACCAGTCACCCTTTCTGAATGCAAAGGAAAGGTGGCAGCAGGCTGCTCAGTTTGCAACCCTCTGTTTCCACCAGAAGTGAATCAGGTACCTTCACCTCTGAAGATGGACTGAACCTCCACCTAGAGATGCCTGTCTGCCTCCACTTTTTGTAGGAAGAGATCAGAAGCCAAATCTTGAAAAAGCTAAAATCAGGTGAGATAGTGACTCTTCCTCATAGCATCAGTAAGGAGTGACACCTGGAGCATAGTAAAAGGCTATAAGCCTGCTGTAGTCAGAATAAGTCCCCTTGTTCTAGCAGCTGTGTGTGGAAGCAGCAGAAGAAGGAGACAGGTAGGCTTGCAGGGGCTCAGCAAAACTCCCTGGAGAGAGGTGACTGTGTACAAGCCTCCAAGGGGCATTAAAAACTCAAGGGTGGCAATATAGGTATTCACAACAGGATAGCCGTTCCATTGCTCCTCTAAGGCAAGTCTGAATGTCTTTTCCAGAGTGTCCAAAAGAGGAAGCTGAACACATCAGTGTAAATGTGCCCGGTATTCACCACCAGAATCAGAACTACATGTTGGTAACTGTGGAAAGCCTTTTGTGAATTGGGGTCTTCATGTTCACTGTTATCTATGAGAGACCTCAAAAGGAAAGTTTAAGCATGTCTGCGTTTGCTCCATCACTGGGGAGTGGAGAAACAGCAAAGGCAGAGCACTTGGTCTTAGCACTGTATTGCACCATTAGCATTTTTAGCTGGGAACATCAAGAAGGAATGAGAAAAGGTAATGCTAGCACTAGCAAAGGAAGAGGAAGATGTCATCTTACAAGGACATCTCACTGAACAGCCCAGCAGGAGTATGCTGGCAATTAGGAACTCAAATATAATTTTAAATGCCCCAAATCAAACAAAATGAAGTCTGAGACCAGATGGAACTTGTTGAGACTCAGGACAACATTCCTCTGTGTAGGCCACTGCCACCTCCAGCTTGTTTTGCTTTCTCCTGAAACATGAAGACAATCTGTCTGTTTGCTTTTTTTTTTTTTTCCCCAATGTGTTTTGAATGGCTTGGCCAATAGCTGTGAAACAATATTTAACTATTTGCAAAAGCAGCTTCTATTTACTCTGGTAACTGTATTTTCATATACTGCATTTTTTTGCTTTTGTATACTGTATTTTTCTGCTTTCATATTTTGAGCAAGTAATTTCAATTACTTTACTGGGGGACCACAATTCTCCCCTGCTCAAACTCTCAAGACCCCTATACCTGACCACAATGTAGAGATGGTCACCTAATGGGCTGTAGGATTAAACTACACTTACATTTTCTTCTGCAGAATAAACCTGTCTTTTTCTCTTTTGTCCCTGCTCTACCATACCACATTTGTGCTAATTGCATTATTTCAGTGGTCTCAGGAGTCCTTTAGAAAATAAGGAGTGCCGATGTTAGTGGGACAAAGGCATTTATGCTTTATTGGCCTGCATTTTCCACGGGCATAATGCTAAAGCTGAACAAATAGGCCAGCCCTAAATGCACACAAATCCGCAATCGGCAGCTCAGAGCTGCCAGATTTGGCTCTGCCTTGAACAGGACGCAGGGGGAGGTTTGCAGGGTCTCCCCAGATGCAGACCTATTCCCTGGCATTCCACAGAAAGCCCAGATGTCTCAGAAGGGCCCTCACTGATGAAAAACCGCAACCTTTGCACACCATGTGGATCAAGAGCTTTACATTGGAAATGGGGTGACCCTAAGCAGACTGTTCCTCTCCCTGTACCTCATGAACACTTCCTGTGAGCTAGACCCTCCTGGAGGCTTTGAAAGCAGCAGATGAGCAGCATGGTATGAGTGTTCACATCCAAAAGGTTATATAAGGAAAAGAGCTCCTGCTCCTGTCACAGAAGCACAAGGCTTCTTTTCAGCTACATCAAGAAAGCAATACCAATAATCCACATATTCCTTCAGCACTTTACCTAATAAATAATACTTAGTTCCTCTTTAATATGTCTCAGACTTCTAAGTGTTTTGCAAAAGGAATCATGCCAGATGAGGAAAAGGAAGCAAATACCTTCACCAGGGTCACTTAAGTCTCTTGTTTAATCTCTAACTAGATCTTAGTCTAGGTTTTACTAGATCTAACTAGATCCACTAGATCTTAGTCCTTATACAAGTAGATGGACTTCTGTAAGACTATGGGGGACCTGGTTCTCTTTTAGAGTCTGTTTTTAGCTGCTCTGAAGAGTCCTAGACTGTGTTCAGTACTGGAACTGGGAAATGATGGGAACACTACTTGTGCTGAGTGTAAGGGCACAGAAACTTTACAGGAACACATTAAGGTTTAATTCTCTTTAACATTTTATAATCATCTATACATTTAATCTCTAACTACCCTTCTTCAGAGAACATCATTCTTACCCTTTTTTGGGTTAGAAAAGGCAGTGTTCTTTCCCCCAGAAGGGCTAGTGATGCAGACACAGTCTGGAAAGGGATTCATGCTCACTCTCCCACAGCTCAGGCAAGCAGCCATCCTCACTCCAGCCCTTCCTGCCTAGCAATGTAAGCAAACCCATGTCTGAAGAAAAGCTCTCAGCATCTACAGAACAGGCATCACTATCTGCCCCTTTAAGTAGTAATAGAAAGCTAATTAGAATGGCAAGTGAAGTGTACAAAAGGAAAGAAAAAAGAAGAGAAAGGAGTGAAATTGGCTTTTCATTTGACTATACAAATAGTCAAAGAAGTAAAACTTGGATAGCAGCAGAGGAGTTTCAAAAAGCTTTTGGTGCATTCAATCTATTGCCTCTCTACTCCTGGTGCAAAAGATCGCACATATCATCTTACAGTGTTTGTTGTTCTCTGTAAAGATCTGCTGTGGTGGAGCTCTCACACTGGCTTCATATTCCATTGTATGGCTTCTTGTTAACACTTATCAGCTGAAACAACATTACAGCAACCCAGAGCCCAGAAGAGTGTATTTTACAATACCACTAGAAGACTGTGTGCATTTGTAGGGGGGAATACACTTTATTTTTCTCCTAAAAAAAGAAAAAGATGGTAATACAAACCCCAGAAGATGCAAATAGTTTGAGCCAGACCTGATAGTTGCCCAAATGCATGTTGACATGCAACAGTTTTGCAAGGGCTCCAATCTGGACCTTTTCTAATTACAGCAGGTGGAGTCCTTCCATGATGTGCAAAGGACAAGACACTGGATATATGAAAGATCTCCTTCTGCATCTTTTCCTTACAATTTCTGAGGTGTATGCTCTGTGAGCATAAGGGTATTTGATTGTATGCACACAAGAGAGGATGCACCCTGGAAATCAACAATGGAACAGCCTTTGCCACAGTTTTATGACATCCTAGTAATATAAATAAAGCTGCATGGAAAAGCATGGAGAAAGTCTACTACAGTCAGTCCACAAGATCATGACCTACCCACTGTCAATAGGAGAAATGTAGTTTCCAGTTTTCTCTGATGCTGTAACCTAAGTTCCAACTCACAGATTATTCGAGTTCAGACATCTAGTATTGGCAGTGCCTGCTGCAGGCTTGTGGATTAGGGGTACAAAGGCTTTCGGGTAAACACTAACCAGAGGAAATGGTCTGGATCCACTGCAGTTTGAGCACTGATGCAGGAACACATGAGAGTCATGCAGTACCTTCTGCATTGTGGTGTATGTGACACCATTAGGCCTCAGGAAAACGCTGTCAACAAAATGAACTCTTGGGTCTTGTGAAGGCAATGAACTGAATGAAGTGTATAATGGAGCACACAAAAAGCACATAATGATTTATTTGCATGTTTCTTCCAGGGAATAGGCTCTGTAACAATTACCGCTTACACACAAACAAAACATAAACGTATTCTTACAACAGAGCAGTTGCAGTCTATCTGAATTGTATTAATACTAACCAGTGAACAAAAAGAGCTGGTCAGAAGTTTCAGATATGTATTTTCTGTAAACCTGTTGTTTGTCCTCAATTTAAAACATATAGTTAGTCCCTTATACGTGTTTTCTTGGATCGGGGACATTTTGAACAAAAAATGAGACACACTAGAGATCAACAGGAGGGAAGGGATCTACAGGATATGGTGGATTTACCCAAAAACCACTCTAAGGGTCAGGATGCCTATAAGAGAGAATTCCCTGTCATCCCTCCTTTCAGACTTACAAACACCCAGCTACTGAACTTAGAATGAGCAGTGTGGCCAGCTGAGAAAAACATCTATATGAGAGCCTCTGTATACATCCCACTTTGCAGGGAAAACAAAGGGTGAATATAGAAAACTGCAAATTTGGTCCAGTTCAGAGTAAATGGAGATTTGCTACTGATCCTTCCCAGATTCCTTTCTCTTCCAAATGTTTCTCAATTACACATAATATTTCCCAATTACATATAATTCTCCCTTAAAGTACTGCAAGAGTTTTATTACGGGCTCTGGAAACTGACCCTAGACGAATTACTTGACATTATTTCCTTAAATGAAATGAAAAAAAATTTCATTCCTGAAATGAAACATAGGTTCTTCATGGATTCTACTCTTCCATAAACAAATCTAAGCTAGTTTCATTGCTCTTGAATATGATAACACAAACTCCATTTCTGGTTTAACCCTAATCAGACTAAATAAACAAAATAAGACAGAACTGGAAGGGGTCTCTGGGTCACTGATCTGAGTCCTTTGCCTCTGATTACAGTGTTGTGCTTTCTCTTTCATTAACTCATCAGGCTCTGACAATTGCCATGTCTTAGATAGATAGACTTGATGGCTTCCCCCCTCAAATAAAAGTCACTTCCTCAAGGCAATTACAAGACAAGGGCAGGATAAAATCCAAGCATCCTCAGTCTCAGTCACTCACTCCATTATAATACCAAAACCAAAACATGTCCCAAATAATGTTGAAGGTGGGTCATGCTCGTACGCTGTACAGGGAAAGAAAACTGTATTTTCTTTCTCCAGTTCACTAGAATTCTCATGAGACAACAATGACCAAGATAAAAGCTCAGCAAAGACAAATAAAGAAACAACTCCACCTCTTCCGGAAAAGATGTGAAAATAATGGTAACTGGAGAGAGCTTTGTTTTGCTTTGCTTCCTCTACAACACAGAGAATGTTAATGAATTACGCTGTTAACTGGAACATAATCTTGTCTGTAAGGGATCAGGGGAAATTTAGATGTGGGACTATCAGATAATGAGAGGCAACTGGGAGTCTTTGGAAGAGTTGAGAAATTGGCATATGAAAATAATAATTATAGATTTTACAGTATTTACTGACAAATACTATGGAAGAAACCTCCTTATTTTTAACTGTGAACTTGGAAGAAAGGCTATTAGGATACCTGGTGTTAAAATCTCCTCAAATCCCTCAAAGCTTTAACTGAAGATCTAATGCTTTAACTGGTACACTGGAGTTTGCTTAGCTGATACAAATCATATTTCCAGGAAAATGTGTACATTATACTCCCAGATGTCAGCCAGATGATACAATGATATTTAGGCTTGGAAGCTTCTTTTCTCCTTTTCTATTTTGCTTAAGAAGAAAAGAATTGCTTGCATGTTGTTTACAAAGATTTCAGCATGATGACTGCTATTTTAGCCACTAACACAAACAACCTTGACAATCAGAATGCATTTTTTTCAACCTTCTTCATCCAGACAAGTAAGCAGTCATCAATTACAATCCCACACATGAAATACAAATTTAGCAGTACAGAAATGAAAACTAAAGCAATTTGTACCTTTACTATTCCAAGGGGATTCATTCTTGTTCTGTTTACTATGAAATATTTCCTCTCTTGAAGTCAAAGTTACATCAATGTCATCAACCTTAAGCTGAATCATAGTAAGAAGATGCTATCCTGGCATTCCCCGCACCATCTCCTCATTATTGAGCTTTCTATTACCATGTATTTTAAAACAACGCTTAAGCATTTGTTTTTCTTAGGTTGCAGTCAAGTTTGATTTATTTGAGTTGATATAATCAAATTTAATGCTAAAAAGTGCATTTTAGAAAACCTGATTTTTTAATTGATGCCCACTGAACAGATTATCAGCAAACTACATGAAAATATATTTTTCTACCCACTACATAATATTTCTTAATAACAGCTGTCATGACACTAACGACCTGAAGTGCAAGAGCATATGAATGTCTATGGAAACACAGGTTTCTGTGAGCAGCTTGGAAAAGAGAAAGACATTTCTGACCGAACACTCCTATTTCATTTCCTGCTCTTATTCGTCTTTAGTCTTGGAAATAACCAGAATATTAATATGGTTGTTCATTCTTCTACTGCACTGGTCTGTAATTTTCCCTAATTATAAAAATTATTGCTCCCAGTAATATAGCATTTCCCACACCTGGATGTGCATGCACACACACACACACCCCCCTATACACAAACACATGCTGATCACAGTACATTCTAAATTAGCAGGGTAAATAAATGAAGACAGCTTTGTGTCTAGCTGGCTCTTTCAGGAAACCATGCCAGACAAAATGTAATGGAAATGCTCTAAGCAGTGGACCTCAATCCCCTACACACCTGAAGGTACTCTGGGCCTTCAATGCTGGAATGTACACTTGAATGTATGGGCACAGCTACACTGAGCTTCTCAACACTTCCCTGTGTTCAAGACAAAAACTTTATCACTCTGCTATCCAGTCCACATGTCTTGATACACTTCTGCAACTCCTAACCAACTCCAGCACAGTGAATGAAGCCAGTCAGGATTTAGGTTTATTTGCATGAAGGCTACAGAGGTGCCTGTGCACCTTCTTTCCCACAAACATCTTCAAGGCTATTCCACTGCCCTTCTTCTCTTTTAGAACTCTGCTCCTGGTGATGATTGAAAACACAGGTGATCAAACATCAATTCTACTGATTGGTGTTACCCCTTATTTTCCTTCTTTTTGGTCTGCTCCATCTATTGTTTCTGTCTTCCAATCGAACTGCTTGTAACAGGGATCACCTTGGGCTGGTCTGACACAGGCCAAATGCGGCGTGGCTCTGCGACATCCCTAGGCTTCCTGGGCACTAAGGGCCATGCTCATCCTTCTTTATTCTAGGGAGTAATGTACGTGCCTAATTTGGGAATGTGTCCACGCTGCTGTATACATTATGGTGAAAACAGCATTTTGTCAAGACAACTAAGCCTCAGTAATATCTGGAGAGGTTTTAAAGTTCTTCTCTCACTTCTTGATCTAGAGAGAAAATCTACAGCAGATAGGCCTCACAGAGCAGCAACTAGTTGGATACTCTGGGCTTATGTAACAAATATAAAAACCTCCATGTGCCATATCACAATACACAATAACAATTCTCCCTGTGCAGGGCTCTGTTGTACTACCACAGCAAAGCTAATTTTGTGTGATGGGCTGGCATGGAATTATCATCCTAATTTTACTTGAATATGAGGCCAGAATTTAAATCCAAACCCTGCTGGGTTTTTTTCATACAGTATTTCAAATTGGTCTGTTTGTATGGGAAAGTCAAAATAACTGCATCAGTTCCTAGGATATTTGGCTGAACCTGATGTCTCTATTTTTGAGCATATGGTTTATTGAATTGTAATACTTTTCAAGATAATTCCAACTGCCCTATTCTGAAGGATTAGTATTCTCAAGTAGAACATGCACAAGAATAAAGATTTTGATTGCAGCTTTAATATCAAAGTAATGTGTTTCAATTGACTAAGCAGACCACTAACAATTTAGATAAAGGGATGGAATATAACAATTAATGAGCTATACACAAATTCCTCATTGTTCATTAACCCTTCAGAAGCTTCCTATTTCCATAAAGCCCATGTCTTCCCTTCATTTTGTCCATACTCCAAAAGGTGGTAAGAGTACTCAAAATATGATGCTAAGAGGTTGTTTTGATGTATGGCAAGTGATATGCATACACATTATGAAATAATACAGTACAAAGCACTGGTAATGGTCCTAGCAGGGGTAATGGAATTTACTGTAATTTCTATAGGGTAAAATTCTAGATAATATTCATTATAAAATCAGCTATCACAAGCAGAGCTGAGTTTACAAGATCAGTCAGCCTGGGGCAAAACTCTACTTGAAAGAGCAGCAGGATAGGAAAGCTTCTAGGGAATAGTTTGACCACACCCTTATCCTCAAATTCAGCCCCAGCAAAAAGCAAAACAACCCAAGGCATACTCTGTTTGTTCATGCAATATTTTTCTTTAGCAGCATGGCAAACACCTCATGCTATTGTTGCACATATTGCAGCGAGTGGTTTGAATCTGGAAAGGTCCAGATCCAGCAGTTACATGGTTTCATGAAAACCAACACTTTTCTCATGTAGCTCTTTGACCTTGTGGGCTGCGGTAAAAAGGCGGGAATCATGAAGCCTGAAAAACATCATAAAAGTCCAAATTATTTCTTCCCTGTTGTTTTCTTGACTCTGCCAAGACTTCTTCACGAGGTCCTTGGGGTGGAGCAAGAGTCGGTTACCACAGCTACATCTCCCCTTTGGATATTCTCATTTCTCCCTATTTTTTGGCTTTATTTGCTGTTTACTTGATTATTTGATAGAGTAGTTTAGGTTGGAAATGGTGTATATATATATATATTAGTTGGAGTAAATAAAAATATTTCTACTGATGACAGGGGAAATATAGCACAGTAGGCTACAACTTAGAACTTTTCATTACTGAATTTGACATTCAGGTGGCCTATGTACAAATGACACAAAAATATCATTCCTGTTTTACAGATGGGGAGCAGAGGTGTGACATATGTTAAAGAGGTTTTCCCAAGGACACACTGCAAGTCTTTAACTGAGCCAGAGCTCAAGCAAAGGACTCCTGGAGGCCTTCCCAGCATCCCGTCCTCCTGGCAACTGAAAACACTAAAAGGTCGTAAAAGTGTATGAGACAACTGAGTGAATCATGTCCGTAATTCATTCACTTGAGCTTTGTTTTCATTCATAAACTCATCAAAGATCAGAGCCCCTGAAGTGAGTTATAGTCCCATCTCCACTGAAAAGCTGTTTGTTAATCTCAGACAGACCTTTGCCTTTATGGCTATGCTGTGGGTGCAGTTAATATACTTTCATTTCCTTTTTTATTGTTAGCTCAGATATTAATGATGTCAGCTGTATTCCCAACTCCACCAGTAGGCTGGGGTTAAACCATGACAACAAGGAAATACCTGTACAGACTGATGTCCTACCTGCATGGTAAATGGATTACCTTTTCCACAGTGCTTGTGCAAATGTACCTTCAAACCCATGGCAGCTGGTAGTCAGAGACCCTTCAAATTAAATGGATTTTGCACCAGCTCCACAATTCCTAGCTTTGAATCACCAATTTATGTATTGGACCAATATTACTTGATGTTCACAGATACGGATATGAAATAGCCTCTTCTAGCTCTTCATCTGAGCCTAAGAAAGTTGGGAGTGGAGGAGTCTGCAAGGCAGGAGATAGTTTTATCTTCCCCACGGAGCAGAGCAGTCCAGGAAGAGATGCCTTGTGGCTGTGGCTTCCTCATAGCTCATGGACAAGGTAGCAATCCTTTTGCAAAGTAAATGTTTATCCCAGGCAAGTTCTTAAAATTTTTCTCTAGACAGAGAAGAAAAGGTCTGCATTCACAAAGGAAAAGACTCCCTTGTTCTAAGTAGCAGTGATGGTCTCTGCGACAGTAAAGATTTAGAATATATCCTTAAAAAAAAAGTATTTTCTCATAAAATAGCAGATCCTTGACATCTTGGCTCTAAATAATTTGTAATTGCTATTTAAGGAAATTAATGCATTAGGATTGCATTATCACAGGGGATTGTGGTCATGTAGATTCCTGAAATGTCTTCTTGGTAACTTTATCAGTTGTTTTATATAACCTTTGTATATATAGCAGAAATTTAATTGTTATGAAGGCTCACAAGTACCACGAAATTATAAATTTTAATTTCAAAATGTTAGTATGCAACCAAACAAATCCAAGGTGGACAGTAACAATATTCAAGGTACAAACAAACATAAAAGGAGACAGACAAAAAAAAAAAACTCATCATTTTAGAGATGAGGCTCTTGACTACTTTGGAAAAAAGATTTCAGAAAAAATCCTACTCTGCATTTTCTCCCCTGGTACATCAAAGTTAAAAATCAAATCAATACCATCTTGGTATTAGACGGTGGTGACAGCATGTGGACATCAGTGCTGTAATTAAAAAGCCATTCAGCTCAGTTGGTAAAATGTAATTTTAGCTGTAGTCACTGGCTGTTTCTAAGCAATCTATTTACCCCAAAACGTCCTCAGGCATGGACTGAAGAGTGTGAAATGATCGAATTTTAGTTATCCTCATACATAACAAATTTCAATTATAATTCCTACTGTAAAAAATGTTATAATAATATTATGCTGAAGTCCCTATGCTAACTGATGCCAGGGATGGAAGAGGAGGAAGAAATTTTCTCTGTTTCATCGCTTTTATTAGTCTCATTTTACATGGGACTTCTTCCCTGAATCTGTAGCGGGGCTAATCCCAGCTGGTGACTGAGGCAACACCCTGTGCTGCTCTGGTCCATGGCCCACACCAGATACCATCTTGGAAAATTGCTGCGAGATTTCCCCCTGCTCTGACAAGGACAGTCAGAGGAATGTCCCTCATTGCTTAATGCCTGGCAGAGCTCTGGCTTCATATGCTGCTCACAGGGAAAGCTTAGGGCCACTCATTAAAGTAACAGCTAAATTAATGGTAAGCAAAACTAAGTAAAATGCACATAGTATTTAACTTTCTAGTGCTAAAACTATCAACCAATTAAACAAAACAGCATGCCTGAATTAAATATTAAACTTATTTACAGATAAGAGAACTGAGGCAGAAAATCAAAAGTCTAGTTTTGAGGATAGTACTTAAAAACTGTTCTTTAGTCTTTTGTTTTGGGTTAACTTATTTCTTTCTAAAATGCTGTGTCCCCATAAGCAACTTTGTCACAGCTGTAAATCATGTGCTACTGTACATTATAAAATCCACAGAGATGGACCTGTCCTCAATGCCACAGGTGTGCCTGTATCCCCAACCCCATCCATATCCATACCCTCATCTGTAGCCACATCTCCTTGGCCAGCTCCCAAGGTCCCTTTCACTGTGTCACCCTGCCATAGACTTATCCTGAGGGGAGCCAACTGGATGGTTAAAAGCAAGTGCTGCTTCAAAACCCCTGAACCATCCTTCTTCTCTTCTCAGCAGTCCAGGGGCAATAGATGCTCTTCCCCATCAATCACAGCAAAATCTTACACCAACACATGAAAGCGAGGGTGTGCAGGCTGTTGGAATGGCTTATAAACATCTCCAGAATCTGAGAAGACTTCTAGACCTCAGGAAATCTTACGTAGTTGCTGTAGCCAGAGGTTTCACAACTCACCTCCTTGTACCCCCAGAGGGGTGCAGTGCAGGCCAGGAAAGGTTTTGAAAGACAAAGGTTTTGAAAGCCAAAGCTTATCACTCTGATAAAACCAGAATCTGTCAGAGACTTGGGGATCCAGCAGGTCCCCAAATCACAGATTGGACTGGTTGGCACAGGGAATGTAAGTGCAGTAGTAAAAGCAATAATTTTTGGTAAATACAGAATATAAATGTCTTTTTTTTTTTCAGGAAGGGCAGAAATAAAAGTAGAAGCAGAGATATAATCTATTTGCTTAATTCTGTGCTAGACCTTACAGTAAAAATAGGAGATGTTCAGATAAAAAGACAAATCACACTGCAATATGCAGTGCAAATGCATATGCAACTTGTCATTTCCTACTCTCTATTCTTGTCATAGTAGCTATTATTCTCTCACCTTTGCTCAGTGGCACTAGCAAAAGCAGTGGTGGGCAGCTAGGAATACCATATGTGTTACAAGGCAGATGGTTAGAAGTATAGCCACTTCAATTGTAGCATCAGATAAAATGTTTAGAACCATTTTCCTGACTTTCAATTTCATCAGCACCCTCAGACTCGAGGCAATGAGCTAAATGGGCCAAGTCTTACAGAAGAGAACCCATCCCTTTGGGCTGCTGTAGGATGCAGGTTATTGTACGCTGCATGTTAAAAAGTGAAAGCATAAATTAGAGAGTGTGCTGTAATCTGGCATGCAGATGACTCCTGTTCCTGCAGCAAAGAGGAGGCACCAGGCAAGCAGCAGCAAGGAAGCAAATTTTCTTAGTTTCTCACATCTTCTCTCTGCAGAACTCTTTACTCCTTGGGGGGAGGTGCTGCACTGTAGCATCCTTCAAAGGAAGGTCAGTTTGCAGAAACACACATACAATTACTGGCCTGTCCCTGCTGCTTCTCTTTATCTAGTCAAGCCAAGTCCCTAATAACCCTATTACACCTGGCATTTTTTCCCCATCCTTGGAAATTGCCACAGCTGCTCTATTTCCTTTCTTTATATGTTTCCTTCATATGACAGTTAAGAAAGCCTACCGAAATGGGGGATTTTTTGCTATGTCTGTCACAGTTTGTCATGGCCAAGCCCAGTGAAACCTGAATAGAAACATTCCCAAATGTATGAAAAAAAAAATCACAAAATTTTATCACTGCTTGCATGACCAGGTTCAAATTTAGGGGCAAGCTGCTTGGATTTTAGCGCAGCTGCTGACACAGAGAAGTGACCAGGGACTGGGGCCCTCACTGTCTCTGATTTGCATCAGAGGGAAAATGAACCCAGAAAAGAGAGGACGTGTTCAGACAACACTCACACACATCCCAAGGGAAGGGTGAAATGATAGAGGAATACAATGATGTTTTCTGAAGCATGGTAAATGGGAGAGAAAAGGACAGAGAAGGAGAGAGGGAGATCATAGGGATGACTGAGAGGCAAACAGACCACCCTGGTGGCTTTTGGGGAGGGCAAAAAGCCTCCCTCAGCCTTTGGTGTAGGATAGTGTCCAGCCTGTCAAACTGCCTTATTTTGGGGTACACATCTCCCTCTATTCCTGCAAGGCAGCAAGGACAAGGGGAGTCCTGGAATGCTCCAAATGTCCCTTTTTGCTGTCCCCTGGGAAGAGTATATCCATTAACTTCCCATCTGCATTGCTTCACATGCTCTTGAACCACGTAAAGCAACATTTATTTTTAGGTTTTTAAAGGATTCTAACTTACTGTATTGACATAAAGTGATCACTATTTCTCCCTGCTGTCAATAGTTAAAACAACATTAATTGACATTGGATTTATATTCATGGTATGTTTCTGGAGGAATTAATTAAAATGTCCAGTCTTACTGCCATAAAAACCAAACATGGACTAAAGTAGATGTCATATACAGTCTTGTAGGACCCCTGTGATGCACTGGAAGGGCTTCTCATCCAAAAGCGACCATTATTTTACTCATCAACCACATGTGCCTATCTATTCAAAATTAAGAGCAAAATGTGTTCCTCACCCTTTCCTAGACGCCTTCTTCATTTCTGTGTACAACATTCAGCTGAACAAGCTGTTAAGTGGGAAAAGGAGTAGGAGGTGACCAGCTTTCCCTTCATCCTTTCAACTAGTGAGCAAAACAGCACACAGTAACTATCAGGGGGAGCATATTTTTTAGTAGCCTGCAGGCTAAACATCCCTCCTCCATCTACCTGTCTATCTTCCCAGTGCATGTTGCACTGTCACTCCCAAAGTGATCAGAATATGCAGAAAGAGCTCCCAGGAAAGCCTGAGGAGCAGAACTCAACCTGGCTCTTCCAGGATAGTTAGATGAATATCAGTCCTTCCTTTTTCTGCCCAGAAATATGAGCAAAAAGGTCATTTTATCACTGCAATGGACAACACAGTATTTCTCAAGACTGAAGGATCCTAAGCTATGAAATGCCTAAACTAAAAATTGCTGAAATTTGGGAATGTATCAGAGGGCTTTTGTACTGTTTTTATACTGCTCCCTAAATATCCCCTTCTGACCACTGCTGGGCACAGGCTACTCCGTAAGGTGGCTCTTTGGTCGGACTTGATGCTGGGAAGTTCCCTAAATCTTAAATGATTTCCAGACTTCTGAAACTCCTTAGTAGTGGTGAGCCTTCTATGACAAGCCTTGCAGCACGATGAGGATATGGTCTAATGTGCTCACAGAGTCCAAAGCCTGGTGCCTAGGACACAGAGTATCTGTATTAATAACCTCAGTACACTTTGGATGCATCCATAGGGATGAATCAAACAAGCACAGGCCTGTTTTCTGGCCAACTGGCCTGGAACAGTTTGAATATATGCACACACTGCCTAATGGGAATGGTCTCTGGACTGACCTAACTTCTGTAGCATATCCAGGAATTGGGAGAGCAGTAGTAGGACTGATCAAAACTGTGCCAAGGACCCTTCTAGCAATTTAATGGTTCAGACAATCAAGTTTTAGTGCCAGAGGATTTTCATTCAAGTTGTTTAATTTACTTGGGTAGTATTAGCCTTAGGGAATCCAAAAGTCTAAGCTCATTGATAGCCTTCAATATATCATCTACTGTTATTTGCAAGAGTAATAGCACTTTCTTGATTGATGTACATATCTTCCTTACATCAGCTTTGAAATGGTCTGCTCTGAAGGAGCATTCAGGAGTGGCAAGTTTCCAGGTAGTCCCATCTACTGCCAGTCGGTCTAGGTCTGAAGCTCTATCGCCCCACAGTCCTTGCCAGTTGGACAAGCCTAAAAGAACCAAATGAAATTGTTCATAGAAAGAAATAGGTCAGCAGCCTTCACAGATTTTCCTCCTTAATAGTTTGGTCAGAGCACGGGTGTCCATATGTTTGCAGTGACCTGCTCGTGGCTGGCACACTGGTGATCTTTCCTTCGGGGTGTCTGATCCTGCCCTGGAAGTGGTGCTGGCTGTAGAGGGCAGAGGGGTGTTGGGATAAACTAGGACAGCTATGGAAGCTGTATTTTTTGACACTAGAATTCCTATAACTTTTAGAGAGATGAACATGTCACCAAAAAAATCCTAATGCAACACCCTACCAAATGGGAACTTTTACCATGGAGCTAGCAAGAGCACAGCTCTGCACTGAGTTTCTATCTCTGCTCTTTAACAGCTGACTGTGTGCTGTTTTACCACTCCTCTAGCAGATGGCAAAGGCACTTAATCTGAAACAGCAGGACTTCTCTCTGAAACAAATACAAACATTTCCAGCAGAACACAACGTGCTATAAACCCAGTGGCCAGAGTGGTTTTCTGGTGATGTGTTCCCAGGGCTCTAAGCTGTACTTGCAGACAGGCAGCTCTTGAGTCCCAGACCATGGTGAGTAGTGGAAGCCTCCACGGCAGGGCCACTGTATGGGGAGGACCCTGCTCCAGGAGCTCCAGTGTGGGTCCCGTCTGAAGCATGCCATCAGGCTCAGTCCTGCATTTCAGACTGGTACAGGTCTCACAGAAGTAAGGTGGGACTCTTTTCAGTTGGCTTTGAGGCAGTAGCGTCCTGCAGCTCTCATCCTCAGGAATGCATGAATCAAAGGTCTCCAAGTCATGGTGAGAGCACAGGAAATCACCAGATCCCCACTTTTATTTTGTAATTGTGACAGATTAGAGGCAGTGTACCCTGTTTTTGGCAATTTCACATTTCCATCTTTTTCCCAGCTTTGGCTAAGCAAAGTTAGCATTAGCTCAGGAGCAGCAGCCGGACTCACACTCTGATGTAGGATAGTTGCATAATGTCATGCATTCTCTTCTGTTCTCCTCCCTCACCTCACCGGGGATCTCTTATGATAAAAACAGTAAAAGGCTCCTGATTTATTTTGCTGACTAGAACATTTCATTATATTGATTCAGCTCATGAAAGCCCCGCAAGGAAATGGAAAATAGCCCATTATTTTTAATTTCCAATTGGAAAAGTTACAACACATTTCTATTTATGATGTGCTTTTTTTTAAAATCTAAATCATCAAATTCAGCACTTATTTTTAGAACAGTCTATTTCCATCGTTAAGGAAAGACTAAGGTTTGAACTTTTGTTTCTCTGTATCACAAGCTGCTGAGGTTCAAAGAAATTATTCATATAAATTTTGCAGAGAGTTGGTGAGGAGGTGAAACTGCCAAATATCCTGAACTTCTCTATTTTGGGAAAAATGGTGGGCTAGGATGATCTTATAAAATATATTCACGGCTTAAACTGAACAATTTAACACTCTGAAGCTTAAGTAAAAAATTAATAGAAGGCAAATCTTTGAAGTGGTGGCATGTGTGTAAGCCTCTTGTCCCCTGCAGCCAAAAAAAAAAAGTCATCAAGGCTTCAGACAAGCAGTATTAAGCATTTGAATTCTCCACAAAAGTGTTCGTGATGTAGAGCAATTACTTGTGTCTGATATTAGTGAGAAGTTGCTCATATGTGTTTATTTTGCTTTTCTCTGTATAATATCCTTTGGAATATGTGCTTTACATGACTTCTGCCTCATGATAGATTCATCTTTTGTGGTGTAATCATATACCCCCATGCACATTAACACGTGTACACACACACACGCACACAGAACAAATAAACGAGATGGCCAGAAATTCTTGGCATGTTCTCTGTTATTTCTGTGTTGCTCTTGCTTGAAGCACATTTAACATTTTACTTGACTTGAAAACTTAGTAAGGTAGATGGATTAAGGAAAAAAAAAAGCCAAAGGTTGAAAGGATGAATAGCTTAGAGAATAAAGCATCGGGCACTTACAGTACTGCTGGCACTGAATGCAAGGAATCAGTCCTGCAGACCTCAAAAGGGTGAGGAATGAAACTCAAACACACTCGGTTTGGTCAGCCCCAAAAACCTAACTGAACAAAGACATCCCAAACCTGCAGCTTGGGTTAAAGAGCTAAGACACTAATCCAGTGGGCTTTATTCAGACTGTTTACCCTTTTGTATGTATGTATATACAATCAAAACTAATTTTTTTTCAGACCCTGATGTGAACCAGTGCTCTATACAAATCTGTGGGGAAAAAGTACAGCAAGTTATTTCACTGACAAAAGTGGCCTTTATGTCGCTTAAAAAGTGGCCTTTACTCTTTGCAAAGTTCCTTTAGAATAAGGTCTGCGAGGAATTTTGTGGAAAACAGAGCTACTTTACAGTATTTTCTTCGCATTGACTCTTTAAACATACTAAATCTGTGCTTTGTTAACTCAGCATTCAAATGTAGAGAAATCCAAAGAGCAGGTCAACTTTCTGTCCCTAACGACAGCTTTCCCTCTCAACCGGCCAATGGCCTGGTCACACAACCTAACCTCCTGCCCTGGAAGATTTATCATCAGCTTTGCATATGTCCTTGTCACTTTGAACTAAACGGGGCTGCTCAACATGCCCTAAAATCTTGTGCCTGTGTACGCCTTTGCTCGACTGAACCCCCAAGAGCTATTAGTGCTAATTGTAGGTGTTTTGCCCTCCATGGTGTATCCCAAATTTAGTGTAGCATGTATCTTGCTGTTTTGATTAAACTGCAAGCTCTTCAGGGAAATGATCCACCTTTTATTCTCCCTAGTTTTCAGAGGACTCTGACTTCAGATGGGGCCTTTCGGTGCTACTATGGTATGGATAAATAAGAGACAATATAAAACAGAGCCACCAAAGGAAATTAAAGATGTGAAAAGCAATAAATAAAGCTAATTTAATTCATCTGAAAACAACTGATTAAACCAGCAATCAGATCAGAAATAAGGTAAAAAATGGAAATCTTTCCATAAACATTTTCTACCTTTCTCAGAGGAGCAGTGCAAAGATGATGTATCACTCATCCCTACACAAACCTTGCTTTGATTTATTACTTCTTAAATAAAAAAAAGACAACCTCTGTGATTTTTGTAGCAAAGTGTTTTTGCAACACTTCTCCAGAGAAATCCATGCCTATACTAACAGATATTACATATATCTCCTTAACTTGTAAAAATACAAGCTTCCAAGACTTTCTAGAAGCTAGATAAGGACCAAATAATATGGATCCAAACCTTCTGCTTCTTGTCTGCGGACATTAAGTATATTGCTGTGAATATAGAGCTGAAAGACTATTCAGATGCAAGAAGGCAATACTCAATTTCTCCTCCCAAAGACAGTTTCTTTGTCAGAATTAGAGGAATTCTAAAGGGCTTTTCACTTGCACAAAAAGCCGCCTGCCAGCAATGATCATGGTTAAACAAAAAGCATGTCCAATAGAGCAAGCCACTCATGTGACTATCATTTGCAACCCAGGTAGTGGGAGCAAACGCTGGCTGCATACTTTGATCTAAATATACTCCAATTAAGGTTTGACTGATTATCTGTGCTCACAGAGTGGAGGTAGGCAAATTTAACAAATGGCAATGAGGAAACTTGGGTTTGTGGAGTAATTTAACAAAGGCAACATAATGGCAATAACATAGGAGCAGCAGACCACCTGCTCCTCGGCTGGGTTCACTTTCTCATGGACCTGTCACACTGTAGAGCTCCTCACACAAATAAAACAAGAAATAAGTAATTCTCCCGGAGAGCAATTGTTAAACAACCAGTCCTGAAATACACCGTGATGGAAAGTGATATTAAGTGACATTTTTTAAACCTGTTTGAAGAAATCAAAGGTCTCATTGATTAGAGCAGATGTTTTAATCGAGAGAAGAGCGAAAGCAACCAACATTTCTCACTTTGAGAATTATATATGGATATTACCAAAAAACTGTAAGTGCAGGAGAAAATCTTTGTGAAAACAGCCTAAAGTAAATAACGGAAAACAATAGCTCTTCTTTAAGCTCTTTAATACCCCAATTTAACATAAATGTCAGAGATTCAGATCTTTGTTTTTTGGGTAAGTTATAATTCTAATTTTTTTTATCTTGTGTTGGTGGTTTTGGCATTATTAATATATCTGTTTAATCACTACTGAGCAACACAGTGAAATTTAGAACTAAGAAGCACAATAACATATCTTAAAAAACATTAGGTTGTGCCATGAGATTGATACCAATGGATCTAGAAGACAAAACTTCAATATGAATTACCTTTCTTGTTTTGCTAGATGAAAGGAAAGAGGCTAAAACATAATGGAATTGTGGTATAACTAAACAGAAGGCTCTGAAAACACTATTAGGAAGGAAGCTATTTTACAATTTTGAAGCAAAAAATGAGGAAAAAAATCAGTCACTAACAGTTGCTTCAAAGACTCAAAGGCTGTTGAGATGGGATATTTTCCCAGAACATTTGGCCTGGATCCTAAGGGACTAATTTTACTTTCAGGTGACCTATGGATGTGAGTCAGCACCTTGGGTAAGCATTTGAAAACAGATGCCCATGCACCATTTATTCCTTGCCTCTTGCCACTGATATAAATGACAATTAATATGCACATCTGAACATGCATACTCACTGTGGGACTGCAGGCACTAGAGACCTTTGCTTCATTGTCATAATGTGCTTTTTCCCATGAGTAAATTTACTGCTAATTTTTTCAGCTCTCACAACTGAGCATTGTTAAAAACAGAAAAGAAAAAAAAAAAAGAAAAAATATTACTCATACACAGTTGGTGAGAAATCTTAAAGTTTTGATTAAAAAGATATATTGACACTAATGTAGGGAGACCCCGCCGACTGGATTTACTGGAGACAGTAAGCAAAGTAAGGATTTTACTCATCTCACTTCAGGAGTCTGAAACATAGATATCCTAACCACTCTGTTTTTTCTTCAGTGAGGGTAGAGAGAGAAAAGAAAATCTTTTCAGTGAACCATATACCTTAAGTTTTTCAGCTACGCTGCTCAAATTGCCTCTAGAGGGGCCTATTTTCCACCACTACAGTGAAAGTCTAAATTGAGAAGCTTCCTAAGATGACTAACTCCTAGGAATCAGCTTTAGGGATTCCAGATACCCATGGAGCTTTCTTGCATGTCAGGTAGGCTCCAGTTGGTGCATTTTGGGTACTGGATGCCTCCAGGGAAGCCTGGATACGAAGGTAAAGCAGATGGCTCCCAAACTTGCAAACAAATTGCGAGGGAAAAAAAGGGATCTGTTTGGAATGGACCTAGATGTGAGAGGCTCAGATCCTGATATAGGACTTTGGGATACAACAGCCACTAGAAAAGAGTGAGGGCAAAATTTGAGTTCTGCCTGTGTGCACAAAAAGTCTCCGGTCACTGCTTGGCACTTAGTGCCACGTGCAGCAAAATGCCTACACACTGTGGGACCAGCTCAGGGTCAGGTGTCAGCATAAACTCACAATTTCTTCTATTTATCAGCTACTGTCACAACTGGGACATTACTTTAAGGCAGCAGAGATTTGGGGAGTGTGTCTGCTAATCCTACTTTACTGTGAAAATGTTCATGATATAGTCCTTTTGCTATTAAGATGTAATACTGCTGATTAAATTTCAAATGACACACTACATCAATTCTTATTAGAGATGCTCAGCTCTCTGAGTTTGTACACTCATGTGGCTGATACCCTTCTTGCCCATTTCTCATACCATTCAACCCAGTAATTATTAGCAAAGATTTCAGAGCAGACTCGAGGTAGTCACGCATCTCACTGTCAATCAAGGGTTTCATTTTTTTTGGCAATGTTTATGTGATATCAGGGGTCAGAGGTTTTTAACCCTACTTCCCCTGGTGAACTATTACAATCCTCTGCTGGATTCTGCTGGGAAAGGAACATATCCTATTATGCTGCTATCAATTCTTCATCTTGTAGCATCACTTCACAATTCACAGGTATGATATCATTAAGGCTGAAATTCTACTGTATGTTGAACCCTTTGTTTATTTCACTAAGACCTGAAAGATCTTGGGACTAGTCTTCAGATATGATGAGACCTGTCAAAAATGAATTCACCAGTTTTTGTGTACTATCAATATTTTTATTACTTAATGGTAGTTTAAGGCTGTACTAGATACTGCTTGTTTATAGCTGGTCTGAAAAATGAGATTATCTTTTGCAAACAGTTGCTTTTAATCCTTTTCACTCAAAACGCAAACACATTCAGCTGAAAACTGAAAATGTTTCATTTTTTAATTCAATTGTTAAATGTTTTCATTATGATAGGGAAGAACATTCTGTTCGGAAAAAAAAAAAAGTAGTTAAGAAATAATCAGGTTGTTCAGTGAAAAACATCCACTTTGGTAGAAAATTCTTGGCCAGGCTGTTTCTTTGCAACCATTGGAGCCCTACAAATGCACTCGATGAAAAGTTTGTAAGTCCTGGATAACCTCCATATGTGGATAAACCAAGAAATGTAACATGGTAGTTACTGAGAGTGGCACCTCAGCTATTCTGGTATTATGGCTGATTTTAAAAAGAATATATATAAAAAATAATACTAATATTAATACTAGTCCCTTTTTCTTTTTCTACCAAGTTACAACATGATGAGAACACAAATTTCCCCTCAGTATAATTCTCCAGCATAAACTTGGCAAAAATTTTCAAGCAGTGCTGTGACAGCAGAGCGAAGAAAATGAAACATAAAATTGTTGACAAAAGTAATGTGACTCTAAATAGAATAATAAATAGAAGCCACCAAAGCATTTTTGGCCAATAAAAGAGTGATTTCTTTGTATGAAGTTGACTTACATACATATGGGATAGAGTGGGTTTTTAGTGTGATGCTGCAGAGGCACAAAGGCACTGACATCGTCCTAGAGTCGCCTTTTAATAAGTGAAGTGTTAGGGGGCTGGGCAACCCATGGGGGTGATACAGAGCCGCTTGCTTCCAGGTCACTGCTTTGAATCTGGCCCTGGCTGATGCCAGCTGAGAGCCATAACTCTTTGATGCCTGCTTGGTGGCCTTAAAAACGTCTCCTTTTTTGGGTTCAGCACGAGTGGGTGCTTGCTGCACTGGCAGGCCCTGCCACGGTGGCAGGAGCAGTGTGGGGGCTGTGAGGCTGGGCCTGGTGGTCTGTGCACAGTGGGAGGGTATGGGCAGAGCACGCTGCCCCTGTGCCCCTAACCCCGTGCTGCTGCAGCCGTGTTGGCAAAGGAGCTCCCTGCAGAACACCAGTCTTGAGGACAGAGTGCTTTACTCTGCAAGGCTGATCCTCAATATCATTCCTGAAAAGATTTCAGTAAGTGAGCTAATCCCCAAAAAAGTTTTCTTTTAGAGTAGGTCATTCTTATGCCATTTTACGTCTATTCCCCCACCTCCCATACTGTGCACCACCTGCGAGCCCAAAAGTAAACTCATAAAAAAGCATAACATTTTCTAGCTATTTATTTATTTGCTACACTTACTTTCTAATGGAGTGTGTGCAACATCATATTTAAAACATGACCTTAGAAACTTAAAAACACATCCATTTCTCCCAAAGAATATACAGCTGCCAGAGAAAAGGGGACATTCAGTAAACTGCATGTCACTATCAGCTATTGATAGCCAGTGATTTGTTCTGAATCCAAAGGCTAAACCAACCCTCATGCTGCTGTATGTCAGATGCAATTGGTCCAAAGTCAAAGTTTTACAGCTCAGACAGGGCGCACTTTATCCTTCAGGCTGCTACTTAAGATAGCCATGACCCTGAGGAGAACCAGTCAACAAAACAGACAGACAAGAGGATGTGATTTGTATGCATCCCTGAGCCTGCTCAAATCACCTCTGACCTTCAGGTCAGGCTGCAAATGACAGCAGAGTGCATGCACCTGATCAGACAGCACATTCTCATTAGAAAGCCTGGGAAAAGGGGGCAGCTACACTGTGTTTACTCATAGACCAAATGCAATCTACCCAGGAAATGAGAAGAAAAAAGATCAATTTAGCTCAACAGAAGGATGTGAGCAACATGTAAGTATGTTATGAAATTCTATATCAAACTGCTTATTCTTATAAACCCAGATGGGAGCTCTCTGCCTGGGTGAATCACCAAGAAGACAGGTTTGCAACAAAAAAAAGGATATTTATTTGCTGCAGAATACCATGCCAGGAGTCTTTACTGGGGTGCATAACTTCTAATAGACTGAGATTCACAGTCAAAGGCATTTATAGGCTTGATTTGCTGCTGGTACTAGTAGATCATCAGAGCAGTTTGCTGATTTGACTATTTGTATAGTTGCTGCTAATTTACATCAGTATATATGAATTTACCCAGTAGAGAGGACTGGATTTATCCATCAGAAGGGCGGTGTTCACATGGAAATCCAGGCTTTCCTAAATGTGGTTGTTTGGATACGGCAGCCTGTCAAGTTACCAGAGAGATCAAACCATTGTTTTTTCTGCTTGGCTCCTGGAGGTAATCTGTGCTGAGGTTTTGTTTTAGCACAATCTCCAGCACATTTGGAGCAAGTCTGTGATTTGAAGGCTGAGTGTGTTTGGTGACTGTGTTACTTTGTGCAGAGACTAAGGACCACTCTTCATTGGTTCTCCAAGCTGTCATTACATTTCCTATACATTTCATCTGGCATTAGACTGAAGGCTGCAGTGCTGCCTCGATCCATCTATGCTAAACAGGCCTGCCGATGGCAGCGAGGGACCTGTGGCATGAGCACACGGCATCACTCGTGCAGACACTAAGGAAATGTGACTCATGCCTCCACTTGTCAGGGGCTGCAAGGACTGCTCTGGCCTCGGCATCAGGTCACACCTGGGGCTATATGAGGAGAGTGCTGCCCACCTATCTCCTCTGTCCGAATGGAGATCAGCTTAGCATGCAACTCATCTGACTCAGCCCTCTCTGCTTCCAGCCCTTGCCATGCCACCTCCCTGCTCCGTCCCACTTCTCTGCCCAGGCACGAGACATGGCACTGATTGTGCCAGGCAAGCATTCTGGTGCAGTCTGATCAGAAACTGACCACAGCACGGAGGCTAAATCCCTCCTGTGCAGTCCTGGACCACAGCAAATTCAGAAAGTCCTTCTGAAGCCAGTCTATCTCCAGGGCACGGTGCAAGTATACTACTGATGGGCTTCCTGAGTGTCTGACATGTGAAGCTCCTGGCAAAGAGTTCAGCACCATGACCTATGACTGACTACTCCCTTCTGAGAATAAAACTGAATGGCTTTATCCAGTAATGAATGATGATCCTTGCTAGACATGAGATTTTGCCATAAACATGAGATGGGAAACAAGGCTGAAATAGAATTCAAGGCTAGTCCTTTGCTTGAGTTGAGTTGGGACTCAGCGTGTGAAGGTTAGTTATTTTGCATTTTCCACACAGATCCACACATCTATGACAGATTTTAACTGTGACATTCAGATTCATGTTTTCCTCTGGTGATATCCATGTCAGCAGAAAGTAAAGGAATCCTACACAGTGGAGTTATTTTAGTAGCATTCCTGTGAATTAAATAAGTGCCTTTTTTAAAGCTCTCAGTATAGATAATATCTGGTGACAGACATATTCTGGAGAGGAGCCATCCTTACTTTTGCATAGGTATCAAACTACCCATGTTATGACACTAATGTTGTTTTTAGGCTTACTAGATAGTCACTGAGGCCCATGAGTATATTGCCCCTTGACTGCAAGGCATTTCAGCACCCTGAGCTGGAGAAAACAGAGAATGCCTCTGACACAGCTACCCTGTGCAGACAAAGAAAGGAAAAAAGTGTCCCTGTGTGTACCATGAACACTCACAGCAGTCTGGATTCCTAGTAAAATCCTTTCCAGTGTTCTGGCCACAGTTCTAGGGAGAAGAATAAAAATAGACTTTGTTGCTGGAATAAAATAAGAACAGAGGAACAAGAGAACAGCTGTACTGAACGAGACCAAAGGTCCTTCAGCTCCTGTCCCTGACAGTGTCTAGTAATAACTGCTTAGGGAAAAACTATGAGGAGAACAGCACGAAGTGACCCTTCCCATGGCAGTTTGCTTTCAGCTATCTATAATTTAAGAATTTCCTAACACAGATGTGGTTATCCACTGAACTTTTATTTTCTGGCTTTCTGTAGCTGCTTTTTGAGCCCATTTGCCTTCCACATCCTCTTCTAGGGAGGAGTTACATGGCACAAGGAGCCCAAGCATGCCATATGTGAGGGGGTGCTTTTGTTTGCCTTAAAATTATATCTAGTAACTTCATTTGGGTTTTGTCAATTACCAGACCAAGAAAAATTGCAAGATTTTGATTGGGCTAGGATGAAATTTCATGAAGCCAGAAAATCGTCCTGTTGTTTGTTTTGTCCTGGTTTCTCCTGCTTTACAAGCCATGCAGTTGTTAGTGAGCTGCATCATGCTAATAGCAGCATATGGAAAGTACAAGAAATGACAGCAGAGTCTGGAAGGAAATGCAATTTTGTATTGTATGTGCACCTGTAGGCATTTGCCCAGGACATGGGACAAAAGATTTTGAATGCTTACTGCAATGTGTCTCACAAACTGCACAGCCACTTTCAAAGGCAATGAAAAGCCAGGTGTTTTACAGGGATCTTTTTCCCCAAAAAAGAAGAATGTGGCCAAATAATTTTGTTTCATCTGTGGTAATAATTACATTGCAATTCATTTATCTGCTTTGTCACCCATAAAATTTAACTAATTACATCCCAACGAGCCCTGCACAATAGTAACGTATAATGGAGAGGATATAGATTATGAAGAGTTAGGCAAAGCAGAGAGATTGCTGTTTTCTTCAAGTTTCAGCAATAACTATAAGTAGAGTGGTTTATGTTTTTGTGAACCACTGGGCTTTCCAAGTTTTCCGGACAAACAGATCAATTCATATGTAAATAAAATATATCGTACCCTATAAGAAAAGAGCAGTTGATAAAGAGGATCTAGTGCTGTGGGTCTTTATGACCAAGAGAGGGAAGAATTTCTTTGTGTCACTACAAAATGTTACTCTGTCCCTGAAAGGAGGGAGGCAGAAGGCTAGCTCTATGCAAAAGCCTGACTGCATGTGACTGACCCAGCAGGAGAAGGGCTGGCTCTCTCTCTCGGGCTCCTTCTGTTGCAAGACACAGATCCTAAGTACGTGCCGGATGCCTCTGCCTGATTTCTTGGGGGTACTCAGGCCCAGTGATACATTTTAGAACAAGAAGAGGAATGAGCAGATCAAAAATGTAAAGCACAAGCTGTTTCTCTTGAACTTTGCTGCTCTGCTGAAAGAGGAGCATAGCAAGTACATGTGCATTTCACTTCTTTTATGTTACACACCAATAGTGACTCCTGCTCTTGTTACTATAAAAGATTTCATCCTTTTCGTTTTTCCTTTTAAACAGCAGTTCTTATTTAAAATTATCTTGTCCCTTCTGAAATGTGCTTTTTCAGGGTGAGTGAGCCTAGAACAGCTTGAGAAAAAATACAGTTCTTCCAAGTTGGACTGCATCTCATCAAAGTGCTTTTCCCCTTAGGATTTTATGGAATGTTACCTCACTTTATGACAGTTCACATCACAGTGTAAATGCTGAACATTTCTGTAAGTGAGGCAATGCACTGTGAAATGTCAGGCAAACGATAAAATCAATAATCTGCAAGTTACCAAAGAGAAACAGAATTCATGGATGTCAGTAGTTTTTGGGTCAAAGGCAGATGTTCCAGAACAGGGCAGTTTGGAATGGCCAAACAATTTTGGGCTGTTTTTGTTTAAGTTTCACTTTCAAAAAGCACTGAAAAATGACTCTATTCTGAGCAACTAGGAGCATCTTTACATACACTTCTTCAATCTTTTATTCTTTCAGATGAGAATGTGAGATTGAAAAATTGCTTGTTTTCTTTTGTATCATCTTTTTATGCCCTGGATGTATGTTCTATAACAAAGTTAACTTGTGTTCTTAACAAGCACAGAAAGAGACCTTTGAACAATTCCTACCTGAGATCAATGCTGCATTTCTTTTCCACTCAGATCTAACTGCAAAATCAAAAAATGGGAACTGGGATTCTGTTGAAACTAAAAACACGTTAAAAAGAGATTTTAGCCAAAAAAGAAAAACATTAATAGAAGTGCTCTGTGCAAGTCTGAAAATGGAAAATATCAGAGTAAGCATCTTTTTGTATTTTTTTTTCCATAAATTAAATATTTGAAACCAAAATTGATTTTTAACATACCACCACTGAAAGACTTTTAGCCTAGTTGTTCAGTTCTGGCTTTCAGTTTTTATCTGAAAAAGCAATACTTTTAATGAAAATCTCCTCACAATTTCCCCTCAACAATTATAGTTACTTTTAAGACAACTCTATTTAATTTCTTAGATGGTCACGATCAGGAAAAAAATCCTATTGGAGCTTCCCATATTCAATTTAAACTTTAAAATATATGAGGGGAAATGCATTTAACACTGGGATTAAAGCATGTTCTGGGTCACAGAACAAGTAAAATAAAACCGAGCATTGGTATGTTTACTGAGCTGCACTTATTTATGTGCAGGCTTCTGAAAATAGAATACCATTGGAAAACTTGCAGGATAGGTATAGCAGTTGCTGAAATATCTGCAGATACACTGACAGATGTAGGGCTGGAAACACAGCGCTTCCAAAAAAAAAAAAAAAAGTGCGAAGGATACGGATTCTTTCATCAAAACAAACCAAAAAAAATCCCCGGCAAGTGAAAACATCCCGATGCGGTGATGCACAGTGAAGGCTAAAAGGTGAATCGCCATCGCTAAAAGTTATCAAGATAAATATAACTAACGCCTTGACTGGGGAAAAGAAGCTCCGCCGCGGAAGCCGTTCGGCTTTGCATCCCTCGCAGCCCTGGGAGAGCTCCTCTGGCCAGTCATTATTTTATTGATAGAAAAGGCTTTGGGCTTTCTAAGCGCCGCACCTGCGGTCCTGCCGCTCCTGGGGGAATCATTCAGGGAGAGGAGAGGCAGCGGGCACACACGGCCCGGCCGACATCAAAAGTGCCCTCTCTCCCTCAGCCCTTTCAGCGGCGCCTCCCTCCCTCCCCTCTCTCCGGGCGGCTGCCCGCGGCCTGGGGAACCTCTCACTTTTTGTCCTCTCCCGACCCTTCTGGACCACATTCTATGTTTTTATTCAGGCCATCTGCTCGCCGGGGAAGGGAGAGCGGCTGCTGCGGCTGCCGGCCCCACGGCCCCTCCTGGCACTTCTCTGCCCAGCGACGGTGCCTCTGCCGCCGGCCCCGGCCCGGCCCGGCCCGCGCAGGCTGCCGCTGGCCAGGCGGGATTTTATTTCCGCTTAAATATCGATGGCGAGGGGTAGGTTTGTGTTGGTGGCCTCCCCCTGCTCCCCCGGAGTGGTACGGCCGCCTTGTTCCTGACAGAAGTCTTTCTAAAGACCTGCTCAAGCCTCACTAAGCAGCTGTGAGTTAGGTCATTTTCCCAGGAGTTTTACATGTGGAAAACCGGGCATTAGGAAGGCCTCAGAAAAGGACACCATCTGGCCCCAGTGAAAAAAAGGATCATGACACTTTCTGTGGTACCAACAGGCCCTGATGAACCATAAAGGAATTCAGGCCTCGACTGTGATCCGATGGTGACT
>VZTB01008372.1:0-32031 GCA_013397245.1 Thryothorus ludovicianus
GTTCTTGTGCTGTGTTTTCCTCCTCAGTAGTGCTGGTTGTTTGAAATAAGAAAACTACCCTGTACAACTCTTTTAAATACCAGTTTAGAGTAGGAAACAATCCCGGTTCCAGATTCAGCAGCTTCATTTTGAAATGAAAAAGGTAAAAAGCGAACAATGGTATGTGTTCTGGAAAAAAAATAGACTACACGAGATGGAAATATGTGTGTAACTTTTTCCTCTGGGAATTGTTTTGAGGAGTATTTTGCCACACTTTTTAGCACGGTCTCCTTATGAGCTGTCATCCTTACGAAGCTCCTTCCAGTGATCCCCAATTTTAACAGCATTTCTGTAAAGCTTTTAGAGAGGGCTCCGTGACTGAGAGATGTCATAAAAAAATGTATCCTGTCAGCCTAATTTACAGGAAGTATAAATAATTTTTTAAAAAATTACTTATAACTAAATTACTTGATTATTTAAAAGGCAACTGGAGCAATTTCTTGTTTTTTAATGATTCCTATTAACAATTTTATTGATTTACAGGTAAACTAGTTTTTTCTTGTTTTAAAAATACCCTGTGATCAGCAAGTCTAACTCTGTTTATTCTGGCCGGGATGTGTGATTATCAGTTATAAAGATTCTGCTGATGGAAATTATGTTGGTGCATGCACTGGAATAGATGCCATTGTCTAATATCAGATACATTGTCTGATTTTAGTTAATTGATGTAGAGACTTATTTTTAAGCTCTGGAATTACAGTGTTGGAATTGCAAGGTATTTAGGGAGCAGATCTGTTGTCTAAGTATGTTTACTCCTTTTCTGAACATTTTAGAATACGGTGAATTTCTTTTTGCAAAGAACTGCTGAATTCCTGACCCATATGTGTTCTTGCATTCTAAAGAGACACATTTTTTTGGCTCTCTACCACGAAGTACATCAGACTGTATAATGCTTCATATTTGTATAGGTCTTATTTTTAATTTGAGTACTATTTCTCTGCAAGCTCAACCATAACAAATATTCTGTTTCATTGGATCAGTAGTAACTGTAAACCAGTCATTGCTAATTGGCCCATATGGGAAATTTAACCCTGAAGCTTCTGATTTTTTGAAATTATATTCTATGAAGCATTGTCTTCATTGGGGAAAAATAGCTACTATGACTGCTCTTCTGTAATAAATTGCCTTGTTGAAGCTGGATACATGCTAGTGCTATTTCTGGCTTTGTGAAGACAAACTTGATTAAAAAAAAAGCTTGAACTTTGCTTTTTGGACACCCTCTTTGAGTTGTAATGCTGATGCTTTTCTTTTGTACCAACTTGGAATTTCAACACAAAATTGCATGCTTGTTTTGTTTGTATGTCTTTATAAAGGAAAAAGGTAAGTCTAGTGGCAGTAATAGTGTTTTCATCCTCAGAATATCTGTGTGGATGCATTTATGCTCTCTTTGTAAGAATTTGCAGTTTGGCTGCACTAGAATATACTTGATAGTACAAATGAAGGATTTCAAATTAGTAATAGGCTAAAAACTCTTCAGTTACTGGGGTTTTAGTTTCCAAATGACTGGTCTCTGTGGAGCAGTGTAAGTGATCACAAAACAATGAGAATGAAACAAATCTTTAAAAAAACCCTGCACAATTTTTTGCCCAAGCAAGCCAGTTTTCTTTTGAGCTCTGTGCTGGCACAGTTGTATCATTAAAAGTGCATTTTTTTTTTCTTTTTATAAGCAGTAAAATAATTTCACAACTGTAATGAATGCACTTCCTATGGTACATTTTAATTATATGCAGCTAATGATGGCATAGCTCGTCATTTCAAAAATTGTCTCACTGGCATTTATGACTTGGTGTAAACGCTCATATATCATGGGATTATTTGGAAGAACTGAAATTTTGAGAGATGTCAGGTTTGCCATTTTTAGGAAAGTGACTCATTAAACAAGAGGTGCTGGTTAGCAATGGGAGACTGTAGAACACATTTAGGCTACAAATATCAGAGTCAACAGATTTACTTAAAAAAGCCATGTTACTGGATGATCTTAGCCTTGAAAGCTTCCAGACCACTAAACTGGAGAATCCAGGCTATATAATGATTCATAAGTGTTTAAAATAAGAATCAGTCTCTTCTGCACCTCAAAAGCAAAAGTTCCAGAGGAAGTCACCTTTTCTCTAAATGGATTTACCAGCACAAGTCTTTAGAACTGTAACATCATACTGTGAGCAAATTAAGAGTTTTAGGAGAAAAAAAAATTTTAGTCAGCAAATCTTCTTTCTCATTAGTTATTTTTAAAGGTCACAAGGTGACCATTATAGTAAAAAAATAGTTGTTTGTACAGGATAACCTTCCCAGATGAGATGCAACCCTGTCCTAAACCTCTGGGTCTGCAGCTTGAGTTTCCCAGAGCTGCTGGGTGATGGTTGAGTGTAAGGTAAAGCTGAGCAAGAACTATTTGAAAAAGAAACATCGACTAATGTTTAGCTTTACTTTTTGTTTTAGTTATTCCATAGTTTTTCAGTAGATGCTAAATTTCTTTGATTTAGGGGAGGGAAGGATTTTGCTTTAAAACACCAGATAGGAGTCTTAGGACAGACTTTTCACACTCAGACAGCTGGAGCAGCTGTAGATTCCCCACTGAAATGAAAATGCAACAATTCAAGATTTAGAAAGGCAAAAAGTGTGACCAGAGCATTAAATAGAAGGGCCATATGATACCAAAATTAAGCTCTGTGTTTATTATAAAGAAAATCCTTGTTTTAGAAGGGAAAAAAATGAACTTGTTCCACCACTTTCTTTTTTCCTCAGGAGAAAACACAGAATATATCCTAGGCAATAAATCTGTTTTATGGCTCACATGAGAAAGGGTGGAGAAACTCCCATTATTTTCTTCCCAGAAATTGAAATACACATGAGCTAACATGGGAGACACTGGGATTTTCATCCAACAAATGCACAGCTGGCTTCTGCTTTTATTATTTTTCTAAGCCTAATAATTTTTCATTTGATTAGCTGGTGGCTGACAAAACTATCACTTGCACAGTGTTTTGTATATTTAGTAGAGTAGGTGTGATGCGACAAAGATACTGCAATTCATGCCCAGAAGCATAGCACAACTTGTTCAGTTGATGAGAAATTTCTGCTTGCCTCTTCTTAAAATGCAAGTTTCTATCATCAACATTTGAGTTTGAGTATCAAGAAAGGAACTTCCTGACCTCTAGGAACAGGAGAATTATGTAAGATTTGAGGATTATTTTTTCTTAATTCACATTGTAGAATTGTATGATGCTGTGCATTTAGAAATAAATTGTTAGGAGTCAGTTGGCAGTGCACAGTGCCACTTTTGCTGTGAGAAAGGAGTGAGACTATTTGAGAGAAGAGCTGTCCTAGTCAGTGTTAGGAGGTGGGGAAAGGAGAGCTGCAAACAAGATTTATCAAGGACTTTAAGTGTACACAGTGTGAGCTGTGGAGAGACCCATGGATACACTTAATTGTGAAAAAAAAGCCAGCAGCCACCCACAAACCCACCCAGACAGTGAGATAAAGTGGGGAGCACAGACATAAAGTGGGAGAATAGGAGCCATCTAGGAATGAGGGTCCTCAGAGCTGTGTCTGAGCAGACCTCTGTAAAGCCATGGATTCTCAGTTTGAAATCAGAAGGGAGAATGACTACTTTCTGTGCCTTCTGCAGAATCAAGAAAACATATTCAAAAATCCAGTAGCCTCTTTTGCATTGACCATTAATGCCAGGCACAAGGCAGGCTGGTTTCTCCTGTGTTGGCTCTCATGGTGTTTGAAGTGCTGAGCTGTGTTGTGTTCTGGGCAAAGCAATGCTAACAGCTTCCCTAAGTAAGGAGCAGGGGAAGAAGACTGCAGTTTTATCCCAGATTGGTAGATCTGTATTGTCCAAGTGTTTGGTGTGTTTCTTGTTATTTTCAAAAATTCTTAAACAACTTGATGTGTTCTGGGGGCAGGAGAGAATGTGGGCTATCTGCTTCCACTCAAATATTGTGTGATGGTGTCCCTGGTTTTGATTTGTAGTCATTTGCAAGTAGGAGATGCTCAACACCATGTAAGAAATTTCTAATTTCACTTAGTTTGAAGCTACAGGTTCATTGCATAACCAGACCTCTACCTTTAATGTCCTTTCACACAGTGCCTGCTGGAAAAGGAATGATTTTGTAAGGACTTCTAGAATCACTGATTGTGTATCTTAGTTCTGACCTAGCTCCTTTACACTCACCAAATAATTGTTGACAAGTTCAAGCTCTGTAACCAGAGGGTTATGACTTTGCTAAATGCTATGGGTCAATATATGTTTGTGGACAAGGAAAATGACCTTAATGGGGAAATACGAGACTACCGAAGTGGCAGTGGAGTAGTGGGAGCTCTCTTTTGGTTGTATCTTTCTTAGGGGCTTTATGCTGCTTGGGATCAGAACACTGTGGTGGATGGGACTGTTTCTTGGGGCATGGAAGTGCTTATCCTGTATCAGGATGGCTGTTCCTACTGAGTGCTGCCCAGTGCAGAGGCCCAGGTAGCAGTCTCTCCAAAGGACCTAAAATCAAGTGTGGCCAACTTCACTGTTCACCATTTTTTTTCCTCAGTCTGCCATCTTAGAATTTGCATCTCTGTCCTGCCAGTATTTAGCTATTTGTTCTAATAAATCTTCTCTACTGTAAGGAGCCTGTTTGACCTTCTGAAGCCATAGTTTGAATTCTTGTCCCTGTGTGCTGCACTGGCTCTGAGCTGGGTGAACCTTGTTCCTGTGTTGACTGGAGGGGGTGCATTCCTGACATGCAGCTGTGGGTGCTGCTGCTTAGGAATGACCCTTGGAGTAAAAGTGTTTGCCCTGGTGGCACCACCTTTCCTGCAGTGCAGCACTGTGGCCTGGTTTTGCACTCTGGTCCCTTCTTCAGGTGCAGAGGGCTCCTCACTCAACCTGCAGTAGGTTGCAGGGAGGGAGAGAGTCCATAGTGCTGTGCCAAAAACCAGGTGATGGTGTAAGCAGCAGTGTCTCCAGCCTGCTACAGTTCCCCAGCATTTGTGCTCTTTTGCTCTTGGTATGCTTTATGAATCCAGGCTTTCAAACCCGAGAGTAATTGGGAGCATGTGACACATTGCAGGACTTTTTTAATTTAATTTTTTTTCTTGTATTGTATTTAGGCCTCCCTCCTTTTACTTAAACAATTGAGGGTGTTGGTTGCTTCCTCATGTTTGTGTAAGAAAAGCTTTTTATAGTCCGTTTTTCCAGTTGGCGTATGTACTTCCTCCACTGTAGTGTAAAACATCATTCTTCCCACTCCCTCCGAGCCTCTGAAGCTGATGGAAGATCTTCAGGGTTGTTTTAGTTGCAATAAAAATGGAACTGGGGAGTTGGGAATGGTCGTTATTCTTGCCTTCAAATGTATTCTTCAACAAGTTTTGTTCTGTTCTTGGTAAAAGAGAAGCATAAGGAAGCAAGGAATAATCAGTCATATTTAGTTATAGGACGTTTAGTTTGAACTGGACATCTCTGGCTCAATTTTTGTTTAGCTAAAAATCTGTCAAGAAGAACAAAAGTTTGTCAGAAACATGAATGGAAGTGGGCTGCATTTTTTTTTTTGCTTGTTTTTGACAGAAGAATTCTTAATGTAAGGCCAAATATGAAGAATTTCACAACTTCTGCAAGGTAACAGCTGGAGTGAAGGCAGTCTAGAAGCTCCACATCCATCCATTATTTTGCCCTGTACAGGTGAGTCTGGCACACTGACAGCCCTTGAGCATTGCAAATTTGGAGCTGTGCTGGAGGTCTTTCCTTGATGTAACATCAGTTCCACCAAAAAGAAAGGAAGGTGGCAGGGCCACTTTCATATCGTGGGCTGACAGAGTCCTGTTCCCTGGTGAGGACAGTGTGCACTGCATCCTGCTTGAGGACACTACAGCCCCTGGTTTGCCACAGCTTCACTCCTGCTTACTGATTGTTTTTATCAGCATTTGTCCAGGAATATTACTTAGCCCCACAATAGAATTAGTAATATTTAATGTGGAAACCTTTTTTTTCTTGTCTATGACAGATAGATTATTGAGACTATCTACTGGAAATGTCCTTTATTTCTGGTGATTTGGATGGTATTTCTCAAGAAAGATTATGTTTTGGAACTATTTTTTTTCAATTTTAAATATTTTTTTGTATTATGTTGCAAGATTTTCCAACAGTAATGAGCACAGCCTAGGTCCTTCAGTGGAGGGACATGTGCAGACATGGCCCCTGTGGATTGAACTGCCTCAGTGCTTCAGATCTTCACTATTTTTAGCCTCTGTATATGCCTTTGTTTTTCCCAGGTTCTAAGGTGACATTGTAACTAACCCAGTCAGAGCAGGAATTCACTCATTTCCCATATACTAGCTCCACTGTAAGCTTGCAGCAGAAAAATGGATCTGAGAATCCTTGCAGCTTAAATCTTACCATGGGATGTCTAAGGTCCTGACAGGTAATTCTTAAACTACTTTTGTATTCTGCAATTTCTCTATGAAAATAACATTTTAAAGGTATTTGCTTATTTTATTACTCCCCGCTAAGTAATTGAAAGCAGCCCTTAGCATTTAATTATAGTGATTTTTTATCATGAATGTTGTATAGTACCTGATGGTGTAATTGGGCATTTTTTATAAGACTCTATTTTTAAAAATAAGGGGGAAATCTCTGAAATTCATGCCTTCATGCTTGTGCCCATTAAATGTGGTTATCATTATCTAGTGACGACATATGTTCTTCCTAACTAGGATTCTCTTCTCTTTCATGCTGATGCTATCTCCATGCTAGATTATTCCTGTTCCTAGTAGCACCCCAGGGCAGTAGTGAGAAGTAAATGTGTCCCATATGGCTGCTTTAGGCAGCAGCTTTGGGTGTGGGGAGACAGGAGAGGAGACAGCGGGGTGGAGAGACAGTGGGGTCTGTGTGCCCTCACTGTCCCAGAAGCAGGGCAGGCAGAGGGGAGCAGGGCTGTGGCTTGCTGTGCTGTCAGCTGGTTGGCAGTAAGGTGGGACAGGGTGCAGTTATTTGTTGTGCCATGCGGGAGGAAGGAGCCAGGGAGGAACTGTGACTGAGTCACCCGCTCTTCCTGGAGTGCCTCCTGGGGTGGTGCTGCTACAGGCAGCCCAGTGCAAGACTGAGCCTGAAGGCTCCAGCGAGCTGATTGCAGATATTTTGCAGAAGTCTTATTTTCTGGTAATTACTTTAACATGATTCAGTGTTTTCTCTTTTGTCTGATCTTGTTATGAGCCTTCTTGCCTGATCCTTTGCCCACTGTCGTGGGAGCAGGGCAAGCGTTCCCACACCTCATGTACCATTCCTGTCTTTGGCCTCTCAGGTTCAGTGGCTGTGAGTAGGTGCTGTTCAGTGCTCTTCACAGCTGGCCACTGATGTGTCCTTTTGAAAAAATGACTGATCCTGGAACTCTTCCTGTGAAGCCTTAGAAACTGCTAAGCTGTTTCAGATAGTGGAGTTAGAGCAATTTGTAGAATTAGGGTCCAGGTACTGTTTGCCAGTTCACATTTCTAGTGATTCGTGAAATTAGAGCTCCTGTGGAAACCTGGAACCTTGCTTGTGAGGCAAATGTTATGTATGAACTGAGTCCAAAGCACCCAATCCTCAACACAAATATGAAGAATGGCTAGGATTTAGGTTCCAGTGGGTCACCAACAGTGTTTAATAGAGAGTAATAATAACAGTGAACAGACTCATTCCATTCCCAGGTCTCTGGGGTTTTAGAAATCCAGCAGAACCAGCAAAATACCTAAAGCCCAGCTACTGAAACCCAGCCAAGGTTTGTAAAGATTACAATGGTAATTTCAAATAAATATAAATTGTGCTCTGTTAAGATACAGTTTATTTAAAAACAGTTATTTTGCCAACCCATAAACGTATCCACTAAACCAAGAAATAAGCAAGTTTAAGAAATCTAAGATTATAAGGTTTAGAAAAAACCTTTCTGATATATTTAATGCTTTTGTTTAACCATGTAATTTACATTTAATCCTAGTTAGACTCATTAATACATGTGTATCTTTATAGCTGACCAAACACTTCTCATAAGCAACTGGTTTGTGTTATCACATTTGTTCAGTGAGGGTGGAGGGAGAGAGGTGTAGAGTATAACTCACCTGCATAATCTTTTGCAAGTAGTAGAAAAAATCTCACAATATAGCTACAAGAAATACATGGGTGCTCATAATTCATATTATCCCATAAAATTTAGAAGAGCATTCAGAGACTGCAAATGAAGGTAATTTATGTGTAAAACCTCATCCATGAAGAATTTATTGCCATAGCAGGTATTAATATACTTTGGCACAGACTTCTTCCGTGAAACTAGTACTTGCAGATTTGAGAAAGGAACATACCAGAGACCTTGCATGTTAAACTGTAGTCTGGTTTTATACAAAATACATTATAATGAAGTCTTTTCTCTTTAAAGTCAGTGTTAGTTTAGTAGTGCTACCTTTGTGTAAATATTGGTGTTTGCAAATATTTAGAACCTTAGAAGGAAATGAGGAAACTGCGGAAGTGCATTCCTACGAAGCATTTTAATTTTCAATATCTAAATGAGTGTGTGCTTTGCAGAGGTTGTTTGCTAGCCATGTCGTGAAGCCCAGACCTCGCTCTTGTGAGGGCTGCACTGGGACATGAGGCCTCATCTTTCTCTCTGAGCTTGAGCAAAACTGCCAGGTACAGGCCCTGGAGTCCATCCATCCCATTGCCACTTTGAGCTGGGCACGTGGTGGCCAAAGGGAGGCCAAGGCAAGCCTGTGGTTATGTTACAGGGCTGTCATGCACAGTCTTGGGTAGATGTCAGCACTGTTCTCAGTGCTTGGGTGGTTCATGCAGCTGGAACAAAGATATGTTTCCTTTTGTTCCTGCTGCTGGACTCTGATTTCTGTTTTCTTTTGAGATTACATTGTGCACATATGCTTTTATAGTTGCTGTCTCTCTTTGGCCCAAACACATTTACTTCCATGGAAGTTAATGACATTAAAAGAAAATCAAGGCAACCCATTGCCACTCCAAGATTTCTGCATAACACAAAATAAACTTAAGATAGGGAAGGATTTATTATACTGTAAAAAATGCCATTTAAATGCACGTAGCTGGGAATGGAGAGAAGCAGCTCCTAGCATGATATATGAGGGATTTTGGCCCATATCAGCAAGGGAAGCTACAGGGAATATAGCTGTAAAAATGGACCAGACTTCTCAAACACTGATGCAGAGCAGATAGGACCTTTAAAACTCTTCCAAGAAAGGTACACAATGGTCTTGGGCAGCAGTCTGCTAGGCTTGGATTGACAACATTATCAATTCCTCTAGGATTTTAGTTGTTAATTCCAGGAAGTCTAGGTGTTTCAGGAAGTGCTATTCAAATATTATGCTCTTTCTTCCGGATGTAGATCCTTGGACAGTACACTTACACTTAGCCTTTTCTCTGTTGGCTTGCTCTGCAGGAGAAATCCCAAACTATTGAGAACAAAGATAACTTCCTGTGCCAGGTGTATTAGCTGGAATTATCACTGTTGTAGAAAGAAATAACTTTTCTCTTGAAAGTGACATGGGATTTTTGATGTTAGTGAAGATTTATCCTATCAAGGATGTCACTCTGCTACTAAGAAAAGCTCAGTGGACTCATATCAGAAGTACTGTGTTCAGTTCTCTGCTTTTTCAGATGGATTTAGTGGAGTTACAGATGGCGCAGAAAATGGCAACTGAAACAATTTGGGGGAATAGAACAACTGTCATATGAGGAGAGATTGAAAGGTCTGGCACTCTTCAGTTTAGAGAAAGACAGATATTTATCACTGAGATTTACAAAATCATGAAAGTGATGAAAAAGCCAGATGTGAAACTGTGGCTCCCCAAATCTTGCAATGTATGAATTAGAGGGCACTCTGTGAAGGTAGTAGGAGATCAGGTTTAAAGCAAAGAAAAGAAAATAGTCCTTCATTTTCTGGAACTCCAGGTAGTGAATGTTTTTGCCATGGTAGGTAGCAAAGGCAGGGATATCAGCAGGTTCAAAAGAGATCAGACAGTTTCATAGACAGAAACAGAACTGCAAATGGACAGTGAAGTTTTGTGCCCTGTAACAGTGTGCAGGGAGGGATATGGGGGGCAGGAGAAAGGGACCCCAAAAAGCAGCCAGGCTTGTTTGCTTTTCCTAAACAATATCTCTAAATAGCATGGCACTGGTCGAAGTCGGGTACTAGGCCAGATGGGACCAGTCATTCGACCTTGCAGGACATTTTTTTCTGCCATACAGTACCACACCATGTTCTGCTTTGAAAGGATTTTATTGTTAGTGCATTGAATTCTCATAAGGATAATAAAAAAAAATGGTAGCGTGTTAATACTCCATTGTTGTTATCTGAAATATTAATGTATTTTAAAGTCTGATCCACTGATAGTCAAATGCCAGCCTGTTACTGTGCATGTCACTAACATGGCATTTGTTTGGAAAATGTACAGCTTGGAAAATGAATTTTATGTGTTTATTTTTCTTGGCAGTGAGTTTTGGTTATCTTAGAAGGGAAAAGCAATCCAGGTGCGGTGAAGCCGTGTGGTGCCATGAGTGCTCTGGCAGGAAGGTATGCAGGGAGCTGGGTCAGAGTACTTTCTTCATGCTCCAGTACTGTGTGCTACTGAGATATCTTTGTGCTAGTTCCAGGTAGGCCTGGTTGGGCCAATGAATCAACAGGGACTTAGGTCCAACCACATCCAGAAGTGGCGTTGTGGTCCCTATTCCAGGCACTGGGCTTTAATGACATATCAGAGCTGGGATGGCATCGCTGCAGTTTGGAGCATCCTCCCCAAGCACCCAGTTCCGTGCCTGCCCAACCCTCCCACGGGCTTCAGGCTACTGCTTCTTGCATAGCAGCTCACTCTTTTATTACATCTGTAGCATTTGGAGGAGACTTGCAAAGAAAGGGGAAAAAAAAATCACTATTTCACTTTAATATAGGACACAGAAAAGTTCTTTAATATGTGTTTGGGCGGAGGTTTATTGTAAAAGATATTGTCCTCTGTATGCTTTTTTTTCCCCTTGGTAACATTAAGCATATTAACAAAAACATTCTTTGCTTTAATCAGACAATATGGGCTTTGTTCATATGGAGACTTCTGAATATTATGTGCAGCTCCTGTGCTCTGAGCACGAGCTTTTAGCAGGGATACTTACATGAGCCATAAACTGTATGAGTGCAGCTCAGGTCAGCTCAGTGTCTGTGGAAACTAGTGGTGCTCTGCTGTTGATGAGAAATCCACCATAAACAAATCCTCACTCGTGGTCTCAGGTGTGTGATTGTGAAACATGTTTGGCTTTTAATCAAAAGAAACGGAATGTTTGGTTGTTAGGAATATCTTTTCTCTTGTTTCAATGAAGTAAATGTTAATGCAATTAAAGAGCTTAAAGCAGTCTGACTAAAGCCTCAGCTTAATTGAGCTTTGGTTCTGTGAGAATTTGGATGTCATCATCCTTTTGTTTTCCACTTTTCTGGGGAAGTACTTCAGCTATGCGGCAAAAATAAACAAAAGAAACCTTTTAAATCTTCACACTTAAATACATTTATGAATATTTTTAGGTACTGTTTACTCCTTGCAAATTTATCTTGGTCTGAAGAAATATTTCTGACATGTTGTTTTCCTAACAAAGGTTTGACCTTCATCTTTATACACGGTTTCACTATTCTTCCTATCAGCATTTAGTTCAAAGCAGCACTTCGAAGCACGAAGGCAAAAACCAGTTCCATTGTGTAAAATAGAAATGTGTGTTTTATATCACAGGAGTTTAGAGAACAATGTAAAGGTCAATTGTGTTGCTTGCTCTCCTGTCACATGATGTGGGTGTGTGTATGAATGCATCCCTGGAATTCCACTGTGGGATCTGCATCTTTGAAGCTGATGCTAAAATTACTGCCGAGGCTCTTCCAAAGGCGGATACTGATAGAAGATTCAATGAAATCGAAGGTCGCCAGTCTGGTAGGCGTTGAAAGATACCTGGCTATGATACTATTTCTGATTTAATAATGCGAATGGGAGGCTAGCCCTTTGTAATAATTAGGACTAATTACTGAAGAGGTGTTGACAGATGGGCTAAGAGGAAACAAACTGCCTTTATCCAGTGGCTTAGAGTCAGATTACTAGTCTTGTGTTATCTGTTTCTCAGAAAGTAGAAGCTTCAATCATTCACTAAGTCTTCAAAGGGGAAAGGGATCCTAACAATATACAGGATTTGGGATGAAGCTATGAAATAAGTCTTTGACTCAAAATGGCTAAATTAATCTCCTTTCCGTAAATTATCATACTTTTTAAGTTTGAGTTACAGATGGAGAATCTGATTGTAGTGCTGGAAAATATGTGAAATCAGTATCGATGACTGTCCTGTCGCTGCTTCTGCTCATGGATTAGTCTAAGATTAATTCCTTGCTGTTAATTATATTAATATGAATTCTTTGATTCCTTCTTATGCCATGCTTGCTAAGCAGCTGAAATAGGGACAAGGGAAAGTAGTAAGTACTCTTTTGTTCAGTGTTAGGTTTATGCAGATGTCATATCTGATCAACAAGCAGAAAATACATCTGCTGAAGTTAATTACAGTTTTTTTTACAGTTAATTACTTTTTAGTAGACAAGATTGTGCATATTCTAGGAAGAAAACAATGTATTACAATACAATTACATTTACTGAGAATGATGTAGGTTTTCCTTAAAGAGGATTTCTTCTCTCCTTTTGAATGTAGTGTCCATCCAGTACATCTGCATGAAGAAGATACAATTGTCCAGTGTGACTGGAGTTAACAAAGACATTCAGGGATTAATGCTTTGTCACCAGAATGAGCACTCAGTGTGACTTACTTTAGGCAAATGATTTAAAAGTCTAGCCACCCTTCATCTTCTCAAATGACTTTTAAGTGCTTTTCTCCCCACTGTCCACCATATATAGAACCTGGTTTTCTTAGAAACGTGATAAATGTGGTTGCATTTGATAGCACTTATAAGCAGAGGTAGCTTTCAATTATTTATTTACTTTTAACAAAAGGGGCCATTTAATTAATGTTTAAATATTTATAACAGTTTTATTGTGCTGTAAAATCGGTTATACTTTGATCTAGATTTTCTGGTTTGAGATAATAGGGTTGGTAAAAGTTTTCCTAATGAATTTGGTCAGAACATGACATAATCTGATTATGTGACGAAAGATGGACGCTTCAGTTCCTGCCCGCCTGAAAGCGCGGTACAATGGCGGCTGTTCAGCACTAATTCAAAGGCTGCGAGTTCAAGTTCAGGTACGGCAGAATTGTTCCAAGTTTCAAATTAATGCAGTGAAACAGTGTTGCATTTTTCACTTCATTTTTGGTCAGAAGTAATTTATGGTGGATGAGAGAAGTGAAGCTTGAAGTTAAATGAGTAAACTTCAGCTCCAGTCTGTGACTTTGGGTTAATTTGCCTCTGTTTGCTAAAATAGTTGTTAGTGTTACTCGTTAAAACATACAGAAACTAACTGGTCAGAACATGACAGACATAGGAAACAGCACCAGAAACTGGGAATTAAGCATCATCAGTATTCAACCTGTTAAATGAGGAACCAGTTTTTTATCAATATCCCTCACAGTTTAACAATTTAACTGTTTAACATATGAGCAAATACTCATATGCTTGGAGACTAGCATATTTAACTAATGCATCCTACGTGCTTATGTAAAATAGATGTAGGTTTATATGATCAAACTGGCATGAAGGAACAGTTATTTCTGAAGTGTAAGCTTAGTCTAAACTGTTAAAATAAACATTATTTTTTTTCATTTGATATACAGGTAATATTTGCTTTGTAAATGTCATACCTGTTTGCAGTGGAATTATAGTGATCCCTGCTAGAGTTGTTGGACTAAGTTGCTCTCCAGTAACTTGGTTTATCCAAATACTTAGGCTGTATGGAATAGGAATCCTAATAGACAAATGACACATACTATTAATAATTAAGCTTGAATTTTGGGGGATATTTCATAATATAAAAAGCCATAATAATCTGTCATTTTTAAAAGTGGTGCACATAAAGTCTTCCTTTTCAATGTTGAAGGGGTTCTTGGAGAAAGTAAAGTGTTAAGTACCAAATGTGATGATCTTTACTGAAATGCAGTTTGTTTCTCACCTTGAGAAGATTTTTTCTGAGCTGAATAAGGATTTCAGCTTTAATCTAATGAATCGATCCAGACTGTCCACATTGCTGTGTTTCTTAAAATACCACATGGCACGTGAGTCTCAGTGTCCTGGGAAAGAACTGTGTGTGCCTGGAGTCAGTGAGTGGAGTCCTAATCCCAGTTCTAGGGACACTGCCACCTTGGGAGGTCACTTAGTGTCCCTGCCACAGCTTCTCCATCTCCACAGAAGGATGTGGAGTAACGCTACTCCCTGAGATGTGTTCTAGCTTACGTAGAAACAGAAAGCTCCCAAGGAGAAAATGCTTTATGAAATACTGGTGTGATTAATGGACTCTGCAAACCCTCCCTCGTTTGAGCAGTCTCACCAATATCATCTGGTAGTTTGGACAGGCATCCAAAATCAGATAGTTTGGACAGATCAGATCCAAAATTTGGATTTCAAAGTACAAGCCGGTCCCGAATAGGAATTGCCCTTGGTTATTTAACATTCCTTCTGTGTTTCTGTCAATTTATCTTGTTTGCTATTTTTGCAGTTTTAAAGTGTATTTTTTAACTGTTATGAAACAAAGGACAATATAAACATAGGGGTAGGAAATAGGTAAATATTCTGATATAAATGCATCTCCCACCATATGCTGGTGAAGTACATAGCCTGTTCAGCTAATTGCACAGCCTTTTTTCTTCTTTTAATGAATTTGTATTTTGTAAATGTATTTTGTACTTGTCTTTTTAATGCTATGAAATGTAAACTGTGTCATTAAAGTAAAAGAAATATTTTGGGAAGCACTGTCAGAGCTCAGCTTGCAGTGTAGTTTAATTTGCTTGCCTACCCCTGCACGGGGTATTTCATAAGCAGGAGGAGGTGTGCAGCCAGGAGCACAAGCTGAAGTTTTAAAACTACGTGATAAGTAGATTGCTTCATTGTCTCTTCATAAAGTATCACTTCTTACTATCTCCTCCCTCCAAATGAGTGAGAACTGCCAACTTCAGGGAAGTTCATAATTTAAAAAAAATATATTTGAAGACTTCTGACTGTAAACAATAATAATTTTTACCTCAGGTATGGCCAAAGCAAAATAAAATATAACACTACTACCTCCATGTGTAATAAGATAATTGTATATATTTCTTTTATCAGAGTTTGATCCAAATGTAGCGTTTGTAGAGTAATAAAATAATTTATATACTTTCATTTTAGTTGAATTGAAAGTGACTTGATGCAAAATTAAAATTTAATTAAAATTAAAACTTAGGAAGATACTGAATTAATTTAATTTTAAAGTTAGTATGAAAATGGGATTTGATCACTTTCTCCCTTTTTGTTGGCTGTATCAAGCCAGATCCTGAGCAGACCTTAATGTTCACAGAAACAGCTCCATTTCTGGCAGCTCTGGACATGATCTGGTACATCAGGAATCAATTGATAAGTCATTAATTAGTGGTGTATTTTAGAAGTATAAATTCATTCACTATTGGTTATATTTTATTATGTAATATCATGTCACATATACTTTTCCTTAATTCTGAAAACTCTCGTTATACTTCACGCTTCCAAGAAGAAAGTATAGAAGACAAAATGTCATCTGATTTGTGCTGTGTTTCATGTTCCTATGCCCTGTGGGAGGAAAGGAAAAGTAATAGGACAGACAAATAAATAAATGTGGTGTTGAAACTGGCATGACAGTTTCTGCTCTTGCACAAAGGAACTGCAATCAATTTATTGTCTTCATTGGTCAAGTGCCAGAATAACAGTATAATATTATACAAGAGTAGATTAATTAAAGTGTAATTAGAGAGGAATAAATTAAACAATAATAAAAGTTTGTCATGGGAAAAATATGTGTTTAGAATTAATTAGTTTTCAAATAAAGTGATATTTTAATTGCTCAGAGTTACAGAATCCTTAATTGCAGACATATAATTCGGGCCTAAATAACCTCAGTTGCTGTAACAACTTGATATATTTCTTCTCTGTCAATTCTTTTTAATAGTTTGTTACCAAACAAGATTATTGCTGAAATGCCTACAAAAATGTCTGGAAGACGTTTAATTAAGCCCATGCTATCTGAGGACATTATTAGCTCTTGGAACCAAAGGATTTGAGGCTGATGCTGCACTGTGCAGCACCCCTAATTAAGGAGGATGGGCAGACAGAGCCGTGGCTGACAGATTGCCATGCATGGCTGCACTGAGGGCTACTCAAAACAGTCTTTTGATGGTCCTTGGCTCATCAATTTTCTGCTAGATTTCAATGATTAATCACGTGTACAAACTTAAATTCATTCTAGGTCTGCTGTTTTAGTGAACAGAGACTTATATAAATACTTTTTAAAACTTATTTTGTGTATAGAAAAATGCATATTCGTATTCTTCAAGTTTTCAAAGTGATTAATCATTTGTTGTCTGTTGTATCCCAAATATGTCTGTGCAGAGTGTGTTGTAGAACTGAACTCCTGTGGGCTTTTATGCTTTCTTTCTCCAAACAAGGCTGGCTGTAGTTACATCATTGCACTTTTCCAAGCGATTAATGATTTCAGAAAGTAAAACAGATGGGTGTCTTTTCCCTCATCTGCAAATTGAACCTGTTTATGAAACACTAGGATTTCATCTCAGCTGTATTTCACACTGTATTTTAGGCTCTCTCATTAAAAGCTAGTGCAATAACATGAGAGGCAGGGGCTCTCACGTTTTCAGATCCCATATTTTTGGCATAAATGTATCCACGATATTTGTTTGTCTCCAAAATGTTTACTTCAGTAAGACTTGCAGTGCCCAAAATGTTTAATTGTGTTAAAAAAGGTCAACCAGCTGATAGCTGAAGGCACATATGTCAGAATGAGAGACTGAAAAAAAATTATCAGTCTGACACAGGGGGAGTATTAGAATGATTAATGTTTATGTTAATTTATGGCTTTTACATATTGATTAATAGCTTTTTGTTCCAGTGACCAAAATGTGTAAGTGGCAATGAGATCCATATGCTAACTCAGTGTCTTTCAAATGATTATAATCATTCTTAGTTTTGTTCCCATGCTGAAACTATGTTTTCGTATAGAAAGTAATTGTTGTACGGTGACTTTTTTAAAAATTGCAGATGGAAATATTTGAAATTGAACCTCAAGACACAAGCCTGGGTTTCAGTATTCTTGAAGGTTACACACTGACATTTATACACATTTTTCTTGCAAACTTTGTTACTTAAAATCCTAATATATTGTGCCCATAAATTTTAATATATTTAGCCTTTTTCAGGTACAGAACGCTTACAGACAAAAAAGGTGCTAATGCTGGGAACGTCCACTGTCTGAGTGGAGATCATTAAAAATGTGTTGCATGACACTTATTAGTCATTTTCTCCCCTGCTCCCGTAAGATTTCTTGGCATATCACCAGTTGCTGATAAGCAATTTTGTTTGCTATCTGTCCATTGACTAATACAATTAAAATGTGGAAACCTCCATCATTCATTATCTAAATGTCAGGAGAGAAGGTAATTTTGGGGATCTCCTGAGAAAGGATGAACTCCTAACTTCCCTAGCAGTCAGTGGGAAATGGAGGTTCTCAGCACTCTCAAACTGAGACTTTTGAAGTGTTTTTCTGAGCAGGCAGTCACTGTTAGTCGTTAGAAATGATTTGGTGACTATTTAGAATGAAGGCTCTGACAGTATTTAGTGTTCCCAGCCTGTAAGAGGAAGGACTCTTGTCAGCTGTGCTGTTGGCTGTGTGGCAACAGGTTTATGATATCAGCTAATGAAGGATTCTGTAACTAGGTCATATAAATCACTGCTTTCCCTTTGACACTGGTGCGTCGCTCACTGGCAAGTTTTGCAAGCAAGATAGAAATCTGTCTACAGCACCTGGATATGGTGTTTCCTAGTGCAGGCACAAACTAATGAATGCCCCCAGTCCACTGTTGTGATATTTTTCAAATTAAATGTTGTTATCATCATAATTAATTATGTTTTGAAGTCACAAATATACATACATCACTGTGCTTAATCTCTACTTTGGCAGTCATAAGTAAATAGTGATATGAAAAACAAGCAATTCAAAAGAAACCATTTTGTTATCCTTACCTCTGAAAATTAAGAGTGCTTTATTTGACATTTACTGGTTAAATCAAAAATTTCCACTAATTCTTATTTCTGCTTGACATTGATTTCTTGATTTAAAAATTTCTACTGATTTCTAATTTCCTCTTGAATTAAATTATTACTTAAATTTGTTTTAAAGAAATACTAGAAATATAATACCATTTCTATCTCAATTTAGCATTGAAGGTAGAAATGGGGGGTTTTAAACTGGAAGCTGCATTGTTATATGACTGACAAAATGAATTTTCATATATTCTGGGGCTCTGACCTTTGCAACTGTTTGTGTAGCACTCCCACATCTCTTGATCAAGCTTCTGCTGGTTTTACTTTTGCTAGTGCACGTTTCTGTCTTTGCACACAACAGATATATCCTGTGTTTCAGACAGCCAGGGTAGGAATTGGAAAAGGAAACTGCCTGGCTTTTAGTTTGGGATTTGCACTGTTCCCTAAGTGTTTTGTGCGTGTTACCTTGCTGCAGGACCCAGAAAAGCATTTCTCTGTGCAGCTGAGTTACTTTTCACCTCAAGAGCTAAGAGATTCCTTCAGTCTCACATCTCTTTGTATTGCTGACGTCCCTGTTTCAGTGTGTTCTGATATTTTTTGGTTCGTACATGCACAAGGAAAAGCTGGGTTTAAAAATTTGTCACAACATGTCTGAAGAACTGTTTACCAAATCATACACCTGCTTTCAGACCATTTGTAGTCAATAACCTATAAAAATTTCACTTTTGCAGTCAGATGAGGTAAACTTCAGCTCATTCAACTTGTGTGGATTTGTCTGGCATCTCTTTTAATGATATATGAAAATGTTACTGATTGAATGGCTCCCTGTAGTGCTAAATCTCTGCTTCTGAGAGGTGCCAGAACCAGGCAGCATTTTGTGACAACCAGATCACACATGTGTAAGGTATTTCCAAGGGCTGCTGTGTTCTAGCACAATTCAGTGAGGGGAATCGGGTGCTCTGGGACTCTCGGCTCTGGCGAGGCTGTTGAGCCGCAAGGAAAGGCCGCGGCACTCCCGGCTGCCCTGGTAGAGGGCGTTGCTTGGGCTGAGAGTGGAGGCTGGAAACGAGGGAACATTGCTTTCGGAAAACCCATACTGCAAGGGCTGCCCGCTGGATTTTAGTGGTGGAGATTGCAAACGTAATGGAACAAACAAAATTGTTTGCATGGCACTGTTAACGTGAAGGAGTCTGTTACTTGCACTGACTGCCTCTGCAGTTGCAGCTCAGGATCCACTTCCTAAACACACCCATGCACCAGAGCACAGAGTGCTGTGACAGTGACAGGGCACAGTTTCTCAGGAGGTGCAGGTAGGCACCGAACTGCAGCCTAAAAAAGGCCTTTTGTATGAATGGAAAAGCCTAGAAAGGGGGAAGAACAATATATTCACATCTTTCTCAACTCATTCTTTGCTCTGATTTTTCCTTTGGGAGGGTGGCACCTGGTTGACTGGGAATTGTCAAAAAATAACAGGGATTTCATGTATCTGTTTGTGAGCACACCTGGATGTGTTGGATATTTTGCAGTAGTAATTATGTCTGCACACCTGCTGGTTTCAGTCCCAAATCAGTTTGCCAGACATGCCTAAGGAGATTTATTTCTCCTCTACCTGAAAAAGCTCTTTTACCACAGAGGTTTTACTACTCTAAATAAGCCTAAAGAAAAATAGAAGAGGATTTTTTTCTGTCTTTGCTTGAGCTGTTGGTATCTCAAAGTGAACTGTGGAGTTTGTTAGGGGGAGGAGGGTGTTTGGATGATATTTTAATAGCAATTTGTTTTTGCTTCAATGTGTGATAGAAATACAAGTGACAGGAGTGGGAACAGGAGAATTGCTGAATTCTGCTGGAATTTTTCCTGTGGGAATCTGTTAATGTTTTTAATTCTCTGAGAGATTTTTCTAAGGTAATCCTTTTGACATTTACATATTTTAAATGACTCTCATTAAATGAAAGCTTAACTTTTTTATATCAAATGCTGAAGTGATGATACTGAAATACCACTGCATAGAAATTCAAATGGTTTGAGGATTATTCTAATTGCAACCTAAGCAAAGTAAGACTTGCGAGGGATATTAATAGTGAATTGTTCTTTAAAATAACATAATTTTGAAGGAAATGGAATTGTTCTGGCATTTAGCAGATGCATTTTCTTAGACAAAACCCTTTTTGGTCCCTCATGTGTGGTGCACTCAGCCATTCACTAATTGAAACCCTCATTTGAACAGCTGGGTTTCCACTCCCCGCTAGTGTAGCAAACACAACTCGTGCAGGGGCCCAAGGGCTTGCAGTGCACTCTGAAAAATCCTTCTTGTTTGTGCCACATCAGTGTAGCTCAGCTCCTGGAGGATGGTGTGCTACCAGCACAGGGAGGGCTGGAAGAAATAAGAAGTGGAACATCTTTTAAAAAATCCAGAGAGCCTGATGGTGAGGTGTTGCCTCTCCTGCAGTGATGCTGTCTTGCAAGCAAATGCTGCCATGAGCAAAATGATTCATGTATTCGTGTCATTTCACTCCTTTCACAGGAGGGAGAAGGATAAAAACACAGGGACAAACATATAGTGTAGCCCAGAAATGCCTTTAAATGAACTTTATTCTGTAGGTTGCACTTAGCTTGTTCAAGCCCTTGAGCCAGATTTTGTTCTCAGACCAGAGTAAATACTAAGCAAATTCATTTAATTAAATTTGTTGCAGATATCCCCAGTTAACAAGAACAGATTGGTCTCCCTGAGGCTAGATAGAGTTAACAAGAAAATAAATGTTGTGCTAATTAGAGAACTCATTTTTAGACACCTGGGGTGAAACTTTAAAAAGTCCTAGAGAAGATGTAGGATTGAAAATTCATTTAGAAATGAGTCTTAGGCTTCTAAATCACTTAGGCACTTTTGAAAAATTTCCCCAGAGGCTTTAACCATCTCACAATCATCATATTTAGCATGTTTGTAGCTGTCTGCTTAGCAAAGCACTGTATAACCATTATCTGTTTGAATCAGTACACCACAATGTACTTCATTATCCCTGCAAGGTAGAGACACTGAGCTACCTGGTGAGTTGAAGGTAGGCTAAAGTGTCACTTTTTTAAGCATGCTTGTGTGTCAACTGGAACAGATTGATGCTCTCTTGGAGTTATTAGAGTACCAATACCCCAAATTTCCATCTCTTTGAAACCTCATGGGACTTTCTGTAGGTACCTAACTTTTTATTAAATCATATCTTAAGTGACTTGTCCAAGCCCATGGATAAAAAAAAAAGATGAAATTTTACAGTTCAGCACCCGCTGGAAGGAAAATGAGACACTAAATACTGTTACACTGCCATTCATCTGCCAAATCATGATAGGAAATAATAAGGACTCAATAAACATTAGAGTCACTATTAAGCCAAATTTCCAGATTCACATATATGATTAGCAGAAAAGCAAGGAAAGAACCAGACTCTATGGAGCAAAAAGTCCCTTCAATAGCTTGCAGCTCAGAGTATGTTTTCACTAGGTTTTTTTTTCCTGTAACTGGTCTGAGGATTTTTCTGAAATCTCATCCTTGTAAAGACATGCATTAGTAGTGTCTGTTTCATGCCAGGTAAAACCCTTCCCACAGCCACGCACACACTTGCTGTCTGTCAGCAAAAACTTCTGTGTCAGTAATTAGAAAAATGCTATTAAAAACCTGCCTTGTAATCCCAGATAGCCTCTGGGTTGCCTCAGTTCTATTTCCTTGCTCAGTGCAGTGAGCCAGAATTGCTCCACTGTGAAGTGGGACCCTGCCTCTCTGACAAGCTCATAGCTACTCTTTGATTTATCTGGTTCTACAAAGTGTTGTTTTGAGGGCACCAGCACTCTGCTGTAGTGCTCCAAAGAGGTGTCCCTGGGTGACAAAGTCCTTGGTCTGACAGGTTTATAACACAGGTGGAACTTGTTGCAGATGGGCACTTGGGAGCTGCATCTCACTGTGGGGGCGAACCTGCACATCATGTACATCTGAAAATTTACTCCAGCCTGCCATGAGTCTGGATCATCCAACAACTTCATAAAAGAGATGAGTCAGGGCCTTAAAACACAGAGGGTATCCACTGAGCTCATTATTTTCATATCTAATTACACAGTGTTACTGAGAGAGAACTGCACATTATTCTGAAGAATCCTGTTTCATCACTAGCCCTAAAAGATAATTGCATTTAATTAGAACCTATAGATACCATGGCAATAACTGATCTATAAACACTCAAGGTAAACCTGCAAATGAGGTGCATTAGCAAGTGCATCCATTAAACACAGTTTGAGGTGACAGTTTGGGAAGGACCTTGAGACACTGGAGCGCATCCAGAGGAGGCACCGAGGCTGGTGAGGGGCTGGAACACCAGCCCTGGAGGAATGGCTGAGGGAGCTGGGGCTGTTCAGCCTGGAGAAAAGGAGACTCAGGGGTGACCTTATCACTCTCTACAGCTCCCTGAAAGGTGGCTGCAGTCAGGTGGGGGTTGGTCTCTTGTTCCAGGCAGCACTGGCAGAATGAGAAGACACAGCCTTAAGTTGCACAAAGGGAAATATAGTTCGGATATTAGGAAATTTTTTTTTTATGGAAAGAGTGCTCAAGTACTGGAATTGCCTGGGGAGGTGGTGGAGTCAGCATCCCTGGACGTGTTTAAAAAAAGATTGGATGTGGCACTCAGTGCCATGGTTTAGTTGAGATGTTAGGGCATGAGTTGGACTCAATGATCTTGAAGGTCTCTTCCAGCCTGGTGATTGTGGGATTCTGTGATCTGAAATGCTTTTTAGTTGATAGGTTCACTGCAATGCTTTTCTGAAAACACACAAAAGTAGTATTTTTGTAGGGAGGAAGGGGAAAGACTTAGCCAGGGGGCTAAAGCAGAATGATAAATTACTTGCCCACTCAAATTATGGGTGTCAAGTTTCTTGTATTTTGTAGTTCTTCCCTTTAGCACAGGGAGAGCAGCTGACCGATTTGGGATTTACCAAAGTGTGTGAGAGGTGTTGCACGTGGCCAGCTCAGCACCTTGCTGAGAGAGGAATGCAGCAAAGAGCAGGTTGGACACCTGCTTTGTCAGCTCATCTTAAGAGGAAATACTTCACCCTCAACTGGGTGGCAAATAGGAAGTACATTCAATAACGAAAATTCCGAGAGGAAAGAGGAGAAGCAAGTGTCGTGCTCTGAATGTGTTTAAAGTTGTTGTTTCCCTTTAGGCTGCCTTACCCTCTGTGATGTCTGTGTCTGCTTCTCACCCCCTCAGTTCACTGCTCCGATGGCTCTGCTGCCTCCAGATCCACAGTTTGTGCTCAGAGGTACCCGTGCTGCAGTCCACGCTCTGCATTTTTCCTGTGGAGGCTCAGAACCTGACATCCCCCTTCTTTTCTCTGGGTAAATACACCAGGATTTCTGGCTGTGCTGAGTGTCATATGGTTGTTTCCTTTTGAATTGGAGTGTATTATTTTTACAAAGTATTTCTGGGGAAAACAGCATCATGCATGGTTTTGCATGATGGGTGTGTTACTTGTGCATACACTTTCAGTTTTGGAAACTAAACAAACACAAAACCAAACCATANNAAAAAACAAACACAAAAAAAAAAAAAAAAAAAAAAAAGGAAAAGCATCAGACTCTGATCACCTCCTAAAAGCATCTCTTCTGCTGCCAGGTCTGAGAATGGGTTTATCCATGTCTGGAACCTGAAAACATACAGAGTGGACACAGCATTGGATGGCCATGGAAGAAAATCTGTCTACTGCGTGGAGACAATGGGTGATAAAGACAGGCTTCTCAGGTTAGCAAAGCAGGCAAAAAACAGTGAAATTATTCTTGTCTCTGTGACATATTTTGTATCTGTGATTGAAGGAAAAAAAAGGGGTTGGGGACACAAAGAATTCTCTTAATTCTGGAGTCAAAGTTTCTCCAACACATATGGAAATGTTCTGAAGTAAAAAAGACAGAAAAACTCTAGAATAAAAAGGAGAGGGGGAGGTAAAATTAATTTCTTTATGATGTATGTTATGACACCATAACAACTTGGGACCTGTAGTGTCTTTACTGAGAACAGGTGAGGTCTTTGGGTCAAGGAAATGCACTTGAAGTCGAAAAACTTTTCACTGCTGGTTCCTGGAGAAGATTGAAGAAAATAATTTATAAATAGAGAGGACAATGAGAAAAGGGAAGGAAGGAAGGAAGAGAAGAATCAGAGATGGAGAGTGGAAGGCTGAAAATGAGCAAGAATGCTGAGTTACATGCTTTTGCATTGTTGCAAAATACCTTCTGTTCTTGTTTAGCGAGGGAAGGTCAGGAAGATTTGTGTACTTTGGATTAGACAGGTGATCTAGAGTAGATGCCAAAGTGTCTGTATGATTAGGAGGTGTTCTGACATGTTTATCTAGAGAAGACATCTCATAATATACAGTGGAACTCATTAGCATTTATATTTCTTATCTGCTTAAGTACAATTATCAACACTCTCCCCCATAATATCATATTGAATGAGCATTGTTTGTATAATTATAGAGTTTTTCCATACCTCTGTTTTTGTTGTATAGTTCTAACGCTTCACATAGTGCATTTTTATAACAGCATTTACCTATATTTTATATTTCTCTCTTGTAAAGCTAAATCACAACAATTTCTTGCACTATCACACTATTTGTATCCCCAGTGCTATAAATGTTGTGTCAGTTTGTCACTCAGCTGAACAGCACTGATGTTGAAGAAGTCCCAACAGTGTATAGATTTGCATCTCCTCTGTTTTAGTTTCATACTTCTTCAGGTGATACTGCTAATTAAAGTAAGATATGGGTAGGGGATTTTTGATAACTCCTTGCCCAGGTGATAACACGAGGACATTTGTCCTGTGCTGCAGTAGTTTATGGATTGGAAGCTTCTGTACAGTGCCACTTCATTCCAGAGCCAGTGGGATCACATCAATCTGCAGCAGTTCCTGCTGTGCCCTGCCTGCCTGGCAGCAGCAGGAAGCCTCTGGGACGGGGCTGTGCCGAGGAGTCTGCGGGGGCTGCGCTCGTCCCTCGGGTGCGCTGCTGCTCTGGCCTTGGGTGTTTCAGGCACCGCGTTTCCTTGAGCAGTCGCTGCCAGTCCCCCTCCCCTGGTCTCCACACGTGCACTGTCCTAGGAGCCCTCTGTGCCCTGCCTGTGGCTGGGAGAAGCTGATCACTGAATAACTCACTTTTTATTTGTCTCTGATGAGGTCTTGTTGTTTGGCTGTTTGTGTTTCAGCTGTCAACACATGACATTTCCATTTCATTGCTGGGGTGAGAGTGTTACATGTGTGAATCTTTGGATACTTTTGTTTCCTTTTACATTAGATCTAATCAATGCTAAAATGTTAGTCTTTTTTTACTGTGTATACATTAAAATGTTCATGAGACTTTATAAATATATTCTCACATATAAATAGCACAAGTCATCCTGATCAAGTCCCTCTGCACAAGGAAACAGAGCCTGTGACTGTATCTGACTGGCTCCCAGGCCCTCTCCCCTCCCGGGGACGGCTGAACCTCTTGGCCAGTTCTGCAGTCAGCAGAAGGGTGGTGGTCCCGGGGCACTGAACTCTGCCACATTTCATGAAGCACCCAATTAACACCCCCACAGAAGCTGTTTGAAACTTGGTCCTTTACTGTCTGTTCAAGACCCAGTTCAAGTTACTGCCCTGCAGGCAGCCAGGCTTCCTCGGACTGCAGCTCATGGATAACTTGTTTTACTGTAACAGTCAGGGGCACGACCAGAGGATCTGCCTGTGGGATTTAGCAGAGGGACGGACTTCAGTGACGGATTCTGTCTTCACGGAGCATGTGGGATTCTGCAGATGCTCTCTGCTAAAGGTGGCACAGGGACGCTGGCTAATGGCCATGGCAGCCAGAAGCCTGCAGGAGGTAGGAAGTGTCTCTTTCTCTGTGCTTGAGAGGTTCTTTTGGTACTGAAATGACATAGTTCAGGAGGGGAAACATCAGAGCCGTTGAATTCTCTGCTCAAGGGCAGTTAGCACAAGCAACCTTTGGGCATTTGATCACTAATTTTACTGCCACAAGGATGACTGAATTATATAACTCATGCTTTAATAACAAGGATACCACCTCAAGATTTTCCTGGCATTTAAGAGCAGCTGCTGCTGATATTTACATGTTGGAGTTTTGAAAACTCTTCTGGTGCTGCTGAATACTGGGAACAAGAGTCCTCTTGGGGAACTAATGGTCAGCAGGTCTGTCCTCTGATGGAGGAGCTTATATTCCATCTGAGGCTGAATTGTGTTTGGTGAGAAGAGGGGAGGTGCAGGTGATTTGTAATGCAATACATGGTCTTTCACCCCAGGCTAATTCCTTACCTGGAGCTGGGGCTGGAAATAGTTGAATTGCTATTACCAGCCAGAGGTTTGCTCTGTGTGAGATAATTGCAGGGCCTGTTTCAGTTCCTACAGGAAGAGTCCACGTCTAATGCCCCTGTCACAGCACTCACTGACTGACAGCTTTGTTGGCAATGTCCACTTCTGCTTTGTAGAAGTTAAAGTTTTGTTTTATACAACAGACTGTTTGGGGACATCACACACAAATAATACCAAATACTTGACATCAAAATAACAAAATTATGAAAGAAGAAAAAAGTGGCATAAATATGAAAATAAATACTGTAGCTAAATGCAAATTACTGATGAGCATGAAAGTTCACATTTTTCTGGATTATAGGTTGTGTATCTTGAAACTGAAATTTGCATATTTCATACATGAAGTAATAAGTGCCAGTATTGCAAGAAAATGTGATGGTTTTATTATGCAGAAGTTAAGCACATATTTAAGTACTTTGTTGACTCCCAGCCAGAATGTTCAGCCTTTTACAGGACTAGATATGCCTGCGGACACAGGCACTGCACCAGTGAATGCAGCCATTCCAAGTGCTGTACCTTGTTCTGATCAAACAAAGAACTCCCTCCATTTTAAAGCAGTGCTCAATAATACTTAAGTTAAACAAAATTGACAGGTGCATTCTTGTGTCAGCCAGAGAAGTCCTGGTAATGAAGAATTAAATAATCAACTGACCCTAACAGAAGATGTTCACCCCGGTGTCGCTTACAACTCATCTTTGTTTTATTCTCATTTGTTTGCTTGGGCCCTGCAAGAGGAGAATGATTTGCAGTCTGTTGAGGTAGAAGAGTTCCACTCTGTGTGTGAACCTTTGCATTAGAACTGTGTCATGTTTCAATAAATTCACATAAGCTCCCATAATATATAGTGCTTCCAAATAGGCAGCACTGTGTGAGACACAGTACATTTGCAGCTTATGATTAAAATTAAGACTTAATAAGTGTTTATGCTTGGCTGGTGTCCAAAAAAAGAGTAATTTTGTCTTAAAGAAGGTTCAGTCCATAAATAATGAGATCTGAACAGGCATTTATTTGTTCATGATTGCATTTAAATCACCAATTATGAGTTACATGCAGTTTTCTTGCCAATTTGCCAGAAACATGTTAAAAGCTTTATTAATGTGAAAAAGAGAAAGGGTGTGTTTCCTTGTGGCCAGTTTTAGCCACCCAGGAACACTATTAACCTCAGGCAAAGGCAAATCTTTCTCCTATTAAGCAAAACCAATATAAACACGGAACTTCAAGTTTTAGGTTACAGTTGTCAAAATATGTGAAATAGCATTTATTTCTAAGGCTCGGCTGCCTTTAACACAGACAGTCTCTGGAACTGTCAATGAAGCTCAGGCAGCAGCTCATGCCTGCCTGCCTTCTGCACAAAGCTTTTCTCATTGTTTTTCTTTGGCCTTTGCAAGCCCAACTGGAGCCCTTGTACCAGCTCATCTGTTTTTAGTCAAGGTAAAGCAAAGGAGGTTTGGTTTTTACTTTTAACCTGCAGAAGTGCATTTATCACAGCACACTTACCCTTCTTTATTACATAAAAGTTGCAGTTTTGGTCCTGCCTAGGAGGCAATGCCCTTTGGAGACACAGTGATGAAAGAGGCAAGATGAGGGCAGGTCATCTTCATATTTATAGCCCATTTCCTGCCACAGCTAACTTGGTCGTTATGTTGATAGCAAGAAAGTTGACGAGAGAGAAGCATCTTTTGTTAAGAGTGTAGCTCCAAAGAACCAGAATTCCCACATGGTCAAACTTTGGTCTGTTCCCAGGTTTGGTCTGCAGACTGGATGGCTCTTGGCTGTAGTCACTATTCCTCAAATCTGGATAACAGTTTCCTGCTCTATTGCTCAGTGGCTTTCAAAAGTGTTCTGTATGTGTTGTGCAGTGCTCTGTACTCGCAGTCCTAGAGTGCAGCTGGCTTTTGGCAGGCTGGCTGACAGCCTCTAGAAATAGGAAGATGTTCTGGCAAGCTTTGAACTAAAGGTATGGGATTGGAAAGCCATCGCAGCTGCCGTGGTCTTGATTGATGGTTCCCAGAGGAGCCATATTTGTGTAATACCTCATCTCAGATGCTTAAGGAAATTCGCACGACTGGGGCTGTCCAACAGTGCTGTTGGGCTCTTGCACATTCTGGAAGAGCCTAGAGTGGCTGGTGATGCTGGATTTATCAAATGTTTCAAGTCGTTTAATTTTACCACATAATGCACACCATTGTTTATTTAATAAGAAGAAAAGATCACCTTGGTGATTAAGTATGCATGTGAGAAACAGCAACTTTTCTGGCAGCAGGTTTCCGATACCCAAGAGCTTCTGTTTCTCCAGAGTTCCAGGCTTGAGAACCAGCCCAGAGTTGAGGCACTGCTGTGTCAATCAAGAGTCTCAAAATCTTCCAGTGCCAAACTGAAAAGGCAGACTCTCCTGATCTTGCCTGCAATCATCCTGAGGTGGAAATGAGCTACTTCCTTGGCAGAGGAATGTTTAAAAAAGAGAAAAAGAAATCAAAACCACCCAAACCAGGTCCGTGATTCATTACCATCAGAGCAAGCAACAATGGAAGCTGCCCTGTAGAGAGAACAGGTGTTTAACACAGCACTGTCTGACCCTGCTCTAGACGGGGTCAGAGAACATCGTGTTAAACATACCTGTGTGCAGACACCCCTGCAGCCAGCCTCAGCCGGGTTACCATCTGTCAGTGCAGCCAGCAGTAAATAAAAAATCCCTTGGCATGTATACACTGCCTGTGTTTCCATGCAAGCTCTGTGTTACCACAGCAGCATAGAGGAGAGAATGCAAGTGTTCACAGGTGAATACAGCCAAAAAATTAGCAACGGAGCTGGAAAAAGGGGAAAGAAAGCAGGGGGGGGTGGGTGTTCAGATTAAGCAGTCTGCAGTATCATCTGCTGTGTGCACAATGCCATCCACTGTTTGGAAAGAAGGCTGTAATTAAATAAAAGAGTGGAAGGAGAGGATGTGTTCACTCTAGCAGCTTGGTCTGGTCTTTCCTAAAATAATGCACTTCTTTAGCTAGCTCTAGATTCCCCTTACAGCTCCAACTTAGCATGCATTCCTCCATTTCCTCCAGACAGTTTTTACTGGAAGAACTAATACTAACCCTAATCACCTTAAAAGACTTGTGTTTTTAACAGCAGAATTTTGACCTGGAGCCTGACCAACTCCTCTTGTTTTCCTGATGTCAGGTTCAGATTTTGGAGCTGCCATCCAAGACGTCAGTCTGTACCTTGAAGCCAGAGGTGGGTGCCAAGCTGGGCATGCCCATGTGTCTGAAGTTATGGCAGGTAAGGCAAGAGTGCCTGCTAATTGTGAAATGTTTTCCCTGTGATTCATTTTATATGAAGCACATGAATCTTTCTTCACTTGGATTTTGATTTATAATCAAACCAATCAAGTAATTATACTATTAAAGGGGGGAAAGATTTGTGAACATCCTTAATGTAACTTTCAGAGCTTTCCAAGCTTTAATGGAAGATTTGCAAATGCTCAAGGAAAGCTTTGTATCCTTAGGATAGATAGAGTTTTTGCATCAGTCAAGAGGAAAATGAGTGACTTACCAAAGCCAGTTGTTTGATATGGCTTCTCACTGCATTAAGAATGATGAGAAATGTTTGGGTTGCTTAAAAACAGTGGTTTTGATGGCCTCAGTGCCCTCAGGATGAGGAAACACTCTATGAACATTTCTATTTCAGACATACAATGGGAACAAAATATTTATGGTGGTACTAACTACAGACAAAAAGGTAAATAAAAGTAGTTAGTGAAAAAACCCACATTTGCAAAATATTTAGCAAATAATGAAATAATGTTTATGGGAGTTGAGTAGTGAACACAAATAATACAAAAGGTGGCAGTAGAGGGAGGAAGGAGTTCAGCTGATTGGCTTGAAATCTCCAGAGAATTGGTGGCAAAGCTGATTGCCATGTAACCCCCCACAATACTCTGCTGCAGGTCTAAGGACCAGCTGAGCTGATGCCAGTGGTGTAATTCCTGCAGGCTCTTTGGAGCATTTGTGTTGGCTTCAGTTGAGAATATTATCAATCAAAGTTTGAGGCCTCAGTGTCTTCACCCAAGCTCCTGGACTGACTGAAATCCAGGGGAATTCAGTTGCTGACTTCAGACAAAAGCCAAGAGAGGCCACTGTTGAAGTTCCATGCTGTAATTAAAAACTAGGGAAAAAAAAAGAGGAAATTAAATAGGCTGATTAGGGTTTTGTTAAACAAAGTTTCTCCTAAAAATGCAATCAGTGTTCAGTGCTTGATGAAATGAATGGGTCTTTCTGTCTCCTCAACATTTTTAATAATGTGGAGATAACTCTGGAAATCTTCAGTGTTGAAAATTTTTCTTGCCTGTATAAGAAGTCTTCTGTCTTGCTACGTTTTCTACATGCATTAATATTGATATTCCTCTAGGAAGCAGAGCAGGTGCAGAGTCTTAATTTTATATAGTTTTTGATTTTGTTGCCAGTGGGGATAAAGCAGACAACTGGGAACTGGGACAGCTAAATTATTCCATGCAAATTCTGCCTTTGAGAACTCACCATAACTTCCTAGACTGCACCAGGCAAATATAGATAATCCCTTAGAGTCTCACAGCTGTATTTGCTCTTATACAAATGTGTGCAACTTGGTTTAAAGGCACGAGGAAGAGGATACCCTTAAGGGAAATAATTGCATGTGGTGTACCAAAGTGATGCTCTGCATTCTGTTCTGTGGTTGCACTGGAAGTGGCTCTGAGTAACCCTGTAACCATAAACCAGGAGAACACGAGCTCACCCAGCTGCACCCCTTCCTGAACAGAGGCCCTCCAGGATTTCTCTGTACACGGCTGTGTTGGGCAATACAGACATACCCAGGAGATGAGCACTCCCAGCCCAGCACTCAGGGCTTGCCTAAGAGACTATTTGATGTTGCTTATGGCACAGTAAATTAACAAGTTGAAACAGAAGCTGACAGAAAGAGCCCCATAAAGGTCTGAAGGAAGAGTGCTTGGGGTGGTTGTCCAGTGAGAGTTTGGGGGCTGCAGCCAGGTACCATCGTGTTTTTCTGCAATTCAGGGAAACAACAAACTCCTGAGCAGCAGCAGGAGGAGAGTAGACTGTAGAGCAAAAGGCAGCTGAGGTTAGGCTTGCAGATTAAGCCTCACTGGCTTCTCCTCAGCAGTCAAAAAGCTCACAGCTATTTATTTTGTTCTTTTGAGCACTTTCCACCCTTATTTTTCTAGGTTTGTCCTTAAAGATATTAGTTCATTCACTTTCTTTTGAAGATTCATGTTCTTAAATACATTGTCCCTTCAGTTTCACACCTTGCTGCTATTACTAATTGGGTGGAGTAGGATTTGTAGGAGTAAGGATAGTCTTCCCTTACATTTTTTGTACTCCTTGGGGAAGGCATCATATTGCATAATG
>VZTB01008372.1:32669-58026 GCA_013397245.1 Thryothorus ludovicianus
TTTTTTTATAAACTGTTTTGATATCTGGTATCAAAAACCAGATATTCTTCATCCAAAATACCTGATGAGTTAACATTAATTCACATGTATCTGACTCAAGGTATGAATCAATGTATTCATTGCTCTGATATTATTTTAGCAAATCAAAATTTTGACAGAAAAATTGTTCATAATTCTGGGCACTGTGAGAAAACTGCTTTGTGGGCCTTTCTAGCCAGAGCATGCTCCCTTCCTTTTCAAAGGAAAAAGGATTTTAAAGGAAGGAAGGAGGCTCCTCCAAGATCCCAGGTGTGGACAGACCGGTTCAGAAGGATGATAGAGGGGATTTCCTAAATTTTCAAGGATTTCCCCTTGGTCTCCTTCTTTTAAGGAGCAATGTTGTTCCCTGCTCAGTGAGCTCTGTTCCTCAAACACTTTTCTAGGCTGAGTAAGGCCAAGGAAGCACATGAGGCTGGTATTGGCAGTCGTGTTACTCAGACCACCCATCTCTTGTTAGTTTAACTCCCCCAGAACACAGAATACCCAGTGGGAGAACAGTCTGGACCATTAGTAGAGGCAGTGAGCCTTTGGCCACTACAGGTTTGTATCATGACACTGACAGCTAGTGAGTTTGACCTCATTCAATAACGTGATATTGGTAAAAATTAATTCTTTATGGCCTTTACCTTTATCTTAATTGAATACTGAGTAAATAAATCCTGTAGGAGCAGACAGTGTTTGAAAGCCCTGAGTACCCTGCTGGATACATTTCTTAGATGTGCCTTCATGAGGTGGTAATAATCCCAATGTCTATTTTGATATTTCTTCTCCTATTAAAGAAATAACTGCCCTTTTTTTAGTTGCTTTTCATTAGGGATTTGCATCTTCGTTCTTGTAACCAGGTACTGCTTACAGGATCATCAGTCTTTTGGCTGGAGCAATGATGAATATTTTCCTTAAGTGTGACATGTAATCCAGTAATGTTCCCTTCTCTGAGTTATTTCAGAGGCTTAAATAAATTAGGTGTCTGCCCAGGGTGCCCTGCCCTTTGACCTGTGACATCATTAATCAAAAGTGCTTTCAATTGGTTACAGTGGGACTTGGGCCCCCGTTAACCCCTTGGTGGCTGACCCAGCGTTTACCTTCGAGCACTGTGGGGTACTTGGGCAGGCAATCCTCTGTGCAGCCCTACACCTGGCAGTGTGGAACTGGAATCCCTGAGCATGGCACTTCTCAATGCCCACACAGGCTTGTATAGCTTGAGAGTAACCCAGCTGCTCTGTGCAATCTTTCTTATGAAAGCTCCTGAAAACTTCAGACAGGCTCTTCTCAGTTGTAATAGAGGGCAATAGTTTGGATTTTCAGAGAGAAATTTCCTCCATCTGTGTGTGTATATATATGTGTGTGTGTGTGTATGTTGAATATGTATAATAAATATAAAATTTAGAATTTCCTAAGTAGATATAAAACCTGTAAGTGCACATTACCTAGTAATGATTTCTATAAGTGGATGGAATATCAAAATTTGACATTCAGACATCTAAACTTTTTTCATTTCTACACTAGTCAGCATTTTAATTTATTATCTTGGTGCTTGAACTAAAACCTACACAGGGATGGTAATTTTCTTAACAGACTATTTACTTCTCAAACAATTTTATTCTTCCTTAATCAGCTCAGCTGTGGCTCACAACCTATGCTCCTGGCTGGCTATGAAGACGGATCAGTTCTCCTCTGGAATGTGTCAGTGGGAAAAGCATTGAGCAAACTCATTTGCCACCAGGAGCCAGTGATGAGCCTTGACTTTGACTCGGAGAAGGCCAAGGGGATCTCGGGCTCATGTGAAAAGGTGCTTAGCATCTGGAGCCTCAATGAGCAACAGAACCTCCAGGTCAGTATCACTGGCCCTCTAGTGTCATTTATCCCACTTTGCACTAACAGTTTGATAGACTAAAAAAATATTTAGTCATGAAGAGGAGTTGTTGCAGATCTCTAGCTAATTAATCACAGACTGGTTAGAATGTCTGTGCTATGTGACCAGACTTAGCAAAAGATGGTGAGGATTTAAAAAAAAAGAAAATACCCCTCTCTCACATGTTTCTGGTTTTACCAAAGTTACAACAGTCACACAGGCCTAGCATTACTCAAGCCATTGCCTCTGTATCTTCATTTATCACACTGGTAGTATCCAGCTCTCGGAATGTCCTAAATATTATAAATGAGTTATAAAAATGAGAAACAAAGGATTGCTTTTCCAAAGGTTCTGCTTGAGTGGCTATAGTGAGCTTTCCACTGTGGGAAAGACAGAAGTATTCCATTAAATACTTCACAAACAGAAAGAGTAGGAGTAGCCCAGCTAGCACCAAGAGGACATGAGGTTTAGGCACCCAGCTTCTTTTGGCACCTAGAGGCCCAGCCAGAGACAAAAAATCAGGCAGTTGGCTGCCCCAGTTCATATCTGAGCTGTGCTACTGTGAATGGCTGGGTTAGAAGGAGATCATGTAATCCCCAGCCCAGGCTGTGCTAGGGAGTACTGGCCAGTATTCCTGAATATATATTCCCTAATACTGGCCAGTGTGCTAGGCCATAAATACTGCTTTCATGTAGACAACTTCAGCAAATGTTCCAACAGTGCCAAGGCATTAGGAAATGTAGGTGTGGAAATAAAGGGCAAAAAGGCTCATGAAAATTAAAATAGCCCATGCACAGCCTCTCCACTGCTGGGTGCTTTAACCTTTTTAAAGTGGCAGCTGTCCCATGAACAATGGAGAGGGCCTGAATCAGCCCCTGTGTGCCCATGTCATCCTTGAGAAGAGATCTGCTGGATACACCAGTTCAGGGGACAACAATAATTGCTGTTCCACCTTGCAGCTTTTATGGAGATTCTTTTAAAGTAGTACAGCAAGTTAATGCTGTTTTCGGAATGGTGCTACAGGAAGAAAAGCACAGGCTGGGACATCCAGTGGTGACTCACTAGCTGCATTTCTGGGGTGGCAGGGCACTAAGTGTGTGTGGTGCAAACAACATCCAGTCCTGGGAAGTTTGGAGGACATGGCACTCACTGAGGAGGCAGCTGAACCTTAACACACAATCCAACACAACGTGGAAGAGGCACTCTGCACTCTGAACGAGTAGTGAAGGTGTCTGATACAGTTATCATGGTTTGGGTTTGCTGGTTTTTTGGTCCTGTTTGCCCTCCCCTTGCCCAGCCCCCCCTGCTTGTCACCACCTGCACCAGGTGTCCTTAACTCAGGGAAGTGCAAGGAAGGTGAGCAATCCCAATAAGAAACTTGGTATTGAGACTTGTTCTCTAAGGTCAAGGTGACAGAAATCTGACATCATGACAAGCTTCTTGAATTTTCAAACACTCTGGTGGTAGAGAAAAAGCTGTTCTTTCATATTAATTCTCCAATTAATTAACTTTTTTCCTAAAGTCAAAGAAAATCTTATTCTTTACAGCATATTTCACTTATGAGTTAACCATATGCAGGGCAACAGGTACAACTTGCAGGAGAGACAGTTGTTCACCTGAAATATCCCAAGTATTGTTTTTCACAAGGTATTCCCAGGGGATGTAAGATTAGCTACACCTTCAGCACCTCACACTGAGAGACAGAAGATTGCCTCAGAAGAAATTAAATGCCAGTATTGTAAGCTACAAGAAATGTTCCTGTGCTTCATGGGAGCATGAATGCCCTAAAAAATGCATCTTTCATAGGAGCACTAGAGATTGTCAAGGACACAGATTAAGTTTTTTTCCACCAGTGCATTAATAATATAAACCAGATGGAGATTTTTTTTCCCTGACATTCCAGGTACCTGAGGTAATGGTAGACGTTGGAAAGCCACTCAGTGGCACATTATTTTTATTCTAAAATGTTTTAATAAGTAACCGTGGTGCACAGCTATCTGCCGTTGGAGAGGGAGTGATGCAATGATGGTACTGCAGCTCTGTTTTAAGTGGCAGTGTTCCAGTGTGTCAATGAATAGATGATGAAGGTAACTGCAGAGTTTATTGCTATGAGGAAAGTTTGTATTGTCTTCTACAGGAAAGTTGCTGAAATCATCACTGTCAGCAAATGGCAGGATTGGTTATGAGCCTTCTGATTTGGATGAGATAGTGTAATTGTGTGATGATGTTTGTGGTAGAATGTAGGAGGTAAACAGCTTCTGCAGGTGAATAAACAAAGCAGAGCTAAGAAATCTGATAACCACAGAAGCTTCTTTTTATATGACGAGAAAAAATCCTGTAAGTTGTGAGTTTTGTTGGTTTGGTTGCTGAGGCTTTCCCCAGATGCTGAAGCTTAGTCTGCTGCTATTTTGGTTATTTTCCTAATAGGCAGAGACATGCTTTGGGTGTAGATGTAAGTGTCCTTGGTTGTGACTGGCTGAAAGCAGCTCACCTGTTTTTACCTCTTGTTTTCTTAATTACAAGCTGGTTTTCTGGTTAGGAAATTATGTTGGTATTTGACTGCTGTAGTTAGTGACTTACTGTAGGGAGTCCTGGGATGGCACAAATCCTGGCAGTAGGATTACACCTGGCTGCATATACCTTGAGCAAGTTTTCTCTTTGTGTTGCTTTTCTCTCTCACTCTTGTATTTGCAGATCGTGCACAAATGCCCACTGTTCCCTCATGTTCCATAGCCAACAGGCATCACCATTACAGGCTTCCTTTGCAAGTTGCAGCTTGCTGAGGACATGCCATTTCTGCAGTCACCCTGATTGTGCTGCATGGATCTTGCCCACATAATTGACATTAATGGTGGGAGCACCACGCCCAGGATTGGTTATAGCCATTAGCTAATAATCTCAGTCACACAGTAAGACCCATCCTACATTTGCCAGGCTGGTGATGTAAGGAATAAATCCTTCCCTTGCCAGGACATTTACACCAACAAAAATTCCACTGAGGCTGTGCTACATTAGGCCTACCCTGGGGAGTTTGGAGCACATGTACTAAAAGCACAGGTTTTACAGTAGCAGCCCCAGCAAGAGGTGCCCATACAGCCTATTTTTCATTAGGCTTGAGCAAAGCTTGCTGCCCTCTGTTCTGAATTCATTGTAGACACATTCTTCAGATTGTCTTTGAAAAAGAAATGTATAGAGCATGTAAAGAAGCATGTCAAGTTTCATTCAACCTTTTGTCTTACCAAACTGCACAGCTCTTGCTGTTTGAGTAGGTAGCTGGGCAGTTCTTATATAGTTGGAAAATAATTGCTTATGGCTTTGTGCCTGTAATGTTCCATGATTCAGGTTCAGGTGCATCTGAAACCAACTTTGGCCAACATTTCTGGAGTTTTCTACATCCAGTATAAAGGTTAAAATGATCTGCAATAATATGTCTTTATACCGCTGTACTGGCATCGTGGAATGTCCTTCAAGGAGGAAAGCTCCTCACGTGTGATGTGCTTGTCAATCCCTTCCTGCCTCAGACAAACAGCAAACACCACACAGTGAATGAAAACAGGACAGAATGACATTAGGCTTTGGTCAGTCTGAAGGAGACAGTGACATTAACGTGTCATTTCCAGTGGTTCTTATAAATAACAGCAGTTCAGGAGCAGCTTTATAAGCCAAAGGTTTTTTCCCCATTGTGACAGAAGTTGAGCTGTTCCAATGCACACACACACACACACACACTTGTGTGCATATTCCACACGTGTTTCAGAGGAAGATTGCTACTCAGACAAGTTACCTGAGGTGAGAACAGCAAGGGTGTGAGGTGTGTTACTTTCTGCTTCCAGAGAAACTCGTGTCAGTGAAGCAAAAACTTCTCTTTCCAGGGGCAAAGTCCTGTGCAGCCTCAGTGCCTCTGAAGGAAGCCAAATGCCTCCCAATTGAATTGTGCCCCTCTGAAACCCATACCCCAGTAGTCTCCAAACAGTAACAAAAGGCTTCCAAGACTGAAATCAATAACTTGGCCATAATCCCCTCCTTGGATTTGGTGTAAATAGGAGTCTCTTGGGAAGGAGCACTAGAAATACAGATTTCCTGACACTGTAACCCAATTCCTGGAAGCATTCCTTTCTCAAGACTGAGGTAAATGCTACAACAGCTTATTGGGGGTTTTGTGAGGGGTCACAGTAGTAGAAGTGAGCAGCAGGTAGCTTAAACATCAGCTCAGAAGGGTCTCAGCCTGGGAATATTGCTGAAGCTGGGAAAATATATGGCCTTAGCTCTGAACATTGCAGCTCATAGAAGAATAGCTGGAAGAGCAAAGCTGTGCTCAAAACCTCAATTCAGAGCTTCACTCATGACAGAATATATATAGCTTTAAATGCAAAATAAACTAAAAGCATACAAGAGTTGGATTTATTTTTTAAAAATTGCTCTGGAGATGGGAGATTTAAGTTAAGGTGTTTTCTGTTTCTGTCGTTCTCCATCACATGGTGAAAAGCTCCATGCTCCCTGTGTGACACTGGTGTGTTGGGTGGGTACAACACCTGCTAAAGGACCAGAATTTTCCTTTTTCTTCTGTTTTGAACAACTAGAGCTCATTTGTATCTTTTTCACAAAGGTTTACAAAACACACGAACTTGTCAACGCAGGCATATCCGATATCACCATCCGTCCAGACAAGAAGATTTTGGCAACAGCAGGGTGGGATCATCGCATCAGAATCTTTGGCTGGAAAAAGCTGAAGCCCTTAGCAGTGCTGGACTATCACACAGCAACCATCCACTGTGTGTCCTTCTCAGATCACAGCAACCCCCGGGAGAGGCTGCTGGCAGCTGGCTCCAAAGATCAGCGCATCAGTGTCTGGTCCATATATGCTCAAACGTGACACATCCTGCACAGGGACTGGGAAAACAGACTGCTGAAGCAATTCCTAGCACTGTGATTCCAACGTGCTCATGGGGAAGTGGTAGAATCTGTCTCCAGGCTGAAGTGAGACTCCTAGGTTAATTCTTATGCTGCTTATTTAAGCTCTAAGTTCGGATTTTTAAAATGCATAACAAGCAGAACAAGGCCAGTCCCAAACAAAGACCAAAGTTCCTTTGGGTTATGCTACAGGTTTTGCAACACCTTTCCTTTGGCAGGTTGCTGACATAACTTTTGCCAATGTCTTTTGTAAAAAAGGACTGGAATCCCTCAGACTGCAGTGGGGGCAGAATATGTCTGTTTTTAAATCATTTATGTATCCATGAATCTGAATCAGTGTAAAACATCATTCTTTCTTAAAAATTTATACCCATTAAACCACCTCCAGTGGTTTCTCATTGTCAGTTACTTTTTCTTCCCCTTAACTGAAAGGCTATCAGAACACCCTTGATTTGTTCACACTTCTGTCAGTTTCTAACTTAAACCAACAGCCAGGAATGTGACTAGGGATGGCCTTCGGCATTTATGAATTTCATTATGTCTCCTGTCACCTCAAGCCCCACAATTAATCACAAGAAAGAAAGGGAAAAAATCTCCGCCAGCATTGCACTGCAAAGCTATGTAAAGCCTTTTACAGAGCCAGTGCTAAATCCTTTCCATAGACTGATGAGCTGAAGGATTTAAACTCTGCAATCCAATTAGCGCCCTTCTCCTTGGAGAGTTAGGGCTAAGTTTCAGCGTGGCAAGTCTGGGATTCAGCTGCACAACTCCCATTAACATTTAGGGGAATTGCATGGGTAAATCCTTATCCACACAGTGCGAATGGTTCCATTAACTTGTCATCTCTACAGTCATGGAAGCTGAAATTCATTCATGAAAGTTTTTTTTGTTTAACTCACGAAGCAGCGTTTGCATTCTTCTAAAGTGTATTAGACACACACAGTGTGCTGAGAACCAGGGTACTGCTGGATTCGGTCACAAAGCTGCAATGACAACTTGATTCTTTATTGGAAAGAATTGCGTCTGCTCTGTAGAGAGGTGGAAATCAAAGAAAGAGTGACCAAAAGTGAACAGCAACATCAAAGACTTTAGAAACTATTTCAGGAGAAACACACATGCAAATTAAGATCTGTGTCTGTTACCCAGCTGTGTCTTGCAGACAGAGAATATTGCTGGAGTGAAAGCCTTAAACATCCAGCCTGATGTTCTTTACATTAAAACACAGAACCAGGATACTGTTGCCAGGCTTTTTTAAAATAAAACGTGGCCTTACACATTTTAGAGTGTGGTGACACTTTAAATAATGCATTTCTTTGATTATTTCTTTACTATTCAGTAGCTGCACGGAGGATCACATTGCAGTTGAAAGTTAAAGCCTAATTTTGAGTGATCCCGAGTCAAGGGGAGGTGATGGTGTTCATTACACCTACCAGACAGGGTTGCACATCTCCACCCATCATCCACCTCCCACACAGAAGAGGAGCTGCCCCCGCTGTACAAGCAGCTCCAGCCTCAGCCTTGTGGAATGAGACACAGTCACTCTCCACAAACCTGCTGCTGGAAGAAACCTTTTCTTTTGTTCTTTTTCCCCTTTCTCAAAGCAGGTCAGAATTGACACAAAGAAACACTGAAATAAATAAATGGAGAAAGTGTTACACGTGGTCCGGGAGCCTGTCCTAGGGAGTTTGCACAGAGGTTTCCTTTTTGCCTGTGCTGTCTGGTCCAACACCACACATGGCACTCCCCCTCCATGGCAGCAAACAGCAGCCTGCACTGTTGGGCAGTTTCCACTGAATTGAGCAGGAAAGGAAATTCAGGGCTCACCCATCTTGGGCAAATGGTTTAGTGTAGGAAACAGATTTTTGATGCAAATACTCTGGCATTGGCACAGTGGCACCCCTCTGGAAAGGATTAATACCCCATGCCTTATTAAGAGCATTATTAGATCGGAGTCTGAAAGTTTGGAATTCTTGAGTATATTTTCTCTGAAAATTGCCATTTACTGTCAACATCTGTATCTAAAGTGATTAGGGAGGCTCATAAGGGATGTTTAGATTTATGAATGGGTCTTTTGGAAGATACTCTAAAAGATTACTGGGTGCTTACATCAAACTTACTGCCTTTTGCTGGGAGTTAAATATTTATGTTTGTCTGATAGGTAGATTTAAAAACAAACTTAGTCACACGAGTACAAATTGAAAATGAAGACATGAACTGCATCTCAGACACACAGGTGGAGAATGTCATCAGCCTCAGGAGAAAGGACACAGGTTGCACGGCTGCTTGCAGGAACAGACCCATCCTTCACCTCCCATTACCAAAGCACTATCCATGCTATACTTTTTCACAGTACAATTAATTCATTAACACTTTATATCACTACTGATTTTATTTAAACACACAGTAAACAGATTTTTTTTCACATTATAGTTTCCTTGAAATAAGCAACCAGACTACACTGGTTTGATTTAGAGTTGAGCCTAAATGCCATAGTTTGATTGTGAATTACAGTCGTCTAACAGTTTATTTGCCCAAGGAACTAACCTGGACTTCCCCAAAGAAGAATGGTTTCCAACAGGAAAGACAGTCAGTATTAGTACAGGCTGTAAAACACAATTGTCTGGTTATAACTATAACTGTAAAATACAGATGTCTGGCTGCATCTAAGAAATCCACATTTTTTTAATTAAAAAACAATTAAATTTACAATTGTGCCATGAGCACAATCACTCAAGATTTCCGCTGACTTGCTAGCAGAAGGTTGTGAGTGAAGAGCCACCTTAAGGTGCTGGAGTTAGCTCTGAAATCTCACCTGCCAGAAGGGAACAGGACTAGCCTGTACCTGGCCTAGAGGATTCAGGAGTGAAGGTGATGACAGCTAAATTATTACAAAAGGCTTCCTCCCAAGAATCACCGTCCTTGGCACCATGAGAGGGAAGAAAGCAACCAGCATTCGTAAGTAATAGAAATAAAACCCAAACACCAGCATTTGTGCAGCAATTACATGGAATATTTATCACCACTGGAATGAATGGTGATCTCTGACCCTCTAACATTATTTGCAAATGAATCCATTAGTTACAACTGCTTTCTCTTATCAGTACATGAGCCATAAAGCACTGCAGTCCTTAGTGTAGATGAGCAAGGAAAGAGGAGATTAATTGTGTTTGTAGTAATGAGTGAAAAAGGAAGTAAGCTGGGGGTATGCAATGAGACAGTTGTTAAATTTAGTCCTTTAGAATGCAATTGCTACAGCAAGCCAAAAAAATTACTCTGCAGCTTGACTTGGACTGTTACAAAGGTTTGAGTTTAAAAGAGCAGATTTTTATAGTTAAGCCAATACTGACTTCTGGACTGCTTTTGTTTTTAGCATATTTAAGATGCATCTACAAAGCCAACTTGCAAATTAATAAATCTTTCCTTTAATTCAGTCTGCCAAGAACATAGAACTCTGACTACTGCAGGAGCCATGTTAGTGATGTAAACCAAAGGACTGGGGATTAAACAAGGATTACTGAGTGCTAAATCAATGTGTTTCCTTTTCTGGCTGTGTGTCTGTGGTGTGAAAGTGTGGATCATTACATAAAACATGGCACATGACTGCCTGGATTAATACTAGACAATGTTACAGCAGTGCTGAGACACAAAGTTTGATGTTTAAGCACGATCATTGTGCTACCAGGAAAGTGACAGCCATGACTAAGGAGAAAGGCAGGGGGATTCTGCTAATGCTTAGTATTCTGAAATTCCAGCCCATGTCCCACTACTAGAGCTTTTCCAAGTAAACTTGGTTGTGTTTGTCTATGCCCTACTCTTCTGGGGCATGCTGGAGGTTTCTTTTATAATGTGAAGGAAACTATCCAGAATTAAGCAGAATTAAGATCATATGGGAGGGGGGAAGGAGTTGGCAATTCATGTAAGGAACTCACAGTATCAAATTAAATGAAAATATAACCTCTGAGTTGGGAAAGTTTTGCTTACCTGATTAGTGGTCTGCACTACAGCTGTACAGCCTATCAATGGTGCTGTGTACTGCTTTATCCTGATCTCAGAGGAATTTGATTTGCAGTTTCATTTTTAAGAGGAGGAGAAAGAGGAAGGGAGGGGGTAAATCAAAACAAAGGAGCAACTTGTCCCTCTGAGTTAGGTGATAGGAAGACTGTGGAAGGTATGAAGGGTCTTGGAGTAAACCACCAGTGGCCAGATTCTCCATGGGAGAGGGACAAGGATGGCAGGAAGAGTACCTGGTGGAACCATACAGTGATAGGTCTGGCCTCTGAAACTCATACACCAACTTACTTTTGTCTCAAACATATTTGCTTTTACTTCCCCAGCATCCTTTTTTAAAGGTGTAAGCACACTAGGAAATCCTGTAGACCACAATCTACACCTCCAAATAAGCCCGTGTTCACCCAGAGGAGAGTGTATTCATTTCTGTGCACTGAAGAGTCATAAAACCAGAGGCTGCAGTGCCACAGGGGATAGCAGCAGGAAGGACTGAGGTCCTGCAGCAGTCATGTGCACTGCAGGAGAACCACCCTGTAGTATTAACTATATCTCCTCATGGGAGAGTGACACGGCAGTGAAAAAAATATTAATTCTAATAATTCTCTGTTATGAAGTTCTAGTGTAAAAAAAAAAAAAAGAATAAAAAAAAGCCGTTAAACTTACTTGAGATTACAGCTTGCTGGGCTTTGTTTCCTTCTAGATTTTATTCTCAGTATACATAAACTAGGACAGCAAAAAACCACAGAAATTCTCAGACACTTTCTGGACAGCAATGATCTCTTTCCTACCCGTGGCAGGATTGATTGAGCCTGATTATGTGCAGATCAGAAAATGTAGCGAGGATGTTCAAAGGCTGAGCCATTATTCTGCTCCATAGCTCTGGCATCCCACACATTTTCCAGGCCCCCATGGCACTGCTTGCTATAAACATGTTCTGACACAGGTAAGAAGGCAGTGGGTGTGCTGGGCCTATGGAATAACTTTTAACATGACACAGAATGTGGCTGTGGCATTTGTCCTGATGGCAATTTTAAAAATTGCTGATACAAAATCTCAGTGATTCATGGATGCATTGTTTGTGTTCATGGAAAAGCATCTAGGCTGCTCTTAACACTTAAGAGTAAGCATTGTCTGTTCAGAATTTTTTACCTCAGATATTTTGATGGCATGCAGACTTGGCATCCTGCTAAATGGAGGAACATTGAGTCTTTATAGTTTTATCTCCTGAGCCCATCTGGTTTGAAGTAGTTGACAACAAGTAGGAAAGGGAATAGAATGAAAGACTCACTTCATGTTTGCTGAAATAAAAGAAATGTGCAATGCAGTGCTCAAACAGAACCAGCCTGGGAGAAGGGCCTCCCTACCCTTAGCAGATGATGGCTTTGCCTGCAGCCCCTCCACTCTCTGCTGGCTCTTACTGCCCACGGTTGGAGCTCACACCCAGGCAAAGGGCAGGTGAAGCAGCCGGGCTGGAGCACTGAGAGAAGGGGAACCATTGCCCCCTGGAACAAGGAACAATGGGAGCACAAAGCAAGTGGAGTAAAACTCAAACACTGAGCCCCTGCCCGTCATCCAAGCTAAAACAATAGTGCTAACACCTCACATTAAAGTGTTTCTGTAAGTTCTACACGTTGTTTATTCCATTTTTCACTTCTTTTTTCGCAATTTAAAGCCCAAGGACATCAATCTGAGTCCCTGGGCACCTGTGTGGTCACTCCTTTGAAGGCAGGTATGGGGCACCCGAGGTGTCCTGCCCTGCCCACTGAAGCAGCCGCTGGTTGCCAGGAGGAGCAGCGGGAGGGGCACACTGCAGGAGAACGTTCCCTTTCCTTCTCCATCTCCCAGAGACCACAACAGCTGTCCACAGAGCAGGAGAACCCAGGCTGGGGTGGACACTGCAGGTCCCTGGCTCCCAGTGCCTCTCTCACAGAGGGGATTGGGGCTCCTTTGGCAGCTGCAGTTGTGCAGGGAGCAGGAGATGGAAGCTGCTCTACAGCCTGGCAGGATGTCACAACAGAGCAGCAAGCCTTGAAAATGTGTAGGGCCTCTTCTCTCTATGCTGCTCCATGTCTTTATAGAATTAGGTCCTAAATGTGACTTTTCTGGCTCTTGTTCTTAATCACTTTCTTACTAGTTGAAATTTATAATTTTAACCTAAATAGAAGTGAGTGATTTATTGTAATTATTTTGTATAGGCTGCTCTTAATAAACTTTTTTTTTTTAAATCTGGAAAAACATTTAATTTCCCATATGGAAAGAACACATTTATCATACTTTACTTGGATATCCTTGGCCAACTATTGCACATATATGCAAAACATATGTGACAAATTCAAGGCTGAATTTCATAAAACAGAAATGCTGTGAAATGTGATATAATAAATATATTACACAGACATATGTGGCCAATTTATAAAACTATGGTATCTTTGGTAAATTTATAATAGGTCATTTCTATTAATGGGGGGAATGAGTGCATTTTTTCTGGCATATGCAACACACATAATACTTTACACAGCCCTCCTGAAGGACAGTGGGCCTTTGGAGAGCAGATTTGTACATGTACATACATTCTGTATATGGGACATGTCTGTGCTTTTCAAAATTAATCAGTGTCTTCAAAACCAGCTCCTCCTTTTTGCATTGACTGTGTGTGCAACATACTGGACAGGAAAAAAAATGTATGAAATATTATTCTTTGAGATTTTCAAACTTCTAATACACTGTCTAGATTCCCACGGACAAGGGGTGTTTCACTGTAACAGCACATTCTATACACACATGCTGAGCTCTTGATAATGGCAATAATAGAAATCTTGGGGTACAGTCACTTTTACCTGGTTTTGTCTAACATCTGTGTAAATTATATATCTTCACAATCGATTGAATTGGAACGATTAAATGAAGAACAAAATGCACCTGTTTAGAAAAATGTTGCCCTCATACACAAGTACTGGCCTCTACACAGGCAGAGTGGATTCTCAGTAACACCAGCTTAAAGCAATGTCTGAGCTATTGCTGGCTGAGTATCCTCGAATTCTAACTCACAGGAGATTGCCTCTTCTTATTTATGCCAGAGTGTTTCGAAGAGCAAATCTTTCCTTTAACCCTCAAATCTATATTTTCCTCTCATCGCGTATTTCCCAGCTCTGGAAGATGAAGCCCTTCTCGTTTTCCGTGCGCGCCGGATCCACCGCGTGCCATGTCTGGCTCTTCCCTCTGGAGGGAGCCGGCTCTTCAGGCAGGGCCGGGCTGCGCGCAGCATCTTCCTCCTCCTCCAGCACCGCACAGGGCAGCGATACCTGCGAGGACCTCCCGAGGCGACCCTCGGGACACACTGGGGGTGTCCCTGCCCACACTGGCAGTTCCACACAAACGGTGGCTCCGGACAAAGCAGCCGCCGTCTCAACGCGCTGCAGCAAAACCACATTTGGTTTCACCCTAGCAGGAAACCGAAGGCAAAGCACAGAGAACCAACGCATGTATGTGCACACGAATGCTCTCCAACCTTCCAGCCCAGCCGTGTTCAGCAGGCTCACGGCAGCTTTTTGAACGATGATGTTGAAACCTGCTGTGCAGGTACTGCTGCGTTTGCTCTTCCAGCCTTCTCGAGGCAGCAGGGCTCAGCTGCTCCCCCCTAGCCCTAACCGGTGGTGCCTGATTTGTTTCTTTACTCAGGCAGAACGTTACACAGCACAAACCTGCTTTTCTTATTCTGTACAGATCAAGGTACTAATGCCCCTTGGTGAGGGATCCAGCACCACGGGCTGAAATCCACTTGCTGGAGAGGAGGAGAAGTGCTTGGCAGGAAAGGACAGTGTCCCAGCTGAGGTGGCCCCAAGCCATGTAGCCCCACTAGCCACAGCTCCTTGTAGAGATACACTAGAAGCCCATAGCTCATGGGAGACCCACACTGTCCCCAGCAGCCTGCTACCTGCAGAACACCTTTCTATCCCTGCTACAGTCCTGGGGTCATTCTCCACCCTGCAAGCCACTGTTACACTGTAGCAGGAAGCCAAAGCAGTCCCTCCCCTGGCCATGTGGGTACATGTGCTTGGGATTGACTGAAGAGATGCCAACACCCCAGGATGCTGAGAGGCAGCTGCTGGGAACTACCTGCACAGCTCTAGAGAGTTATAGGGCCTCTCTGAAGAGAAGGAAAGACTAAAGAGAACATCTACAAAATGTGTAAAGGGTGTACATGAACACCGCAAATACAAAGGAGTCTCATCCCCACGCTCCTATCCTACACTGAATTTAATCAATTCCACTAGCAAGGAAAGAATAAAATCAACTGCAAAAAGCCATTTCTGAAAACTGGAGCTATCCCCAGTGTTTGGGTTAAGTGATTAAGTAAAGGCCTCCCTTGTTCCACCTGTGTGGGCCTAATTCTGGATTTAACCACTGAGCTAAGTGATTTGCTTTTCAGACCTCAGAAGCAACCACTGAACTCAGCCTGTACCTCTAGAAAATAGAGGCAGATAGCTAATTTATTCTCTAGCTCAATTTGGAAGAGACAAAGGATGCTTGCAACCTCCACATTTGGGCCTATTTTACAGCAGCTTTTAAATACACTTTGTGTGTAAGTGCTTTGTGTGATTTGAGGTGACCAGAAGTGGAAGTATTGCCTGGAAATGCAGCCACCTTCTTTCCAAGTATGTGCCGTGGACCTTGGTGACAGCAAGGGCTGAGTGAAGTTTAACCAGACATGTAATCAAATCATACAAAGTCACTTTTCAAATGAATCTACAATACACAGATAATCATGGCCTACACATGCTATATCCTGACTAACAGGCTGACAGGTAATATGACATAAAAGTGTTACAGACATTCTGTGATTTTCAAAAGGCTTCTACCAGTCAACCTGCAGCATTACAGGGTTTTGTTTATTTGAAGTGGATTTTTTGTAGTGATAGAAAAATAACCCTTTTTGCTTTCCATATCTGTAACACTCCAGTGGGACAGACATTGTTATGGAAGGAGGGACACCAGTCAGAGCCCTGAGGAATCTTGATTGAAGGATTAAAACATGACATGAACTAGACTGCTAACATGCTTCAGTGTGAACATGTCCAATCCCTTGCATGCTGATGGACTAAATGCATGGTTAGAAATGCCATTTTCATAGTTCAGACTGTAGCCTTGACACAGCTGCATGGTCTCCTTCCCATTCAGCCTCAGGACCTCTGCAGTGGTTCTTTAGCACAGAACACAGACTGGTGAACCTGAGGGCCCACAGCCACAGTTTGAAGTTCTGTGATTTTCTCTTCTTCTAACAAATATAAAATTTAAATTCCTACAGTCCAGGGAATGACCTTGAGCCACTTTCAGTAAGGGCACAGTTTAGTCCTGGCATCTTGGGTCATTCTATGTGTGCTTAAAGAGAACAGGTGCTCACCCATACAAACAGATCTGTTTTCACCTGGGAACCCCAACCTTGCAAACTGTTGTATTGTGATAGATTACCACAGCCACGGGCACCTGCAGCACCAGAAGGGAAGGAGCAATCACCTACAGAGAGCCACTGTTTGCTCAGGCTGAGAGCCCTCCTTATTTAAATATCCATACTTTGTAGGGGAGGCCTAGACTTCAGGGCAGACAAACTGACAAATATACACAAATAATCAAACAAGAAATAAAGGAAAGAAAGAAGAGGAAAAATATTTATATATGTCACTGTCCAATGTCATTTCAATTTAAATGAAATAAGATTATCTACATATATCTACAAATATCTACATGTATCTACACTTTGCAGATATGATTCTTTGGTTGTCTTCACTTTTTTTTCCTACACTGCAACTATCAAGAAAAAAAAGGGTTGTATAATCTTTGAAGGAAATAATAAATATAACAACTTCATTAAACATTTGACCAAAGCTTTGGCACTAATCAGTTTACAGATAACAAATCATACTGAAAACTCTGAAATAACAGCGGCAAAGCAATAGCAATAGAGCACATCCAAGAGCCATTTCCCACTGACCAATAATAAGCACAAGGCTATTTTACATCAGCTTTTCTGAGAACATTAATTATGGTTTAGTCAGACACTAAGAATCTCACAATTCACTGCAAATGTCAAATAAAATACATATTTTTTGCACAAGTCTTTTTTTTATGGATTCAGATATATTTTTTTAACAGAAAAAAATACATAAAATATTCATGGTAGCCTGTATCCCTTCTTAAACCTTTCCAAAAAGGTTTTGGAAGCCCAAAGCCCACTGCCAGAGACAAAATAAACATTGCTATTAACACTGCCACCTGCACAAGGGAAAGAACCTGTTTTAAAAAGTTTTGTAATGAAAATGAACAAATATGGATGAATAGATAATTTTAAAAGAAATAACCCCCATCTTTTAATGGAGTCATGTAGAAGAATCAGAAAAGTGTTCATAATACTGTATACCAACACAGCTGAGGAGCTGCTCAATGCCTTCTCTGAACACAAAGGGTCTGCCTTCAGTGAGCATATGACAAAAACACAAGCCAACTCTTCAAAACACATCACTGGAGAACTGTGATGAACAGGGCTGTCTTTTTAACAGTAAGGAACAACTACTGGATGAAGATATTAAAGGAAAAAGTACTTACCAGCATTAAGAGGGAAGATGCAGCAAGCAGGTAATGCAGAATAGGTATTTTAGGACTACTGCAGTTTGGGTCAGCCAAATATAAGGGGTGAGCCAGTCTGAGGAAAAAGCCTCTGAAGTCCCTTTAAAAGGCACCTCCACAGGAGAGCGTTCAAGGGCTCGGGAATGGATGCAGGAAGGCAGGACTGTGTGAGGCAGGTGGGAAACACACAGCCTGAATTCTGCACATATTCCCCCACCCCCAGGCTGGCTTTTAAACCTTTGCAGGTATTGTCGGGAAAACAAGATGCAAACACAGCTGCACGTAGCTCTTGGCCACAGGCCCTTCTCAACAGCTCCAGAAAATGCTGCTCTGGTTAAGGCATCCCAGTGAACCCCGAAACTTACGAGTGGGTCAGGGCGGAGGAGAAGTGGGAAATTTGTTCTGGCAGTGAGGATTCAAAGAGCTCCCTTAAACTAAACTCTGCTTCCCTAAGAATCTCCTCAAAGAACCACCTGAGCCACCTGTGAACCAGCCCTCGGTGTGCCCCGGGTTGGGAGAGACTAACACCCACAAGTGCAGGACGACACACGGCTCACGGCCCCACAGCCCCTGCTCGGTGCTCACACACAGGCCCCGTGGGCACCGCCAACACCGGCGGAAACACCAAACCTCCATCAGAAGACTCGGCGGGCGAGTCAGTCGCTTCACCGCTGCCGCCTCCCCGTCCTCCCACCGCATCCCAGCAGCCCGACGGTCCTCGGTGCCCGGCACGAACGGAGGCGCAGGGGAATAGGGAGATAAGGACATATGGCTTCATTTATCAAAGTGCAGCCGCGGGTCACACCGCGATGGAGCTGCCGGCACCGCCGCCCTCACAGCCCCCACAGGGCGGGGCAGGGGCGGGGCCCGGCTGCCGGCGATTGGGCTGTCCGGCTGTCGATCAGGTCACGCTGGCCAATCAGCTCACTCGTAAGGCGGGAGGTGAGGGAAAGGCGGGAAGGGGGAGGGCGGTGTCTCTCGTGCCGCCGCGGCCCCGTTACCGGGGCCCGTAGTCGTAGCCGCCGGGCGCCCCGGCCGGCGAGTACATGTTGGCCGCTGCCGCGGCCGCGGCCGCCGCGTTCATGTGATGGTGATGATGGTGGTGGTAGCTGTGCCCGCGGATGCTGGGGAGGGGGTAGGGGGCGGGCCGGCTCTTCGCCCCCAGATAGTGGTCGTAGGCGGCGGCGGCCGCCGGCGGGTACTTGTAGGGATGGTGGTGCAGCGGCTCCGACGCGGCGGGCTCCAGGCGCAGTTCGTGGTGCGGTGGGCTGGGCCGGCCGCCGCCCGCCCCGGCCAGCGGCACCAGCCCGCCGCCTCCGCCCGGCAGCGCGGGGCTGAGGACGCGGGACATGAGCTGCTGGTGCGCGGCCTCGGCCTGGTGCAGCGCCGTGCCGCCCGCCTCCCGCTCGAACTCCCGCCGGCTCTCGGCTGCATCTGCGGGGGCAACAGCGTCAGTGCGGCCGCGCCCCCGGGCCGCGCATCCGCACACGCGGGAAAGAGGCGCGGGAAGGGAAGAGGGGCTGCGAGCGGGGCGCGCAGCAGCGGCATGCGGCAGGAACGGGGCTGGCGGGACGGGACCTTCTGACTGCGATAAATGGAGTTGACTGACAAGCTGGTACACGCCTGACATTTTTGCAATTGTGTAACACTAAACAAATACAGACTTCCCTTTATTTTGCAGGCCCGGAGTGCGTTGGAAGAAAGACCTTCGGTTGTCTCTGCAGTTGTTTGCTCTGGGTAATGGAAAAGCAGTCAATGGGCAGAGGTGCTGTTCGACCTGACTGCAGCTCCTGAATGGAGTGGGTCGGCCCTAAGCACACTGCCGGGGCACATTAAAAGGGCAATGCGAGAAGGAACCTGTGGCCAGCACTGCATCTCTGCCTGAAAAGCCGAGTTTGCTGCCAAGAAGTTGAAAACGGGACTCTAAAGGCAAGGGGCAGTGTTTTTTAAAGGAGCAAATTTTCTTAAGCATATAATAACAGTAAATGTTGTAGTCCAAGGAAGAATGAATTAGGCTATGAAGGTGGGTATTTTTCTTCAAAAAATAAGCAGTAGCACAAAGCTCATTAGTAATGGGGCTGTGCACCAGCGTGGTGAGCAAGGCTGGCCCCAAGCATGCATGCACGGGCTGTGCAGGCCAACAAGGCCTGGGTGATGGGCTGGCTTGGCTACTGGGGACTCTCACCTTTCTCCGTCCCATTCTGGTGGGCTGGGGAAGAGACTGGGTTCCGAGATCTGGCAAAAGCGCTCATGAGAGGAAGAGCCCCTGGCCTGTGGTTCCTGGGCCTGGAAGAGGAAGGGGAGAAGTGATACAGAGCTGATGGTCCAACAGAATAAGCAACTGGAGTACTGTCTCCGTGAGCTGCAGCTAGCACATGGAGCCAAACACAGTGTCCCCTTCCATGCAAGCCTTGTGCAAATGTAAGCTGGGCAGATGCATGTGAAATAGGGTGAGTGGGGTATTGCCATAATCAATTCAGGCACAGCCTTACCAGTCCTCAGGATCACAGTCTCTGAAACCCTTGGCAAAAGGGTTGCTTGCAATCTTCAACTGTGTGATCTGTAAGGAGAAGTGGCAAAATGTCTCAAAGCAGCACACGAGGCTCCCTGGCCAAACAGCAAGAGTGTCCCTGAGCAGGCTTTAGGACTCAGCAGTGCTTGTTGTAAGAGAGAGGGTCCAGGTGGCTGGTGGAGCCAGGGTGTTCTCTGCCATAGGGCACAAACATGTGCTTTCCCTCTGTTAGAAAATGCAGCCTAATATGCTACCTAATATGAGTTCAAGGTGAAGGGAGAGGCAGTCTGAGTTGGCTGCAAAAGCTGAGTAAATGCACTTGTAAGAAAATGCCACATTATATGGGTCACCACTGGAGCAGTTAAGACAAATCACTGGATAAATCATACTTATGTATTTATTTAATTCGCCAGGGAGAAGGCAGGACATTTTCTATATTTAAGCAAATCCACGGATAAAGTATGTGATTGTGAGTTTCCGGAATGGGTTGAAAAACAAACTTTAAGCCCCTCAGTGACAGTTCCAGCCTTAGAGGTCAAACTGATAGAAAGCAGGAGAGAAAGAGCAGCTGTCCGGAGCCATCAGGCAAATGCCAGTCCGGGGAGGGACTCCAGAGCCCCTTAAAGGCACAGCCTTTCTCTGGCCTCCCTGCCTCCACTGGGGCGAGGTGCGACCGCAGCATCCCGGAGACACCTCAGGTCAATTTGCTCGGAGCCACTGCAGAGGGTGACAGTGCCGCCGGCTGCTCAGGGACAGCCCCGGGACACAGCCCCGGCTTGGGCGGCTTCGTCGTGGAGCGAGGTGGTTCAGAGAAGCGCTGAAAAGCCACCGCTATGAAATCGTATTTCCACTCACTGCAGGGATTCCTGCTCTTTACATTACACTGATGCGATTTAAAGGAGTAATTGGATTAACTGCTGCCCAGAGATCTGCATCAGATTGGAGTGGGGGTGTTTTGTTTCGTTTTGTTTCATTTTTAAGGTATAATTGTATTCTGAGGAGAGACAGACCGCTACGAGCTTAAAGCAGTAAAATCGCAGATTTATCCAAACAAATTGTGAGTGACATTTCGCAGCGGGGAGCCTGTAGTTTCCCCACTAGCTCCGGTCTCGGGTTTACATAGGTAATAAGGTCCCCCGGGCGGGGGGAAGCTGGCGATGGGGCTAGAGCCCACGTCGCTTCCTCGGCGTACACCGATGCAGCTCCGCGCAGCTCCCCGGCTATCGGGTTCCTTGCGCTGCCCGGAATGGGTTTAGCAGATGGGGAGGAGGAGGCGGGAATACCCCCAAATATCCCTGCCGCCGCCGGACACCCGCAGCCCGGCCTCCAACCCCGGATCCGGACGAAGGGGCTGAGCCAGCGCCGAATGCACCCGCACCCACGGTACCTCCGAGGCAACCCCAAACCCCGCTTTCGGCTGCCCCGAGCTCGGCTGCTGCCTCACCCGGTGGTTCTGGTAGGCGGTCACTGCCGTGAAACGCGTCTCCTCGAAGACGAAAGTTTTGAAGTTCTCCTCCGCGTATTTCTCGCTGTCTTTCCGGGGGTCCACGTAGACCACGTGAAAACGCGGCTGGTATCTGTGCATGGAGTTCAAAATGATCTGAATGATAAAACGAGCAAGGAGACAATAACTGATCCAGGCGGAGCATGGAGAGAGGAGAGCGCAGCCCCGGCCCTGCCGGCTCCACTGCCCGGGGCAGCCGCGGGGCTGGGGCAGAGCCCCCGGTCGGGGCGCGGGCAGGGTCACCCACACCACGGGAATCACAGCGCGGGGAGTTCCCACCCGGTGCAGCCCCGTGTTGGACATCTTCTCCCGGGAACACTTACATGCCCGTTGTCATCCAGCAAATTGTTGGTCAGTTTGAGCTTATCGAAGGAAACGATCTGCTTCATCCACTGCGCCCCTTTGGCCGGCGAGTCCGGGTGGTAATGAACTCTCCCGGGGGTGGCGGGGTCGGCTTTGCCGGCCACCAGCCAGGAGGAACTGTGGAAGGCGTACCTGCGGGAGGGGAAGGCACCCTCAGCCGCGGCCCGGGGGGCTCCCGCCCGCGTCCCTGCAGCGCCGCCCCGAGCGAGTGCAGCACCCGCGCCCCGCAGAACCCGGCCCGGGACGGTCCCCCTGGCCCGCCGAGGGGGCAGCGCCGTCTCTCCATCACTCCCGCGTCCTACGGCCACGAGAGGAACAAGCTCTTTTCCGCAGCCAGAATTGCTGCGGAGGGGATATAATATTTTATCAGGTCGGCAATGGAACTGTTACGAGAAAAATCTGCAGGATGGAGGAAAGTTATAGCTACCCGTGTAGATTTGGGAGAGAAGCCACAAAAGCTTCCCCCTTCCTCCAAAAAAAAAAAAAAAAAAAAAAAAAAAGTGAAAAAGAGCTCTCTATACAGTAATATTCTGGTTTTAAGTGAAGAGTGGAAAGTTGTGTGTAGATTAATAGCAGGTTCAGAATTTAGCAGTCTTGTTTCATTCTTTCAAAGTACATATTCAACAGTAACATTTAAAACAGAGAAACCAATCTTCTATACACGTGTTTACTTTAAAAGCCAGTGTTTGCACAGGGGGAATTAGATACCATTGGACTTGAGCAGAAACATTACTTTTTAAAGATATACTCAATTGGATGTTATATATCCTACTTCCCTTGACAAGCAAACATTTCTAGGACGCCCTGAGAATTTGGATATCTGTCTAAATATTTATATATTGGACCCTGCGATTCCTATGCGGGCTGCCTGCTCGGCGTCCTGATCTGAAGCTAAATACATAATGTGCCTTTCACTGTCTTAAAATTAAAGGGGTCCCAAACCAGACCGTATCACTACCTTGTGAATTGACAGTTTCTAAGCCTTCCTACACTGCTGCTGGAAACAAGGACAGGGTTTTGTGGCTTGGGTGGCTGGTGTCTTTCCAGAGCACAAAACCCACTCTCTTCACCCAAGCAGCCAGGAACTCCCCAGCAGGCATGGCACAGCTTCGGGACATGCACTGAGGGAGTACAGCATTCAAGGCGCACCGAGGAGATTTTTGTTAAGCAGCAAAGGGAGTTTGCCGGTGGGGACGTGTAGCAGTACAACAAGGAGAGCTTTTCTGGGCAGGACAAGACAGCTCCTGCCCTGTGCCCTGTGGAAATCTGCCCTTCTGCCCATGCCAGTCTGGCCCGATCTGCCTGTGAGCCTGGTGCAAAGGCTGAGGGGGCCCTGCGGGTTCCGTGCAGCCGCTCCCGGCCCCAGACTCGTTGCAAGGGTGTGAAAGAGCCCCCAGGTCAGCGGCATCCAGTGTCCCCTCCCTGTCTCGCACCGACAAGTGTCACACCCAGGTGCACATCCCCTAACCCCCAGAGGGCAAGAGCAGGGGGTGGGCAACGACCCACTAGCCCCTACAGCTCCGAGAACCGCGGGACAGGCCGGGTATTTGTCACTTGCCGGTATCTCTTGTCATCCACTGGGACGAAATCCATGAGGAGCATGTAGTCAGCCATAGGGTCCATCCCAAATATCTTCACCTGGAAGGTGGGGAACATGCGCCTGGCACAGAAAGGAGAGAGAAGTGCTAAGCTGAGGAGCATCAGGGAGCCCCGAGGGGCCAGCACGGGTCTCTTCCCCTCCAGCTGCTCCAATACCTGCCCGGTTGTGATTGCAAGTCCGCTTGCAGAAACCAATGGCCGGAGGAAGAGGCAGCTACACCCAAACTGTGTGGGGAAACTGGCTGCCGTGTTCCCCAGCCCTCAGCAGCATCCCAAACGGTGAGCCAGGGGGGTCCTGCCTCTCCCGCTGGCTCTGGGACCGTTTGCATCAGACACCCGAAATGCCCCACCGCGGCGGAACAGAGAAGCCAGGAAGAACAAGAGCATTCTCGGCCTCTGCTATGGGGAGATCAAGTGAAAAGAATTTCTTCCCCGTGGTTTACCCATCATTTTAGCTGACCTGACTGGAGGCAAATGCAAGGCATTACTCTGTCTGCGGACCTGCACTCAAGCCTCGGGAGTCTTGGGCAGCCCGTGGGGGTCAAATCTAAAAACTCCTGCTAACGACACGAGGTGATCGAGTTCCCACCTGCGCAGCTTCTGTACCCAAACTGCGCCCGTTTGAAAGCAGTGGTTACAGCAGCAGCCCTTAGGGCCACTGGGAAACCCCTCCCAGCCCGGAGGGGCAAACGCTCCCCTTCGGCGGGCAAGGGCTAGAGGGCAACGGAGATCTCCCAGAAAGTCCCGTCCCGGATCCACTTCATTGCAAGAGCCCGGTCGAGCTCCCGCTCCCAGCACCTTTGCGGGACGAAAAGGAGAGCGGAAAGGAGCCCAGGGCTCCGGAGCTGGGCAAGCCAGCCCCCGCGGCTCTTCCCCCCGGTTTTTCTGTGCGCAGGCCCCCGGGGACCCAAAACTAAGCCGAAACGCGGATCCCACGCTCAGGGAGAGCACGATCCCTTCAAGGGGCTGCGGTATAAATGCGATCGGTGGTGGGCTAAGGGAAGAGGCCGGGACGGTCCACCCGTCCCTCCCTTCTGCATCTGCACGCACCGGGGCCAGGGCCTGGCCCGCGGCTCCCCGGCGGGACACACCGAAGATGTGCCCTGGCGTCAGGGCTCGTTATGGCTTCGTTTTGTTTTACGAAGTAGTATAGCAAACCAAGCGAGCGACGGTGGGCAATATTTCGAGAAGGGTGTTTGCAGCCATTGAAAAACCAAAGTCCCAACCGCCCCCTGAAAACACAGCCCGATCAAACCCGGACACAGAGAGCCCCTCGGCTCGTTCTCGGGGCGCACGGCTGGACCTGCTCTAATGTGCCCCTATCCCCCTCTGAGGGGCGATGGCTCAGCGCGCCCCTGGCCCCACGGCACTTCCAGATCGGGCCCAGCACTGCCGGGCTGCATCGGGATCGGGCAGCTGCGTCTCCCTCTCTGTAAGGCTTCAGCAAACTCTGGAGGACATTTTCAGTCACTCCCTCTGTTATTATTACTTTTAAACGTGTAAAAGCCCCTATTAGCTCCAATTCCGGTGTTTCTTGTTTTAAAACTTAGTTTTAAAACAAACAACCTGAGATGATAAGACCCATCTAGACAAACAGCAGGGCCAGTCCAGAGGTGCTGGGAGAGAATAGGCTTTGCAGTGCCTTCCCCGAGCCTTTTCCTGCTGGTTTTATCCGTTTTCTCCTGTTTTTACTCGCCTGTCTGGAGTTTCGACGGTGTCATAAAGTAAATGAAGAAAAGGGTGAGAGGAAACCCCCCGATTCAACTCGAATTGGTTAATTTCCGAGACGTCTTTAAGGGGGATATTTGCAATCCTTTCGCTCCTCTTTGAGAGCTAAGAAAGCCAGATCGAAGAACTGCTTGCAGAGAGCCTCCCCCTGGAGCCTGAACGACCTTTTCCGCTAAGGAAAGCAACGCCGAGCCCGGCGCCGGGCTCAGGGGCCGCGGCC
>VZTB01008373.1:3263-64622 GCA_013397245.1 Thryothorus ludovicianus
TACTTTATATAGTCTATGATTGTTATCTTATAATCTTGATTTATAAAAATGTTATAAAACCCACCAAATTCTTTGGAGTTCAATCAGACTCACTTCTGCCATATGTGAAGAGTCTTTCTGGTTAATACTGTCCAATGGAAGAGATACTCCTACTCACTTCTCTGCATGGAGAGGAATGTTCTTTGTTTGGGGTTTTCTTAATACTTTGGCTAAATGTTTTGGAGCTTTTTACCAGTGATCTCAAATCCCAGACTTAAAAAGCTACAGAGCCAGCAGTGTAAAATGCACTGATTCAAGGCAGTTTCTTTTCAAATAATTATTAACTCTGAGCAAATGTTAATAACAGGAATTGAAAATCCTTTTTCATCTTCCCACCTCCTTATCTCTCATGATAATAACTGGCTGCATCACTTTCCAGGTACCATCTCTTGTATTTGAGTAAACTAAGATCTTTTAATCCTTTGGATGTTTAAGCTCCCTCCCAAAGTTTTTAAAACATGCAAATACCAGACTGATTTTCCTATTACACCACAACTTGTGTTTCAGATCCACTGTCACCTGATCTCATGAGTTAATTAAAGGTTATGAAATGAACAGATTATTTTCATTTAATATGAATTCCTAATCAATGATTCCTGACTGAGTTTGTGGTGACTGAAAACTGCTACAACTTTGAGAGTTACCATGTTGTGTGCCACTTGAAGGTAAAGCCTCCAAGATCTTTCCTTTATAGCATTGAGCTGATAATATTTCATTAGAAAAATCCAGAATGTCCTTTGAAAACACAAACAGGGAAACTTGCAGGAGCATCCTTACTGTCTTCCTGACCACATAAAGTGTTATTTTTCCAAAATAAAGGTGTGAATACAGAGGCTCTGAACTTGTGGTCTGGAAAGTATTCCTGCATCCCACAGTTTAGATGTAAACTGTCTAAGCCAGTTTGACATGTAATAGCAAACCCAGCAGTGAGTCACCAGCTAGTTTTGGCAAAAAGTTCTAACCAGGATTGTATGGTTTGGAATAAGAAATTTAAAAGGTCACTTTTATTCCTGTTCATCATAATTATATTAGAGTGTATGTGATACCTATACAGGGACAGTGAGGTCATCAATGAGATTCCAAATCTGGCATGAAAGGCATAAATCCTCAGCACTTGACCTGAAAGAGCAAATCTATTACATGCACTAATAGCAGGCATTTGTAATTCACTAGGCCAGCCTCTGGAAGCAAACAAAATCACGTGCACTGAACCAAGAAAACCAAGCAAGCTCTGCTGAGGCATTCACACTGGGCCCTGAAGACTCACAGGTTTTGTTCTGAGGACTCAGATTTATTGTAGAATTAACCATTCCTGCTCTGAGGGACAAAATTTGGATCTTCATGGTTCCTTCAATGTTTAGAGGCTTTAGGAAATATTTGCTCTTCCTGGTCAGAAAAACATCCCACAGGAACTGTATATTCTGCCTTTCACAATGTGCAATGGATGAGATTTTCAGAACTTACACAATCCTACAGAACTTACAATAGCAGGTGCTTTGCTCCTATGTGATCTCTCAACATTTTTCTCACCCTAAGACTGAGTCTATTCTAAATCACAGATCACTATTTTGGCAGAAGGAATGGATTATGCCGCCTATGCCAGAATGCAGAGTTTCCCTGGAACCTGCAGAAATGTCATTTGCAGAAGTGCAGACACAGACATAGGGAATTCTTGATCAACATAAGTGAACCTCTGGAGATTTCTCTCCACAAAACTCCCATGTTGACCACTTACTCAATAAACCAGAAAGAACTAACATTCTCTGAAGGAATGAGAGAATGCAAAATAGCTGTTACCTTCTTTCTCAAGTTGCACATCTGCTCAACTAAATATGCTTGGAGGAGCACCCTTTATTCTCTCGGTAGATCTTATGATCTTGTTACACACTGAGCTATAACACCCTGGCTATAACTTCCAAGTAGTCCACAGGCAGGAATCCCTGCTTCAGCAATCAAACCCTTGTTTTTATTCCCATGGCACATATATTTGTCTGTAAAGTGAACACAAGGTAAAATCAGACACTAATCCTGCAAGTTAAGACTTGAATTCCATACTACACTTTGTAATGAGTTTTCCTTATGAAATTTATGCTAGTTCCTTAGTCACTCTTGTCACTACTCCTAAGTCAGCTTCTGTGTCACAAAGCTGACAGCAAGTCTGCCCAGCAATCTAAGCCCACACAGACAGACTATGAATAACTAGAAAACCGACACTTTGAGTTTATTGGTTGGTCAAAGCTATTCAGTTCCCACCATCTGTATCTATGCCCAAGGACAGATTTAAATTGATATAAACTGCTCTATTTTGTAGTATCATTTAACTTATGACACATTAACATGTGCTTTACGTTTGTGTCCCTTCCTTAGCATGAATAATTCCATCAGTTTGATGACACAGAGAAGAAGATGTCCACATGCAACTTCCTATTTAAGTGTCATACATATCTGATATTTTAGGAAGTCAATGGATTTTGTATCCTTATTCTGCAAAAAAATGTGTCTGTGTTTATTTATCACTGCCATAAGTAATGTGGTGGTTTTTAGTCTGAATCCTATTTACGCAGACATTAAAACAGAAACACACATAAAGGAAGATTAGAAGTTCGCATTTTAAGTTCTCTGAAGTCTTATTACAACCAATGGAAAACCAGGAAACTGATAACTAGGAGCTGACACTCCATGTGTCGTGTTCTGTCAGGTTTTATTTTGTGTGCGCCTGTACATGTGTATGGGAGTGTCATTTTTCCTTTCTGGGCTTCTTTAATGTTAATTTTAAAATGGGACTCATATGCTGGAACAAAGTTGAGAGACAAGAACATAAACACAAACTGACAGTGTACTTAAAAACAATAAAGGCAATACCAGCAGGCACAATTGGCTGTAATTATCTTGACATGGTGCTGTGCCTTTGTCTCCTGGGGTTACTTAACATGACCTCTTTAACCACAGTGCCAAAGCACTTCCCTGCTCTCTCGTATGATGCCGCTGTGTCTCCACCTTACCCCACTTTGGGTAGCATGGCTATCTCAAAATCTGTGTTGCAGACCACAGGAAAGCACAGAGGATTATTTGGCACATAGTGAGATAGAGACAGCACGGAGCAATCTTTATTACTTCCAGCAAAAATCTCAACCCAAAGGGCTCAGAATGTTCCACAAATACTCAAATACATAAAAAAAAATAAGCATCATAGAAGTCTCTAAAAAATGAAGGGATTTTTTTGTACAGGTCCACAGAGCTTCTATATTGGTATAATTCCTGCCCCAAAGGAAGACTATGGTCCACAGGGAAGACAGAGATCCTACCAGGCATGAAGGAGTTGTGAGTGCAGGGATAACTCCCTGCATTGCCTCCTCTGGCAAGAGGTCTCCCTTTCTAAGCAGTGTGAATGAGGGCTTACAATAACCATCAGTGATAAAACAGACAGTGGAAAATGAAGAAATTGTTGCATAAGAATACCCTCAGTACCGAGGCTGATACAGCCTCCTTGCATTGACCCTCTCTTTTGTGTCTTGTTAACACTTGAAGCCGGGCTGCCAGGATATCTGCAGATAGGAAGAACTTAACTGAAGCACAGACTTTGTGTGAATAAAGAGTGAATAAAGCAGAACAGGATTGACAAACCTGAAGTGATTAAATGTCTCTACTTATTCTTTCTTATTCTCTTCCCAGACTGCTGATCTTTTTCTGATATTCTCAGGTTTAGAGTAGAAAACAAGTTGGGACTTAATTGCTTCACAAATGCTGTGCCCCAAAGAGCAGGCAAGGAATAATCTGTGAATTTAGCTTATATTTTCCTTCTTTCTTTTCCTGCAAACACGGTGATTCTAAATGCCATTGTGTTTCATTACAAAGTAATTTAGTTTATTCTCTGTGGCCATCTCTAGGATTCTTTCATTCTTACTTCTTTTTCACTTATCTGTCTTCACTTGAATGACATGGATTTGAAATGTTATTCTCCAGATAATTTAGTTTGCAAGCTATTTTCTGCCCATGTTTTAACCTGTAGATCCTTTTTTATAAAGTAGACATGACTAGCATTTATAATAATTTCCAATGCATTTTCATGTATTAATTAAGATGTGAGGGATTTTTTTTCATTTTTTTCTAGGAAACACAGAAGTGGCCTTGGAATTAGACATGATGAATGACACATAGAAGTATGACTTCAGGAAGCTAAAGGTGTTGGTAACAAAGATACTATTTTCAGATTATACTCCTTCTATGTCTGTAAATATCTGTCTTCTTTCATTTTTCCAAAATCAGCATGCACTTTACAAAGGGCACTGTTATTCTTTAAATGTACATTCATGTCTGCATTCTCCATGAAGCGTTTAAAATCGTCACATCCTTCTCACAGCTTTCCAGAAGTCTGGCCCAGGGTACCTGGAAATTATCAATATTTTTTTGGATCCTGAATCTCAGAGACTGTTTAAAGCCATGGCAATTGTCTTACACTCCATCTGATAGGCTTACTCAGCCACTGTGCTATGGGAAGCAAGAAAAGTGCCTGAAGTCCTGCCAAATGACTTAATAAATCCAGCTCTGGTCCTTTTGATGTTATTATGCTTTTATGGGCTGTGCAACATCCAGAGAAAGATATGCAAGTAATCTCTGTGCAGAGAGTTTAGTTAGTTTAGCAGTAACTTGATAAATATGGAGCTTTGGTGTAAAGGACGCATAAGCGACTTCAAAAATACAAAACTAGCTCTTCAACATGGGTTTCCACTGTTACCTATGAGTAAATAACCAACCAACCAAATAAATAAATAAAAAAAGCAAAACAAGAGAGATTTACAGAATAAAATCTACTCTTGACTAAAAATAAAGGGATAAAAATACCTTTATGTGTTCTTCTCAGGATTGGGAAAGGTAATTGAAAAACAAATCCATAAAACTTTTTAATAATTCGGAGGATGAAGTGGCTGAGTGATTTCAGTAATGTATTGTCAATTTCCTTTTCTCTGTTTGGGTATTATCCTTGAGAAAATCACTATTTTCTTGAGTATGTTGTTCATTTAAAATTACTGCTCCATTGTGTTCCTTGCATGTATCACATATCATATACTTGTTCTCACACAGATTGAATACCAGTGTTGGAATCAACATTTATCTCATTATTGTCTATTTAATTAAAGCCTTCAGAAATATTCCATATTCTCAGCTACATATTTTTAAGAGGAAAGAAATTCCAAATACACTCGCTGATCAAACTCACTTGAAATATTTTTTTTATTTTACTAGAATTCACATTTTTTCCGAGTTTTTAAAAGTATTTTATTGCATTAAAAGAAATGAGAAGTACCATTTTTATTATTTCACAGATAAAACATTGACGTTAAGTTGTGACACTGAAATTGGCATTATTCAGTGATACTGAATGCTTGCTAGTCTAGCATGTACTCCATGCTGTAGTGTACCCTATACTTGAAGATGGTTACAAGTGATGCCCATACCATTTTGTGAAGATCCCTGAGGTCATCTCAGGTAGGTTACACAACCAGTCAGGGTGAATTATTGTTTCCTTACCCCCTATCTGTAACCCAGGAACAAAAATGTGATTGCAACAAGGTGGCTTATTTCTTTCAGTTCAACCCTTTTAGCATCTTCCTTGATAACTACAACTTTTATTTCATCATTGCCAGAGATACTTTTTTTATTGCACAAAGCTGGTCTGAGTACATTAGATCAAGTGGCCTCTCTATGCTGAGACAGAGCTGTGGCTGAGAATTCTCATTTGTGAAAGTCTTTCAGTGTGTCCTTGCTCATACCTGAAGCAAAAATTAATCCTTATATAAGTCTTCCTAGACTTTTAAAAACAGAACAGTTGCAGCAAAGTTTCTAGTTCCAAACAGAAAGCTTCAGGTCTGATGCAAGAAGAGCGACCAAAATGTCCAGAGATATGTCACTTAGTAGTTAACACACCCTGATGAGGATGTGAAACCAGTTCCAGAACTTCTTTCTAATTAAAACCAACACTGAATCTAGTTAATATTTGAAACTAAGTCCCTCATATCTTATATTTTTAGCTCCCAGGAGATGCAGAGATTCAGGAGATCTCCCAGGAGATTCAGTTTTTAATTAGATTTATTTGACTGAGGTTTATTCAAGAGAAAGCAGAATATGAGGCCAACCAGACCCTCTACTCCAGCAGAGTACCCAGGAAGTATGGTACTGCAGTTTCCATTCCCTAACTAAAGAATGTAGAATACGGCATTTTCAACAAGGTTCTGGAGGAATCACATGTTTGGGAGCTCTGTAAAACACAGACAAAATCTACTTGTTGTTTTCAGAGTGATGGATCTGGACCATACAGGATGAAAATTCATTATTTTCTGAGGTCTTGCGTAAAGAATTTAACATCTCTCTTTTTCTAGCTCACTCTCTTTATCTCCTAAAATAAGGCAAAAGATCCTGTTATTTGGCTTCACAATGGAAATGAAACTTCAGAAACAGCTGAGAAAGGGAAGAGAACTGACACCATAGGTCACTCTATGGGTCTTCTTTTATTGAAAACAAAAGCAGAAAGTTCAAAAAGAATATGTTTACCCTTTTGGCACTAACATAATGTGTGCTTTGGGGCTAGCAAAAAACACTGCCTTCTCTCAGAGACCAGTGTTGTGTTCTAGTGTAAATCACCCAAATTACCTAAGGATGAGTTAATGATTGGGTTTTGTTTGTATTGTTTCCTTTTATTTTGTTTTATCTTTTAAGTGAATAGTAATGTGAACGTGTTGGAAGCAAAGTTCTCCTTTCTCCTTATGGCTTTAATACTTCTCCCTCTGCCGGTTCCCTCTCAGCTTTCTTCTCTTTTATTCTGTGAGCACCAGCCATTGGAAGAGCTGCTTTCTGTCTAGAGAGAACCGTTCAAAGCATCAACTTCTCAGCACAGCTGTGCGGTCAGAGCTGCAAGATGGTTCATAAATCCCCAAAGCAGATACATGCAGGCTATTGCTCGTGCACAAACTCCTGTGAAAAACAGCATGTGGCAGAGCAGACACAGGAAGGCACAAATAGGACCCAGAGGATCTGCAGCATAACAAGTTCAAGTAAAAAGGTCATTCTGATTCAAACAAGATGCATAAAGCTCTCTTGCAAAGAGACAAGCTGCACTGTTGAGTCTCCAGGGGTTTCATGATGGTGATGGTCATAAAAGTTTCCCAAAAATCAGCTTCAGTCAGAAAAATGATAGTCCATTGAAAATGAAGTGTCTTGCAGAAGTGTGCCAATTTGAACAAGTCTGCCAGCAAAACTCACCAGTTCTCTGCCTCCTCTCTTCTTTGCTCATCCACCCAGGTGATAAGATGCTTCCTGAAGGACCCATCGCAGCTCAAATCACCAGGGCTTTTAAGCTTCTGGGATATCTGCCTCCCAGAATTGCTGCACACCTTTTATGCTCAGGAAATGTTTTCATCAGTGATGACAAGAGTTTATTGGACAGGGACACCAGTCTTGCTGCCACAGTGTTCAGCCCCTGGGGGTGGGCTCCTGGTCACCCTGCAAGCCACCAACCAGAATGAAGGGCGAGGAACTCTGTGTTTCCATTCCTCAGCCTGGCTGCTGGCCAGGCATTAGCTGCCTTATGTGGCCCTGGCTATGTGACCACTGAAGCTTGGGGAGAAAATTACTCTGAAGGTACAGCAGCCATCTACTCCTGTAAGCCATCTACTCATGGCTAAGCACCATGAAATTGGTCAGAAATAGCCCCACTTTCAGTCAGTAGTTTCAAGACTTTTGAAAAGTAGATTTTATTTTAGAAACATCAATTTACAGCATTTCTGAAATTATATATTCTGGAATTTGATTTCAACAAACACCTTCAAATTTTGGTCTCTCTTTCCAAAGATGGAAATGTTTCAGATAATGCAAAATTTGTGAAGAATAGGAATATAGTTTGCTGACCCTAAGTATTTTTTTTCTAAAGGGATAACTCCATAGGTTGTAGAAATAATGAGTTACTTTGCTGCCCTATTGCAATATCCCAATCCAGTGCCAGTTGCTAAGAGAATAAACACACATCAGCATTAAAGGGAATGAATGAATGAATGAATGAATGAATGAATGAATGAATGCAAACAAATACTTTTTCTACAAAGAGAGGACCATATTCTTTTCCCATTGCATCAGTGAGATTGTCCTCAGCTGGTGACTAGACAAGATGAAGACATCACTTGCATCACACCCAGAGAAATACAGTGGTGATAACAAGCAGGAATTCCAAGAAGGGAAAAGTGGTAGTTTTTACTCACAAATTCTATTGTCAACTTGAACAAGCCTCATGCAGTAAATGTTGAAAATGGACTGAAAATATGATCTTCAACCCTGATATATATCACTTACTCTCCTTAAAACTGCATGCTTCACAATAGCCTCTGCATCATACATCCTGCAAAGTATGTGTTTATCCAATGGGATAGCAAGAAAAAGAGCAGTCCAATGTTCCCAGAAAGTCTTCTAGAATTATTTGGAAAGTATCTGAGCTAGACCAAGCATCTGGAGAGATTCTGTTTCCATTTCTGGCTATATTGCATTATTTTGTTTTACTTTTGTAAGTACTTATCCTTGAGGAAAAGGCATACTGATTCTACAACAATGCCCTTATATCCTCACTAAATCCCCTTTCTTTCCCACCAATATTCAGTCCCCAAAGCCTGAATCATTCACTATGTCTGAACTTCAGATTTGGGTTTCAGGACATGGAATAGTGTGTGAGCCATTTACAAGTACTGAGGGAATGCAGTTCAGGTATTGATTATGCATAATGGTTCTCTAACATTACGCTGGATTTAAATCATGCACAGAGGAATGATCTTGGCTGAAATAAGATTTCTTGCTTTTCTCTTTTATCTTTGTCCTAGCTAGCAAAGCTTTCCTCCCCAAATTGCTTTGCATTAAGTTACTTTGCATTAGCTGTTTTCCCCACAATCTTTCATTGCATTCAACTTTAGCACAATTTCAATATTTTCTGGTTTAATTTGCAAATACACAGAGAGAAACTCTGCCAGGAAGAACTGCATTAGGCTAAAGACGCATAAAAAACTCAGATGAAAATAATCTGTCAAAAAATGCTTAAAACATCAATGACATTTTTTGTCAACATTTTGAATTACTGTCTTCAGAAAGGATTACATCTTTTCAGAAGATATGATTATTTTTTACCAGCTTAACATCTGATATTTGGAGTAGCTAAATTAAAATACACCATCCACACAATATTTGTGGAGAGTTCCTTTTTATCCCTGGAACCTCTTCAGACCAATAATGTGGTTCTGAATACCACAGATGGGACTTCCACTCACCTGCAAACCCTCCCTGTTTTATAACTGATAGGCAACATATCTGTTTAATTTTGAAACACATTATTATTACTATTACTATTACTATTACTACTACTACTACTACTACTACTATTATATTATAAACTTGGAATCTTCCCAATTCTGTAACTTGTGAGAGATGCCAAAGGACATTGCAACTACCATTCCAATGTACAAGAGCAACAAACCCATTATGACAATGTGTAGGAAACAGTCTCTGCCTATCAGCACACTCTGTAAATGAGTGAGACAAACTGAATCAGAAACTTCAGTTGTGAATTCCCTACATAAAGACATCATTGAAATAAAGCAAGCAGCCCCTTCTCACAATACAAAAATTTCACTATCAATTCAGTGGGACATTTAAATAAATTTTACATTTTCACAGAGCAGTAATCATGATGGTGAGACACATATTAAATGTATGGTCTTAATGCCAGCATAATATTTATTACTTTCTCCTACATTCATAAGGTAGAATACTATATAATTTCTTTTTCTACCTTGTCACTCAAAGTGAGGGTGTCCTAATGGAATTGACCTCTTCAGTCAGGTGGCAACATGTTAATTAGTTTTCAGAAAATATTAATCCATTTAATTCTAAGAGAATGAATTTATTCCAGGGAATGAAAAAGCTCACTGTGATATGCTTTGAATTAGCAAGCCATGTCTTTGGGAAAGACCACAAAATAATGATCTCCTGGGTGTACAGCTCCACAGGTGCCCTGGTAGTTAAAAGCTTCAAACACAAGGAATACTCACAGGGAGAAAAATATGAAATTCTACTATTTTGTTGCAATTTGAGCAGAATCCATATTTGTAGACCTAAAATTTAATCCAACAGTTTTACTGAACTTCTAGTCTCTGTCACAGCAGTGTTTCTATTGTCCATAGCTCAAAAGAAATTAACATCAATCTGACTTAGAGAAAGGAGGTATAAAGATGAAATGAATACCGAAAGAAAAAAGTTGATAGCAATGAAATTAACTCAGATAGATATTAGCAATTACAGAAAAGTGATAGAGGGAGGAAAAGGATATCAAGGGAATAATTTCCAGATGGAGAAATTTAGCAGAGAAGAAAGAGCTTTTAACAACAAAAAGAACATGAAGGTGGCCTTGGCTTATTCCTACCCAATAAAAGTAAGACCATTGATAAAAAGATGAAAGGGACATATACATTCAATAGACATTTCTGTTCTCTGCTTGGAAAAAACAGGTAATATAATCTCAGCACCTGGTGTCTTTCAGTATCTTCCTTTCTGCCAGCAAGACTCTACAGAGAGCTGCTACTACTAAATATATTTAAATCAGCACACCTATATAGTTGTTATGCACAGGCTTTGAACACAAAGTTCTCTGTTGACTTTTAACGAATCTTGGAAAACTGGCAGATTTAAAGGAGATACTTAAACAAAAGGACACATGTTCATCAGAACTTTAAAAAATTTAAAAGCTCATGAGCACAGTAGATTAGATGTATTTCAATTTGATTTCAAAAGGTATGATATGACACGGAACTTATGAAATCAAATTACTGCTATAAATATCAAGAAGGCATATACTAGGGTAATTGAGACTTGGCTAGCTTTCTTGTAGATAACTGAGAGAGACATTTAAAAAATAAATGGTGGAAAAGTCTTATGAATTATTTAAGGTTAAGAAATTCTAAGGTTGAGAAATTACCATAGGGTTTTGCATGAAAACAGATGATAAAATAGGGAGTTAAACTTTCAAAACATCTGGGAAATAAACAATTAACTCCAGAAATCCACAAGGTCTCTTACAGGCAGAAAATAAGGTGAAATAATCATAACATCCTTTCAGTTCTTGCAATTTATTTATCTATTAATTAGGCCTATGTAAGTGGAGATTTGATTGCTCCAAGGCACTGAGCTGAAAGCTTAATTTACCTGGTCTGTGTGGACTTATTGTACAAGATGTACATGGAATTGCACTTTGAGTTTTAAATATATGTTAATGACCCAGCATTCAGGTCAGCAAAAGGCAGGGAACTAACAGAACAGCTATGACACAGACACTTTTGCAGGTGCGGGTCAGAATTTATGACAACTGAGCATCTGCCACTCATTTCAAGCCTGTATTGGCCAATACCTTCTGTTCTCACAAATGTGATAGAGGTTGTAACATAATTAAGAACAGCTTCTGCAAGTCTGAAGTGCTCTCTAATGTTTATCTAAGTCTTTTGGATCACATTGTAGCCCTGGTGTGGCTGCAGAAAGTAGTGATGTTCTTTGAAAGGATTATGTTCATTAAAACACCATCAGTTTAGCAACAATGGCTCAAATATGTGTCATGATACTGGGAATACATATTTAGTCTAACCATTCAGTAAGAAGGAAAAAAACAAGGGATAAGGTTTTTCTTCTGGAGGATAAAGAACATAGAGAACAATTCAATATTTGTTTTACTATTTCTTAAATAACTAGTTAGCATTTATATTACTATTTATGACCATCTATTCTGCGAACGCTACTCAGTCCTCTTTATTTTCATGCCACATTAAGAAATGGACCCCAGTGCTCTTTTAAACTACAATTAGTATTAGTACCACAACGAAGTGATTGAAAATGCTCAGTGTCCCATAGTCTTGGTCATGTCTGTTTTCCTCATTTTATTTCTACAAATGCTTTACAAAAAAGCCAAGTAAACTGTTTATAGATGATGAAAACACACAATAGAGCTAACTTTCCTATACTTTCTCTTTTCCTTGACATTTTCTTTTTTTCTGTCTCCAAAAGATTGAAATACAGACTAATTTACCTGATGAAATGCCATGTGACCATTCATACAGCTAAATCTGCTCAAGGCTGAAAGCAACTAAAAAAATCCTAATGACTGTTTTTCCTCCCAAAAATCATGGTTGTCTTGCTCTCAGATTGACACAAAGCCACAGGTAATGCTTGCCTGTCCTTGGTGGTGACAAGGATGACCAGGTGGGGAGTGCCTGGATAGCAGGAACCTGGCTGTGCTTGTAAGCTTTCTTGCATTGGAGAAGGAATCCAATCAACAAGGAAGACAGCTTTCAATAGTACCTTTTCTGGGAAAGGGGGAGTAAAGCAGTCTCACGACTTGCCCCTCTTCAGCTTTTCCCATTAGATCTCACCTGTGACCTGAGGTCTTTCTGGAAGAAAAGAATAAGCCCCAACTTCTCTCCACGAGATTCCTAAGACTTCAGTTTGTCCTTAGGGTGCAGAGGAAAGTTGCTAGTCACTTCCTTTTCCTCTTGAAGCAAAGCAACTGGTTGTATCATTCCTGCCTCAGATCCATGTGTTTACCAGTAAAGTAAGGCAGTGACTCCTCCACCTCACACTGAGCACAGCCCTCTCATCAAACGTTCATTGGTGCATACTGCAGCTTTTACCTCTTCTTCAGCCCTAAAGAATATCTGAAAGGGGTTTGCTCCACCACTGCCCCTTGCACAAAGACGAATTTGCCCTTTCACTCTAGTAAAATCATGGTTAGTTTTTCTGTGGTCCTTCTACAAAGATTTATTGTTCTATTAACCCTTGTCCTGCAACCATCATAATAGCAGATGAAAATATAAAGGAAAATATTCCAGTCATATAGAACAGATCAAGAAGGATTTAACCACAATCAGTTTGTTGAAGGTAAACACCATACTAGAATATGTAGAATTTAGTCCACTTCTCCTTTTTAGTCCTAGTCTCTATGCTTTGAATTCATGGACATATCTTAATTTGGTATTAAAAATCTATTTGGAGAATATGAACATAAAATTTTGGTTTGAGGTTAATATCACGTTATTAAAAAAAAAAAAAAATCCTGACCAGATTTAATTTTTTCTAGTTTTTCCAAACTGAAATAGATAAGCACATATTCCAGAGTCTCCTTGGATAATCATATGACTTTTCTTCCCTCTCACATCAGGATTTATTATCCTGTGGCAGTGACTTTTATAGGATGGTAGTGTTATTGCTTTGATTTAGATTCCTTGCAAATACCACAGTCTATTAAAAGCATCAGTTCATCAAAGTCCACAGTATTAATTTACCAGGAATATCCCCACAGGATTTTAAAAAATAATTTTCTATTATGAAATCATGCTTCAAACTGAACTAACAGAAACCTAATTATAAATGGGAGCATAGTGCTAATTAAACCACCCACTCCAGCATTAAGGCCCACTTAGGGGTATTCACATTGGTAAATTGCCAATTTAAGCTAAATTGCAGGGTATAATATCCAAGTATTTTCAAGCCCTACCTTTCTGCTGCTTTCTCTCCTTTGGTCTGCTCCATAATAATAAAGCACAGAAGATAAGAAATCCAAGCACTTTTCAATTATTGAAATATTTCTTCAGTGAATAACCATAGCTACTGTTGTACCAAGGGTCAATCGAAAATATGAAAGTTCCCAAGTTTGACTCTTCACATTATTAAATGCAACCTGGCATGTTCTCGACACACCTGGCCTGTCCCAGATCATCTTGTCTGCCCCAGACATACCAAAGAACTAAGGAAATCAGCTGTGTGCTAATCCATGCTCAGAGCTTTGTCATTTTCCAGCAGAAGGTCTCATTTCAGGAGAATGGGGTCCTCAGCACTCAGTGGTCCAAGCCACAGCACTGATACGTCTCATGTAGCTTCTCATGACAGAGGGTAAGTTCTGCAGCAGAACAGCCATAAAAATCCTCTGATCAATCCTGTTGGATCTGCAGTCTCACAAAAACCAAGTATCACCTGAGCCAGGCAGCCTTGATCTTGTTTTCAATCACTCAGTCTGAAAATCTCCTACAAAACAAGCAACTTGTATATAATAAAACCACCTGCTCTACTCTGCTATTCTGTTCAAAGAGGGAGAAGGATTAATATGAATTATCAGAGCATTCATTTTAATGAGAAGGGAGATGATTTGACTCCCAGGAAGCCGCTATTCTACTGAGATACCAAGAAAGTGACATGACATACTCAAGGACCTAATTTCAGAGCAAGGATAGTGCTGCAAGTCTTTTGCTCTGAGAAAGTTAATTAGGTCACAGAGGCTGACTAGACAGAGAGAAGAATGGATGGAGAAGAGTCATGGCAATCAGTCTTTAGTCTTCAGGATATCACAATCAGTTGTGACATCCTGAGGTCTCGGAGAAAAGAATAGAAGGAGAAATCTTAAAAGATTTTATCTAGGACTGTGTATGCATGACATCTTTTACCTTTCCAATATCTATTTCTTACCTGAAATTTGGCTACTTGGTAACTTCTTGGTGTCACTATCAAACACTAAGAGGAGTTTCATCTCTTTAGCGGATAAATCTGTAGTCTGGGACATTTTCAACACATTCACAATGTTTCCTTCCAATAATATGCACAGTGAGATCCCATGGGTAATTTTAAAAGGCTTGTTAGTGATGTTTCACTACACAGCTACACTGTGATTCCATACAATAACTTACCAAATAAATGGTGTCCAGCTTGTTCACAGTTTGGCTGACAAATCCCTGAAGATAGCCTAGGGAAGGAAGCAGCACTAGTGCTTTGCACTAGAAATGCCCAACACACAGAGAGCAGTGGAACACTGCCTGGTGCACCAGGGCTCCAAGCCAGCAAGGGGAAGGCTGTGATAGATTACTTGTCATTAAAACACTAAAGTTTTGACCAGAGCAAACAGAGTTTCTCAACAGGAAAAATAATCCTGTATAAGAAGAAAATTTCTTCTATATATAATATTATTCTTTTATTTTCTATTAGGTATGGTAGTCATCAATTTTTCCTATGTATTTGTGTACCCTTTGTATCTCCTCTACCATTCTATGTTATTAACTGTCATAATTCATACTAGATTTTTGTCTTCCACAGAAAAAAATTCAATTCCTTCTTTGGGAAGTTCTATTGTTTTGAAAGATGCTATGCTTTCATATGGCTGCAATGAAAATCCTAGGTGAAAACATGAAGTTAAAATAGGCATTAAGCAAAAATAGGCATGTCTGGACATGCATCATAAAATTATTTGCTCGATGCTGAGATCCAGTTCTCAGTCTCTTACAATTTTTGTGAATTCTGACAGTCATGGCTGAAATTTGTTATCCTCAACATTTGCCCTGAGCTTTATCAGTGTCCTGGAGGAAGTGAGCAGGATAATAGTCATGAGGTTTTTAAATTACATGAGGCTGGTGGGAACAGTTTAAATGAATGAGGGCAGGACTTGGACGTAGAGAGTCTGGAGGACTGGCTGCACAGGAAATTCCATCAGGACAAATCCAAAGTCTTGCAACAGGAAAGGAAAGACACAAGACACCTGTAAGTGGTACAGGCTGGGGATTGAAGGGCTGGGGATCAGCTCTGCAGAAAACAATCTGGGTATTCAGGCAGACAATGAGCTGGCTATGACCGTACAGTGTGCCTTGCCAGCAAAGAAGGCCAATAGGATCCTGGGCTTCACAGCCAGCAGATTGAGGATGCAATTTTTTGCCTGACTTGTCAACCACTATATAGTATCTAGGCTACTGCAACCAAATTTGGCCTCCAATACAGGACATGTACCAAGAAACTGAAGGAAGTTCACTGGAACCACCAAGATGTTCAGGAGCAGGAGTGCTTGTCCTGTTAGGAGGGACAGAAGTGAGGGGGCTTGTTCAGTTTGGAGAAGAAAGACTTTGTGGGCAGGTGACAGCAGCCTCCTATTACCTATGAGGAGGTTATATACATACATATATCTATATCTATATCTATATCTATATCTATATCTATATCTATATCTATATCTATATCTATATCTATATCTATATCTATATCTATATCTATATCTATATCTATCATCTATATCTAAACTTTTACACAGTGGTGAATGGTGAATGGTGAAAGGATGGCAGACAATAGGTACAAATTTAAACAGGGGAAATCCAAATTGGTTGCAAGAAAACATTTTTCCGTGATGAGGACAGCCAACCAGAGAAGAGGTTGTACAGTCTCTGTCCTTGAACATGCTTAAGATCACATTGGAAAAAAAAAAAACCTGAGCAAACCAGCCGGATGTAATGGCTGACTTTCCTTGGAGCAGGAGTTTACACTAGAGATCTCCTGAAATTGGAATTCCATGGTAAACTATCTTTTCTTAAGGTTCCCTCTGAAGAAACTTTAAAAATTCATTTTTTAGAGGTTCTCTCAAGAGACTTTGTTCATTCCCAAGAAAACTTTATTTCTGTAGGGTCTATAAAGGTGCCTTTTTAAAATTTTCATTTGAAATTACCTCTGTGCTGGGGATGTTCCTTTTGCTGTTCCATTAAAATACATTCAAGACAGGAAACTGCTTCTCCACCTGAAGAGGTGGGAATATGATGAGTATAGGTAAAGTCCTCTAAAACAAGGGCCTTGTAAAATCATGGCTCAGGCCTGCTGCTTAGGCTAAGTAGAAGGGAACTACTGAGAGTGAGTCAGCTGGAATAGAGAGACATGAGAGACATGAGAGACGTGCTTCGTGACTGCCACGTGTCCACACCTTGGTGTATGGTGCTTGGTTGACCTGGGCTTGTTGTGCCTTAAAACTGTGTAAACTGATAACCAGCCAACTGCTTACAAAGGCCTGCTTTTTGCAATAAATGGGCTCTCCTTTACACCTGCCTGGGGACTCTTAGTCGCTTTGCCTCGTACAGGAACAAGTCAGAAGTTACCATGAAAGCTACCTGGAAATGTCCTCCTCCCTTTCCACCGATTGCATAAAAAGGCTAGCCTTGAGATTTACCTTGCCTACCTTTGGAAGTCTGCAGTGTAGGTGTTCATTTCTGACACAGTCAGCCCGTGTTCCCGTTATAGCACAGTGTAGGAGTTAACAGCTGGTTAGTTGAGTCCTGCCTTGGATGACTAGCCTAGACTCAGAACTTTTAGGAGATATAAATTAAGTTAGATGAATCTCATGACTAACAACAGCTATCTAGCCTGTGTTTGGTTTTCTACACATTCCCTTTCCCCTAAAATCTGACCTGAGAGCAGTTTTATATTAACATATGGTTTTCTATAAAACCCAAATATTTTGAACATAGGCAATATATTTTTAATCTTGGTTTGAGTCTATTATTTGTATCTTACAGGTGGAGGGCTGCACCATCTGCAATAAGAAATACCCATAGACATATTTGTCTTGGGTCACTTCATCTCCAAATACCTGCTTGGTTTGAATCAGTTTGACGTGGCCTTATAGGAGCCCTTTACATGGCCTGAAATATGGTTTCTACAACTTTTTACTAAAATCAGGCTTGACACATAATCCACTCTCACACACTGGTCACAAGGCATTCCACAAATGAATGTCAGCAGGGAAGCCCTATTTACACCATTTAACAACAGAAAAATTCATACATTAGTTTTGATGGTGGTTTGAAAAAGGATTCAAATTGTCATGTTAATTCTCTTAAGTGAATTGACCTCATAAGCTTTTTCTCAGCTGAGGGAAAATGTGCTTAGAATGCTGGACAGTTATCCTGGGCACTAATAAATTTCCTAATAAAAAGCTAGAAATAAACTCTAGAGGGAAAACTGAATTAAATATCTTTTATATCTTTTTTCTTCCAGAAGAAGAATGAATCTTGAGAAAGTTTCAGGGAGTAACCAATGGGGAGTGAATGGCATGACTGATCCTACAGTGCATGCAGTGCAAGTGAAATGGTCACAACCCACTGCACCTGGCATTTTCTCTTAGATCTCTGAGCTGGTTTCTTCTCTGTCATACATCTGCATCAACAGCATGAGTCAGATCTTTGCCCTGATGTGTTTGGATCTAACATGTCTCTGACCACATTGCTTATGAAAAGATGAATCTTACCAAAAGGCAAAACATAGATTTGACTCATCAAATTACAGCCTGCTCAAGTCAACCACTAAAACTTGCTCAGAAAATTTCCAGAGCATTCTTGTGGTCCTCCTCTGGTCTCTCTCCAACAGATCTATCTCTTTCCTGGGCTGCAACAATTTTGAATTACTAAAAGGAAGGAAATTTTGATTCTTTATGTCATACAAGGGATAAATGTTGTCTTGTGAAATGTTCCACTTATTGGTCCACAAAACTCCACAAGAGCATCCCTTTATAGTTTAGGTTCAAATAACTATAAAGAGTCCTTGTGCAAAACGCATACACCAGAAAAGCATTTAAACTAAAAGACTAAGAGATGATCTGCAAGAAGACAATATGAACCTAAGAGATCCTTGTAAGAAAATATCAAATCATACGCTTTGAAGAGCAAAACTTCTTAGATTTGGAAGTTAATATGCTGAAACAAACCCTCAGACTCCCTTTGTACCATTATTTTTTAACTAAAAATCTTGATTATAAACAAAATCATACATGCTGGGGAAAGCTGCAAGTGAATGGGAAGCAAAGGTAAATCTATATTTAATAAGTATTCTTACAGAAAATAAATCTCCAGGAAGACAGCCATGATACCAGCATCTCTGTACATACAGAGACTACTGCATGAGCAGGAAATATCCCTATGCAATGATCTGGGAACTAAGTGAACTCTGCGCATAAAAATTCTAAATTAATTAGTTCACTACCAAAAAAAAAGATTCACCCAAAATTAAAAAAACCCAACCCCAACAACAAAAGAGAGAAGGAGGAGAGGAGGAAATAAGGAAGGAAAAACTAAGGCCATTGCAGGAGGAGTAGTTTTCTAAAGGAAAAAGGAACAAAATCTGAGGGAATAAAATAGTCCAAACTTACTCAAACTTCACTGTTGAAAGCAATGTGTGTCGAGACAGAAAAATTAGGGTCTAACACAAAGCTCCTCAAAGGGTCACAAAGGCTCTATTATTATTGTTGCTTTTCCCTTTAAATGTGTGTATTATCATTTCATGTAAGAACTGAGACACCAACCATAATCCCCTGTGTTAGACACAGCACAAAAGAGAAGTGTTTGCTGCCAAGTGAATGCTGGGTTTAGTCCAGAGTTGGGGCCCCGTAGAGCCAGGCCTGAGTGCATGTCACATCTTCCACCTTCTCACTGCACTCATCCTTTCTCTGCTACTTTTATTTCCACAAAAAGCTGTTCTAGTTGACAGGCATCCTTTTTGTAATATGTTAACAAAATGTCTATTCTGGGAAACTTACAGTATTAGTGTGTTCAGGCCATATGTTCATTGGAATTCAGGTACTTCAAAATGCAGATATATCTCCACATATATATATATATGTATGTTCAGGATTATTTCAAAGTCTCTCATGCATACAAGATATTTAAGTCACTATCTGGACTTTTATTACTTCCTATAGGCTGCTCAAAATATGATAAAAAAGAAACATGGAGGAAAAGATAGTCATAAAAGTTACCAGAAGAGTCAGAACTATGTCCAGCACTAGAAACTACTCAGCTTCTTTTTCAGACTGGGTTTTCCAACTACATGAACAGTGCCAGTCAGCACAGCAACTGTTTACAACATGGGGGTTTTTGTCCATCAGTTAGTTCCTGGAAACTCAGACCATGCAGCAAGTAATCTGTAACTTATTTAATGTTTAAAGGAGTTGTCTGCTTCACAGCTCTACATGTCTGATGGAGATTTCATTTAATTTAAACCTCTTTAGAACTCAAAGAGTAACACGTGTTCCTCAAGGTCTCAGGAGTATGCCTATGGTAAACATTCCCCTGTTGCATCTTGCCATTCCAGCAACACTGTTTAAAGACTTCCTGAGCCAGAGGTTGTAACCCAACCTTTGTGTTGAATAGCTGCCAAACTCTTTGAGGGCTCTCTGCAGCATAAATTTTCCAGGCAATGTAAAAAGAAAAAACAAATAAACAAACAAACACGTAAGAGTCACATCAGCTGTCTTTCAAGCAATGCAGGATGTCCAGAAACCTGCAAGGTGATGGGGAAGGATGCCTGAAGTGGTTCTTGTTCATTCCTACTTGGAATCTGTAGTGAAGACACAGCATAGCTTGTCCTGGTTTAAGGGCGGATTTTGGGAGGAAGCCTCCAAAGGGGTTTCCTCTAGAAAAGTCAATTTCAGCAGCCCCTCCTCCAACAGGGTTGGAAAAATCTCCTTGGAGAAAAATGGAAAAAACCTGTTTATTTAACAAGTAAAGTATTCACAAGCATGAAAAATGAATAATATCTAACAATAAAACCTCTAGCTGTCCTGAAGAGATAGCAAAATCAGAAAGAATCCTTTTACGGATGTGGTTTAGTCTCTCAGTCTCTCCAGGCTCCCCAGCGTCCCAGGTGTGGCATGCAGCCTGGGGGCACCCCGGGCGATTCTCCTCATGTCCTGGAGCAGAGAGAAACTGAACAGTCCCAGAAGGTGGCACAGTTCAGGGAAAAGCTTTCTTGCTGTAGCTAATGAGGAAACCAGTGAAAAAAGCAAAGAAAGACTCCCTGCTTCTCTCTCTCTCAGCAAAAGCCAAGATTTTGGAGAGCACTGCCGCCAGCCCGGAGAGAGCTGCACTCTTGTCTCTATGTTTTGAATTCAGTGCGGAAAAAAATTCACCGCTTCTTCTTCTCCCTCTCTTCGGTCTCTGGTCTATTTCAAAAGCACAGAACTCAATATCCAGCAGAAGCAGAACAGATGATTTGGGATAAAAGCATCATACAGTCACCCTAGGACAGTAGCTGAAAAGGCATCTGCAGCTATTTACCAGGCTCTGGCAGGAGGTCGTCTCACTTTCAGTTCATCCTTGGCTGAAGGTGTGTCACAGACTCCTCCACACCAATTCAAAATTCTCAGTCCCTGAAGAATTCCAGGAACTCAAAAAGGAGTGGATATGTATATACATGTAGGGGTATCTTTCTTCCTCCATCACACATGAAAACTTTTAAATCAGAATTAACTTCATTAAGGCTGATGGGGGATATCTTTTCAAATCGATGTAAATATGCAGCTTTTACTAGTTGGCAGCCAGAAAAACATGTTGGTTGTTTAGAGATAATAGATGTAAAGAGTTTATAGGAATGAGCCAGTATGTAGATAATGAATAGAGGCATACAGAAAGGAAAAGAATTCTCAAAGGGTACTTTGTGTTCTTTGGAAAGCCCTCATCCATATACACTCTATTTTTCCAATACAGTGTAGAAGGAAAATCACTAGATCCAAGTCCTGAACCTCTCTACTCTCTTAAATCACTCAGATTTATGTGTGTGGAATTAAGTGTTGTTACTTTCAGGCTCAGTGAATACTTAATTATTTATGCTAAATGCAGTTTCTCCATACATGTGGAGACATACAGAAATGTTCACAGAAAATGGACACAGTGAGTACAAAGTAATAGTCAGTAATCCATTCCTAATGGTCTGGAGTCTAATTTTAATCAAAGAGTTCTGTGATTTAAATACTTTGTAGGTAGGCCCAGGACTTCAGTAGTACAGAGATTTGGGATGTTTCTCTCACCTAATCCAGCTGAAGATTACAAAGCCCCTTGGAATGGCAACTCATTTCACTATCCAAGAGCTCTGGTTTCCTCAGATGAACACTGCATCCAAAGAACCAAATAAATTTGAATGGGGTTTTGGGGTTTTCTGATGGGGTTTTTTTGGATTTCATTTGATTGGTTGGGATTTGATTTGTGGTTTTTGTTGGTTTTGTTGTATTTTTTTTTAATATAAGCACTTTTTTTCCAATATACATGTTCCTGACACCTAAAAGTGCCCAGTTTGTCTAAAAATCTGCTAAACAGAACATCCTCAGCCATGAGCAGCATATCCTACCAAACACTGCTATTATGTATTATTAAATGGCATCAAACGCTGCTATTATGTATTATTACCATATATGAACACTTGTTTGCTAAACTGAACTGGGGCTTTGATTTGACTTGCTTTGGTTGGAATGAGGGGAGTAGAGAGTGGTGAAAAAATAATGGAAAAAGGAGAATGTAGAAATTGAGTTTTTTTCTGTTCTTGCAGATGTGTTTCTTCATTTACTCATTACTTTTTGCATATGCATGTGTATGTGTAATGTAGGTTTCAGTGCTTATATAAGCTTCTGGTTAATATACTTTAAAGGCTTCGTGAAGAACGTGATCTGAATTATTTATCACTACAGGAGCTTTTAAGGCACTTATCACCCTGATATCTGGATGCACTTTTTATAGTTTGTATTAGGTCATTAATAGCTAAAAAGAGAGAGAAAAAAAATGCATCATCCAGCTCTGCAGTGCCCCTGTACCTTGCAGCTGAAAGGCAAAGGCAGTGCTTTTGGTCAGCCAACATAAAAAACAGAAGGTTGTTGCTTCAGATCAGGCTATAAAGGTACAATTAGAGTCCTTGAGTACTCCTAAATATACTCTAAAGTATTACTGATAGAAGCTAATTGCAGAGATAGACCTCTTTTCCAGGATGCCCTCCCTCCTTTCCTTAGAACCCTGGTCCTATAGATCCTAGGAGTAAGACCTTATTATCTGAGTAGATGCTTAATCAGGATTACTGAATCCCATTCCTTGGCCATCAAATTGATGGGAATGGTAGAGATCTCAACAGTTGTGTCTCTGCACTTGTGAGACCTGCTGCCCAGCTCCAGGCTGTGAGTGGAATATGTGGGTGTTATGGGTGGAATATGGAACAGGCTTCCTGCATGATGTTATCTTCTGGAGTTGGATTAAGAGCTATTTTAACTTTATTTCACGAGGATCTCAGCTAAGCTGAACTATTTTTCATCTGCTCCAGGCTAAAAGGAAGCATAGAAGCAATTACTGCAGCAGTTGATGCACAATAACCTGTTAGCTATGTTACTTTGTTCATACATCTAAACTATTAGACAATCTAATACCAAGCAAGATACCTTGAGGTAATTCCCAACTGCCATCAGTTAAAAAAAACAAAACACAAGTATCTTGCAGGCCCTTGTTCCTAAAGCATAAGCAAGATTTTTTTTTAATTTTTAGAGAAATCAGTCTTTAAGGGGCAAGCAGAAAAGGCTTAAAATCCCACATAATCTTACGCAAAACGGATGTGTTCTCCTGTCCTATCTGATTCTAAATTTTGGCAACAGACTGCCAAAGCCACTGCTGAGCAGACTTATGTTTTTTAGAGCATCAGCAGTCACACTGTTCAATACAGCACTTCCCCTGCATCTCTCTCTCATTTTATATTCTGGATTATTATTCACATCATGAAGCTTCCCTGGCAACATGCTGGACTTGCTGCTGCTTCTGGTGTTGCATTTCACTCATGTTTTCTCTTTCTTTCCTTCTTTTTTTTTTTTTTAATTTTAAAAATTTCCCCATATTGCCACATATTTCTCAGCTTAATTGACNTTTTGGAGTTTTTTTCAACTTGTTTCTTTAGAAAAAAATAGTTTTCACTAGTTTTGTTTTGTTGGTAATCTTGCCAATCTGCTCATGATTCAGGAAATAAAAAAGAACAGCAGAGAATTACTCCAGATACATTGAATCAGCCTGTAAAAATTCACATTTCTCATATTTTTTTAAGAAAATAAAAATATAATTGTGAGCATAATCAACCGTGACAAGTCACTGGCCGAGAGTATAAATTGGAAAAAAATATATAAGATTAAGGTAAGTCTACAGTGACACTTCCTTACCATAACATCCAAGATTTTAGCTATGCCTAGCTTAGAGAGACAGAGATTGTACCTGTAACTTTGAACTTTGTAGACTTTGTAAATTTCATGTCTTCCATGAATATGTCTATTTTTTCCTGAACAGACTTATAATTTGAGGCACTGCAACCAGTCTGAAGTAGTACATTTTTCAGTTTCATTGTATGAAAAATATTCTCCTTTTAATTTCTTAATTTAAAAACATCCACATTATTCTTTTACTGCATACTACTTCTTCTACACTACTGCAGGATGTGTAGATCTCTACCAAATTCCTGTTTGACCATCTCTTCTGCAACCTGAAAACCCTACTGTGTTTAACCTTTCTCACACAGAAACCTCTAGTCCAGCTTCTGTTTTTGTACTACAACTTATCTGATTTCCCCTAGACTACACCTGGACTTGATACAACATCTTTACCTCAAGGTTGGAGGCCAAAATTTAGTTATCCCAAAATGCAAGAAACCTGACATGTATTTTTAAAATAAATGTCTTAGACCTCATAATTTGCTGAGAAAGCCATGCAGGAGAAAAACAATAAATTTTTTATATCTTTCTTGCTAAGTGTTCCGTGTTCCACTGCAGCAATGGGTTTGAATGAAACAGAAAGAAATTTCTGTCAACAGTTGCATATTTTATTTCTTGTGATAAAGTAGCAGAGTCCTCCTTTTTTATGTAGGAAGCTCAAAGTCATGCTTAAAATTTGCATGGAAGTTTTCCTCAAAATTGCAGATAGAGATTCCATGAAAGCATAAACGAAAGGAATAAAAGAAAAAAAACTCTTGCAGTAAGTGCTGTTCCACCACATTTTCAAGACACAGCTGAAGTACCTGAGATGCAATGAAAACAAAGTTGCTTGGAAGACGATCATTTTAATGAGGTAATAATTACACTGAGGATGCTGACATACCTCTCCAGCTCTGGGCCAGAGAAGGAAGACCTGCCATACACATTGTTCTGCAAGGCTATCTGATCAATAAGCAGAAATACTGAATCCTGTGATTTATCAATATATTTGTTCACCTTCAGACATCAAATCAGGACACTCTATTCCACGTGTTATACAACAGTGGTCAAAAGAGACAGAAAGTGATTATCTAGTTATCCCCTCCTGATTCCTGTACTAGGTAATTTAAGAGTTAATATCCTTATATATTAGAACTGATGAAGAAATTATTTCAGGAGCTTCCTATATTATTGCGTCATACAAACCTTATAAATGGATATTCTCTCCAGATAGCAAAGAGCAACATTTGAAAACAGTTATGTTTTTCTGTAGTATTGGAATTGTTTCCATTTTTTGAAATCTATCACATTTCTCCATTCAGTTTAGTAAAATGATAAGGTAAGCCAAACAACATAAAGTACTATCCTTGGTCAGCAGAGTTAAGGTAAATATTTTAGGAAAAAATCTCCATCAATCCATGATCAATTTTTCAATAGTAATATAGAAAAGGTTAGTGTGAGATAAATAGTATATTCTCTTTAGGAAAATGAAATAATTACAATGAAGCAATAATTACACTGAGGACACTGACATACCTCTCCAGCTCTGGGCCAGAGAAGAAAGACCTGCTGTACAGGTCTTCCTTTTTCTGCAAGGCTATGGATTCTTATGGACTTATCCATAAGAAGCTTCAACATGAGGGCTGAAGATATAATATTTCCCAGATTAAAGTTGTGCAAAATTAACATACTGGAGATGGAATATGACTACTTCAAAGCTAGGAAACTTAGCATAATGCAGCAATCCAACAGAGAAAAGGCAAACTTGAGGCTGAAGAGCATTGCCAGATAAAGCTCTATCAGGTAGGAAGAGGAGAAAAACTGACACCAACCAGAGTGTGATTTCTTTCTTTTTCATTTAAAATTAGTACAGACTATCTCTCTATTCCAGGCAGCTTGGGCATTTATCCTGCTGCCTATCAAATCATGCAAAATCTTTAGCAATTGGCACTCAATGCGCTAATCCTTGGTGCTGAGTCTTCAGACAAAATTAAAAGCCAAAGAAATGTCATTCCATCAAAGACTCTTAAAATCTAAAAATTTGCATTTTCCTCCTGTTAGTAATGCTTCAATCTAACCAGAGAAGCTGTTGAAGGGTGGTACCATTAACACCTCTGATGCCTGTGTTGAAGGTAGTCAGGTGCAACACAAGCACTGAAGGAGTCAGAAATAATTTTTAAGCATGCACCTAGAGGAGAAAATTATATAATTGCTCACCAAATAAAAGACAACCATTTATGAAAAAGCCTCACTTTGAGACCATGGAGATAATCCGAGTCTGAAAATACATACATAAAAGGCAAGTCAGACAAAGCAAGGGATACTCATTTCCTGCTTCTAGTTACAAGCTACCAGTTCTCACTTTGCACAAAACATCAAACTGTTACATGGATGTGCAAATGGCAGGGTTTATGCTGGGTTTTGGCTAAGGTTAAACCCATAGATGAGTCAATACTCTGATCCATTTTGCAATTAAGTCTAGTTAGTACTTAGTGAGTTGTTACCAAATTATTAAAACATAAAATACAGGAAGCTTGTGAGTATTGGATAGAAGGGAAACAATCAGAAATGAAGCCAGAGAAGTCTTTCAAAACATCACCTTTGTCACTAGACTTCAAGCCGTAGAGTTATCCCAAACCATGGAGAATGTAGCTGGTTGAGGAATAATGTAATTAGTAAAAACAAAGCAGTACATTTGTGCTTTACAGGAAAAATGTCTGCACAAAAGGAGAAACCATGAATAAGGAGAAAAGCTGTAAGTGAAAGGTGGGACAGGCCTGACAACAATACTGCACATCATTGCTTTAGCCAGAAATCCATCTGTCCTTCATTTTTGATGACAGCCCCAACTTCTGAGTCATGGATGAATCCTGTCTCCACTCTCAGTGATATTTCTAAAATTATATTTTGCTATTGAAATATTTTTTATGTCAAGTAGGAGTTAAGGAATTGATACAGAATTTAACAAGTAAACCATATGGCTTGTGCTGTGCAAGAAGTCAAGTCAGATGGACTTAGCAACGATCCCTTCCAGCTTTAATATCCTTTAGTCGTCCTAGATCAGCTTCTCCAACCGTTCCATCTTAAAATAGGAAAGTGAAGTCAATTTTATGTAGTGGCTGAGATCCCAGCTCTGTCTCCTGATGTACTGATTTATAAAACCAGAAGTTATGCAGTCTTGCAGTATTCAGGAGAATTATCCATTTGTTGCATGGACCTCTGAATCCTAAAAGAACTTATGTAAAGTACACCTGCAGGTTCAAGCTTTACTCTTGCAACTCTGAGTTCTTAGGTTTCTCAAATTGTCTTTACACTTCTTTGGGTGTGGGTGGGAAGGATCAGGAGATTTTCACCTCCCTGAATCCTGTAGGTGTCAGGGCTGTCCATTTTTCAACTCCTTTCTGTTGATGTTATTACCAGCTTAAAAATGGCACTTCAATCTGTTTAGGTAAATCATAAACTCATGGAAGTTCAAATCACAGATATTTCTAATGGTAAATAAAAATTTCCAGAGGGAAAAAAATAACTTCAAACTTAGTTTACACGGGGAAAATGACCCTGTGCTACATCTCTGGTCTTATGGGAAAGCAGCAGGAAAGGGCTTTGAAGGACAAAATTGCATCTCCTGTTATCATCTGTTTGCATTTGATCTAGACAGTATAAACTAGGCTTGTGTATTTAAGCAATAAAGCCAGAATGTTCAAAAAAGGACAACAGCATTATAAAGTGGTTGTATCAGCACTTTACCTTTTCACAGAGTTGGGGAAGTGGGGACGGGAGGGGGGGAAGGGAGGAAGTGGCACAAGTAAAGACATCTGAGGATATTAGATACTTGCTATGATTAAGCGTATACAGCCATTCCTCTGCAGTATTTCCCAGCAGCTGACATGTTTTCCATTAAACCTATAAACCTCTCCTTAATTTGATAGTGCAAATATTCATGGCTCTGATAAAGGTGTATATATGCTGATGTCTTTTAACTGTATTATTTCTTTCCTAGGCCATATAAATGTAGCTCCCTATGTCTCATCCTTCAATCCGTGAACCATATTTATGGGCTGGAGCATTTTTTATTGTTTTTATCCTACTAGTAGTTCCCTAATTATCACAGATTTTATTTTTTTTTTCTTCTTTCTGCACTTCTTTCTTTCAGACAAGCCACCTAAATGTCTGGCTCTCAAATCACTATTCAGTTTGACCACTCAGATGTACCGGCCTCCCTGAGCCAGACCCACTGTGATAATCATAAACCTGAGAGTTAATCTTTCCTGACCACTTAATCATCACCTCCATTGCTGAAACTGACAACAGAGGTGACAATTAGCATGAATTACAGTGGACATCTGCTTGAGAAAAAAAAGTATCTAAAAGATCTGAGAAGGAATTTTCAATCAACATGATTTGGCAATCAAAAAAAAGCAGTATTGGGAAAACTGCAGTGTGTGTAGACAATGAGAGCAAACACATGAGGAAGACATACATTCTCCTCCCAGTCTAGAAAATATCTTCATCACTACAGCACCCAAAGGAAATACAATTTAATGAAGGACACATTTGAGTCATTGCAACAAAGTGTTTTGATTTAGAAATGTTGAGAGTTCTTGTTCCTAGAGAGAACTGAAAATTAAACACTGTGCTATATCTGAATTAAAAATGCAATGAAGTTTTGGTCATGTGGAAAAAGTAGAGTATTTCACCTTTTATAAATTTAGTAACACAAGGAATACAGGAATTTAGTAGAGGACTGAAGCCCTGATTTTTGCTTGGAGCTCTCCTGCCTTGATTGACCAAGTGCCTCCCAGAAACTCATTTCACAGAATAATTGCACAGGCTTTAGATCAGCATGCCAGCACTCCATTGGCCTAAACTGAGAATCTATGATGGAGAAGCACTCTGAAAATTTGTTTTTTTACTGGTAGCTCTTGGAAGCTGCTCTCAACTTTCGATTAGTACAGGGAAACTATCTTATCAAAAAATGACACACAATGCATTAAAGACCATAACTTCTTGTAGAAAAACATGTTAAAGGAAATAAAAGTGAATCTATGAAATCTGCTACACTGTGAAAATCTGTGAAAACTCAGATTTTATCATCACTGAAGAAAGAATTGGACATTTATATAGATGAGGACATTTGCATGCTTGATAAGCAGACATGATAACCTACATAAATTAAGAGGCAGAGAAACCTTCATGTCTTTATTACCAGTTCTGAATAGGGATGATGCTGTCCTGAGAAATGTGCTGTTTACAAATGTCTATCCTTCAGACAATTACATTACTCATTGCAGAATCCCATTTCACAGATAACAGTGTTAAGTGGACTGCCAAAATGACCAGGTCATGGGCACCCTCCGGTCAGAGAGATCTGGCTGGCATGCCTCTGGATTGGGTATGTGAGGACTGTCCTAATGGGTTGCTCTGCTACCTCTGTAGATTTACCAAACAAATGACTGTAAAGGTCTGTTTATGAAGACCAGATTCAGCCATCTGTAATGTCAAGAGAGTGGCTAGAAAGATTGCTATGCTTTCCTTAGACCCACAGCAGCCCTGGTACCAAATGGAACACTAAAGAGAAGACATCTAGAAACCAGAGATGATGAAGATAGATAAGTGGCTTCAGTTGAGGCATGCTGACTTGTGATATTCCTCTCTGCACTGCAGCATTGGATCCACCCTGCTGCAGAGAGTAGAATTACAAGCCTTCTCTTGGCTGATACCTCTGGTTAATCAAACAAACAACTTGTGTCTACTCAACAAGTGTTTTGAAGCTTCCAGGAGGATCAGTGCAACTAACCCACCCCAAGCCACTCCCTAGAAGTTTACTCTGCAGAGCACTACATCTTTTTGACAGTGACTTTCTGGACAGATTGCTGTGTAATTATCACTGTCAGGAAAACTGTTGTGAATGCAGTCTGTAAACACTAAAGTGAAGCCCCTCAAATGCATCACTTGGGAAAAGGATTCACTTTTGTGAAGTTCTCAAAAAGGCAAAAAAGGAGTAGCCAATGTTTCTGCTCTTCAATTGGCAATCATTTTGTGAGGGCTGCACATAATTAAGACATTCAGTAGTCTGCAGTTTTAGGCCTCAGGATGTGCTTGGAGACTCTGCTGAATCCACAACTCACCAGATAGAAGATATTTCTGGTGCTCACACTAAATATTCTTTATCAAGATGTTTCCTGGGTACCACCCAAACAGCACCTTTCCTTTCTGCCTGCTGTGTACTGCAGCCTGCAGATCTGCTTTAGAGCACTATCTCACGGGAGGGAGGTAGAGGGAGCAAGAAAGGAAAGATAGGGTAAAATTAATTTAGTTTCAGGCAGGATCAGCACACACTGCACATTTTATAGGGGGCCCATCTCTCCACAGAACTGCTCAGATACCATTGTGAAGGAAGAAGCGAAATCATACATGGTAGGATACATAGACAGAGAGATGAGAACATCCATTTAGGCCATGCAGTCCCTTAATTTATAATAACTTAATTCTAAAGCCCTGTGTCATCTACTACTGACATCCTTAAAATTAAAAAAAAAAGGCAAAACACACCTAAGAACCACTGTCCACACCAGAAGCCCTTATTAAATTCATTTAGTAAACAGCCTGTACCATTTTCAGTGACTCGTGTTGCAACAGAAACTAGGCTGTAACAGGAACTGCCAAGATAGATTTAGGCTGTAACAAAGTGAAATTGACTGTTTTCATGATATTTAAAGTACATAGCAAACCATCATAAATCCTGCTCTCTGTGTATATATATTGCCGTGCAGGGCACCAGCAGCCCATATTTTAAATCGCTCCAAAATCGGCCTATTTGTAATGGGTTTTTTTATTTATTGACTGTATCACCGATTTTTTTGGGGGGGTTTTTTGCTACCATGTAGGTAAGAAATAATGCTGCTCAGTTCATGAGGAGCCTGAAACCTAGAGGAGTTCCCTGGCAGAGTGGGTATATCTAAATAGCAGAAGTCCTTAAAGCTGTGGGGTCTCCTGCAGAAGGTTTATGTAAAACCAAGACTGCCACAGAGAAGCAAGAAGCGTTTAGTGAGGCTGTTTTAAACTCCATCTCCTATCCTTCTCCTCTGTCAGTCAAGCACATTAAAAGGAAATTAAAAATGGAGGTTTAAGAAGGGAAAAGGGTGGGAGAAATCTGACCAATTAAAAATTAACCTGCATGCTGGAAAATAATTTCCCCTATAAACCATAATTGCAGTTTCCCTTTTTTCTCTAGTAAATGAACTGTAAATATTTAACCAGAGTACTGGCATCACAATGCCTGCAGCATGTGCCATCCCCTGCCCAGGAGAGGCAGAACAAATGTTGCAGAACTGAAGCATCCCTGCTGCTCTCCGCTCCATGGGACTGCAGTGCACCCACTCCTTCCATTCAGGGCAGCTCTCCCCAGGCAGCTGCAGGGGGTGGTTCCAATGCCTTACAGATGAGCCAGGAGGTACCAGATGTTTCTTCTGGTGCACTTTACAACAGATATGAGCAAAAGCCAGTGGGACAGCAGCCCTCCACAAAAACTACCATGGATTACTACAGCCGAGGTAAAGCAATGAATCTCCTGCATGTTGCAAGACTAAAAAAATCCAACAGATCTTTCATGGACATAAAAATGGGAATGAGAACACTGACAAGAAACAACCTGTTATTTTTCCAAATAATTTAACACCCACAAGTCTTGCTAAAGTCAGTGTTAGAAATAGTCACGTGAAGCATTTAGGAAACCAGACTAAAAGCCAGCTAACAGCCAGGCTCCCTCTAAAGACAGCATGGTTCCTTGGGCTATACTCAGTAACACTCTGTCCAGTCTGCTTTTTCAGATGGCATATGTAACAGAGCCTCCATCACAGCCCTTTGTAACTATCCCACAAACTAATAGATCTCTTTTCTTGCTGTTCTACTGAAGTGTTCCCCCTTAACGTATTTATCCTCATCCTACCCTCTTGTACTCACTTTAAAATTGCTTTGTGAAACTATTTGATTGTCTCTCACTAGATTCTTCACCTCTAGATACCCCAAGGCTGCTTTTCCTACAATTGTTTAAAGATTAATTGCTTCCCTTTTGTAGGGACACTAGAAAGAGAGGCAGCAATGTTCTCTATTTGTGCCTTTGGCATACAGTAGGGATCATGCCTGTGCTATACATGACTAAGGAACAGGCATGGATAAGATGCTTTATGCAGAGTATGTTACTGGTATGGACATTAAAAGTGCATAAGAGCAGTGCCTACTTCAACCTTTTCCCAGGTAAGGAGTCCTGCTCAGTGATTCCCAACCAACATGAAAGCTTGGACTCTGTCCTCATATTTATTGATATCAGACTTACCAAGTCATCCTTAAGGAAGCATAGATGTGTGTAAAAAACATAGCTGAGAAAGACTTCTGCCTGACCAGAGCTCAATCAGTGGACACAATGCAGCCTGCTCTAGGATGAGTTAAATACCAATGGCTGAAGTCTGAGTGAAGCCTGTAAAAACAAAATCAGATCACAAGATGACAGCTTACTCTGTTTTCAGCATTACCTCACACTGGAACAGAAGCCCAAACCATCCAGGGCACAGAAAGCCACACAGAATAACTATTATGGCTCATTCTGATATTAATACCTATGAGTGTCTAAGGATTCATCTTCTCTGAAAGTGAAAATCTATAAATATTGACGACTCATTTCACAAGGAAAGAGCTACACTAAAAAAAACCAAACCTTTCCTTCCTAGTGCTAAAGAGTATAAAACCAAATTTGCCTCTCTTTTGCTTCTAGTAGCTTTGCTTTTTTGATGAAGGAAAAACACTCTGTCTCTGAAATAAGCCCCCTTTTTGCTTTTGCTCTTGTAAAATCAGGTGTCCATAGTCAAATGAAATCCCAAAGAAGGAACACCTGAGTTAGCAGGGTCTCTGCTCATCAGAGCCATTAGACAGTCTGTGGGATCCTCCACAAGCAGCAAGGGGTTTTGCAAAGTGGTTTATTTGAGAATGGCAATATGATTTTGTACAGTGCCATGTGAGTGAAGGGGCAGCAGGAAAAAGGTGAGTCTTTATTTTATTTTCTTGGTTAGAACTGCTAAGGTTTTACTGCATTGATTCTAATCAGAGGTAATCCTTTATATAAAAGGTAGCAGGAGTTTGGGACTTCAGAATCTATTTGTGACTCTTGCTGATGGGCCCACTTAAAGAACAGTGTCTTCTCTAGGGTGCTGATATTTAAGCATGAAGTTGCTCTGCCTTGCAGCTCCCTCAAACTTCTATGGGAGGTGAGTAATTTAGAAGGAAAGAAAACAACAACAACAAAAATCCAAACAAACAAAAACCAACAACAATAAAAAGTGAGCAGACCAGTAGAGATGGAAGGAAAAATTAAGGGCATAGGAGAAAGAGTTGTGAATAGTTTGTCTAAATTCCTGAGCATGAGGAAATGAGCATGGCCAAAGAAGAGGAGCAAAGTCAGTGAAGGATCTAGAAAACAGGATTTTTGAGAAATAGCTGAGAGAATTGGAGTGGTTTAGTCTGAAGAAAGGAAGGTTCAGTGGAGACCTTGTCTCTACACTTTTGTGCTCTACAACTACCAGAAAGGTGGTCTTGGCAGTCATAAGTTTAGGGTTTAATTCAATAAGTTTGAGTGTCTTTTTCAATCTAAATTATTCTATAGAAATAGAGTTTATCCAGTCTTTGTGTGTTATAAATATAAGGCCTCACTCAGCTTAGCCAGATTTTCTGTGCATCATACTCAGAATTAAGAATTCTTTAGGAAATAAATAATATCTGTGGGCCCAAAGCAACTTCTGAATTAGCTAATCACTCTCTGGGAAGTTCAGTTCCAATGTAACACTTCTCAAAGAGACAGTACATTCTGTACATTCAGTACACTCTTCAGGTCACTCAGCTGCTTTTGTCCTCGCCCTCAGAAAGGTCAGACTTGAAAGAGAATCCAGGTGGGTGGAAGCCTAATGTATAAATTCACAATATAGGCCTGATTACAGTGATTATACAATGCTGTACCTAGCTGAGTTTCTTTTTTTTAGCTAATTCAGAAAACCACTTGGGATATATTGTTGAAGTTTCCTAGAAAAGTAAAGTGTTACAAGCTCCTGAAGCTGCAGCCTGCAGCAAACGCATCCTAATATCATTAAAATAGAGAGAGGAGGGTAGGTGGTGCCTTAAAGCTTGGCACACATATGTCTATTTCATTATTCTTGCTTGAAATGGGAGACAAAGTTTCTTCCTTTAATATGATGATTGCTTTTGTAGAAATGAGGAATAACTGTTCCATTGAGAACAGTTTTACCTATTTTATCAGAAGAGTTTTCTTGTGTAGTGAAGATCCCCCAAGCTGTTTCACAGAGCTCTTCAGTAAACTCAGAGAATAAAATGAGAAAATCTTTTGCAGGAGTACTAATTTAGCAGGGTCATGTAGCACTCAAAGCAAAAAGTTAAGGAGTCCTGAGAGTTTTGCTGGCTTTCCACCTCTGGTATTAATTTGCTGGGTATCTTTGGGCAACAGAATTGATCACTGCAAGACTCACTTTTTAAAAAAAATGCACCACTCAACGTTCTCTTACTGTGTGGAAACTGCTGAAATGGGTTGGTTAGAAGCACCTATATTATGGAAGATAAATGCTCCCTCATTAAACAGAGTGCCCAGTTCACAAGAAAGCTAAGGGAAGTCAAGGGAGCTCTGTCAGCTCATGCTATTTCAGACAGAACCCTCTAACCTAGGATGAGGGTGCATATGAGAAATACTCATCTACCATCTTTAAATCTGTTGAGAAATTGCAGACTTCAGATCCTTACCTCACTAAAATCTATCCCAAAGAGGCCGTTGTGTAGACTAAGGATGAATTAATGCTTAAAAAAATAGCAGGTATATAACTCGGTTCTGTCTCAGCAGCAGGACAAGCATGCTGCACGGTAGCTACTGATCACCTCGGCTGGCAAGGCAGGCTCAGTGAGTCACAGCCCCTCCACCCTCTGTGCTGCTGTGTGATGAAGGGCTTGGCCACACCACAGTGAAGCTTATCCTCCTTCAAGTAGGAGGGTGCACTGCTTTAGTCAGCAAGGGTCCCCCTGCACAGAATTAAAGGCCAGCATGTACTTAAGTGCTCGATGCCTTGAGGGCTTAAGCTCTTATCCAGCACAAGTCTAGCACTTCAAGAGCCGGATTCTGCTTTCATTTAGCACTGATGTAAGCATGAATAACTTCACTGAGATTAGTGGCGTTACTTTAGCTTATACCACTGTGCAATAATACCAGAAGTTGACTGTATTAACTCTTTCTTACTGTGCTCGGCTCTTCTGAGGATACGTTTGCCAGAAATGCTATACTTCTGCCAAACTGTCTATTATTTGGGCCAATCGAGAGATTTCCATCTCTGTAATATTAATTTCTTGGCTTCTTTCAGCATGGCCCTAGGGAACCCTCTAACTTCTTTCAACAGAGATATTGATAAATTCCCTAAGACATATACTGCTTTGCTTTTCAGTGCTTGAACTGAATAGATTTATAATGCAGATATTTAATCTGGAAAATATTCCCCACCAGTGAACATGCTATTGTTCTGATGGCTTAGCAGAGATGCTGTTCCTTTCTTCGCCCTAGTAACAGCTTTGGTTGTTGAAAGAAATGTTGAAGCAAAGAGATCTCTGGGCATCTAGTGGTTGACCGGGAAAACTGCATCTGCATGCCAGAGGCTTGGGGTGAGCTACGAGCTAGGAAGAAGGGGATGAGCTAAGAGCTAGGGAGAAGGCGATGAGGAATGCTGCAGGGGAACGCTGCCACCTGTTCCGAGCCCGGCCAGCCCTTGGGACTCAGGCACACAAGCTCAGCGTCTCTGCGTGTGTCGCTGCCCCACCCTCATTATCATCATTAGATGATGCTGATAGGAACCAGGCAGACTGGGGGAATGCAGGGATGTGATCTCTGCATCCATTCACAAACAGTGATAAATCAGACCTTTCCTAATGGAGCAGTAAAAATGAGGACTACCCTCGTGATTAATGGAGTACAAAGCCATGAATGGGATACAAAGACATGCCTCCATTTCCCTTGTATTATTAATGGCACATATTAAAAATTGAGTGTTTACAATATGAAAATGCTGCTCACTCTCACAAGAACTGTCCCTCTGAGTCCAGTAGCGCAGGAGATTAAGTGTAGCTACCACAGCCACACTCATATCATTCAAATCCTTATTTATGCAATATAAGTGTAAATAGCTTGGGTAACCATGATCTTTTTGCAGACTATTATCCATTTTTTTAAGGGTAATATTTGGCCTAGAGTTAGACTACAAGGAGCCTCTTTCTAAACTCTGCATCTTGCAGGCAACAGTTAAAATTTAAATTTCTAGAGGGCTCAGTTGAGATCAGAGCTTTGTGCCAAGCATTGAGTAAATATATGAGAGCCCCGAGTACAAATTAAAATTCTGAAAGAAACTGAGGTGAAAGGAAAGGCAATTCATGTGTAGAAACAGACATTTTAATGCAAGGAAATAGAACAGAGATGAGCAGGGAGGACAAATAAATGGAAACCAATTGTCACTTCTATGTCCATCATCTCCCCTAAAGGCCTCTCCCCAGCATGGAAATGTTGCCTTTTGTTTTAACGTAATACAAAATAAAGGTTCTCTGAATTAAATGCCATAGCTGAGAAAGCAACAAGTATATTTTGATTGTAAATTAGATCTCCACACTATAAAAAGTGAAAAGCATTTTATTAGAATTGCAACTTCACAGTGCAAAATTAGAAAGTGGCAAAATGGTTGAGGTATGCAGAATCCTGGTTCAGTGTCTCTATTACAGCACACCTCAGTTTCATTGATTATATGCTATTTTTCTCAGCAGCCCCCTGACATATATTGCAGACCTGGGCTGAACTGATCATCAAAATAATGCATAGCAACTAGCACAGAAGCTGTCAGCTACTGGGGAGATTTACAACGAATTCGGTAACACCAGCAAATATTGGATGCCTGTAGTTCACCTGAGCAAGGTTAGAGTTCTGATCCATGTATATGCAGAATTTCTAAAATTGCATTTGTGTACTGGAAGTCCTTTAAAACAAACATGAAAGATAAATATATGATCAATGTGCTTATCAGACAGTGAACAGCTCAATATGTAAATATGTTTGGAGCCCCTTAAAAAATGCATCACACAGTAATAGAACATGTTTCCATGTAAAGGAAGTCATGGCTGGTGTACTTTGGGTTCCAGCTACCACAGAGAATGCTGCTGGACATTGCTTTTCCAGCAACATACAAATACTGTGCTATTTGGTGGTTACCAAAGTAGAAATATCTAAGTGGTGGTTCTGTGACAAGGTATATCACAGATGAATAGCCTGAAAAGGTAAGCAGATTAAAGGTGAGTAGTGATGGCTAATTCTGCCAGAGCCACTTCATTAAAAGCAATTAGTACAACTTTTCTCAAGAGCAATTTACTCTTGGAGCAGATAAGTCAGTGATGTGATCTTTCTGTGAAATAATACACAAGACATGTGTCCTTGAATTCCCAAGTGATGGTAGATTTGCATTTTCAGCAGGTAATTTTAACAAATGTTATTCCAAATTAAATGTCTCTCTCAGTAGTTTGACCCCTGCCATGTTAAAAACCAGCATGTGAGAGACAGAACATCTCTATCTCAGTTCAGGCTACAGAGCCCAGGTTGATGGCAAGGATGATACTGATGACTGCAAATACCTCAAAATCACACAATGCAGTGTGAACCAGAGTGCTTGACTTAATTTCAAAGTGAAAGTATTCTGGGCAGCAGGAATGCTTTAAAGGATGAAGACAGATAAATCCAGACATTGACCTAAAAGAAAAAAGTTATTCTATGTGCAGTGTTTAGAAATTCAATCACAGGAAAGCTACTTGAGGAAAACAGAGATTTAAAATAGTGACAGATATAATATAGAATAAGATCATTCTGAATTTTTATGAAGAATAGCACTATTAAGAGGTGTGTTTTGATGCTGAATGTCCCTGCCAGGATAAAAACTGAGAAAAAGGTTTGTGTCCTTGCTCCAGAATACTTAGCAAAATTGTTTTTTAAAAAAAGTCCTTATAACAAGAATACTCTACTTATGTATGAGTATTCTTACCTATCCTACCCACAACTATTCAGGCCTATTTGCAGTTATCTGAGGAAGACTTGTACATATCCTTAATATTAATATATTTTAGTGTCTTCTTCTTGTAACTCCAACTTGAGTACTCTGCTAATCAGTCTCCAGTAATTTCAGATAAGAAGCAGCATCTTTTAATGCCTGACAGAGCTGTGTGAGGAGTTCTGAAAAATGTGTCTATGAAGTCTCAAATTAGTGCTCTGTAGGGCAATCTCTTACTCCTTGGATGAAAAAAAAGAAAGTTGTTTGCACATGTGAGTATCTAGTTCTCCACAAGACTAGGGAAACAGACACTGGAGAAAAAGAACCTTACAATGATTCTATTATGAAAGGATAAGCAAGACTCTTTTCTTCATTAAAATTGTGTTTTCTTTCTTGTAAAACTATAAACTGCATTATGTGTCAGCTTCTGATATTTTATTTCCTCCTCTGGAGTATATTAAACTACTGATAACAGCATAGGGAAAGTGGAATTGTAGGAAAGGGATCATAATGTTGTACAGCTGCATCAAAAGAGATTGCTTTAGAAGGTCCTCACAGCAGAAGTTAGATGGATGCCATTGTTTCTTGATGGCAGTCTTTTTGTCAGGTGAACAGACTGACTCCAAATATACGTGCTACTTGCCTCAGGTGAAGAACAGAGGCCTAGTCCTACATCATCTATTAGGGAAATCATGTAGATTATTATTTTTTAATTTTTTTTCCTTTTTTTTTCCTCCTTTTCTTCTTTTTTTTTTTTTTTTTTTTTCCCCCCAAAGCCCCAAATAACGTTACGGGCCAAGTNCTTGTCTCTCTTGCTTGAGTTCTGTGAAATGGAGGTAATTAACACCTGCCTCAGGGAATGCCTTACATTGATACTTAATGGATTAACCTTTGTAAAGCTCTTAGAATGCGGGTCTGTATGGAAATTCACAGCATTGTTATCTTGTGGGATAAACAGGCCAATCCTGCTTTATGTGAAAGACAACATACTGTAAGGGTAGATACATCATCATAATTCAGATAAAGCAAAGGCAGCTGGCTCTCCTGTGCATTTAATAATATCAACCTCTCTTCAATATCATCTGCTTATATATTAGCCTGAAAGTCCCTATGCATGAAGGGTAACTGCTACCTATGACACAAATCTATGGATTTTTAATATTCCATGATCAGTGTTGGAAAAAGGCATATCCTGGTCAGAATCCAGAACAAATATGTGTTTTTCCTCCATGTAGTAAACAAGTTAAGAAAGAAACTTTATCAGACTCTACCAATGGCTGTAGAAGGATGTCAATCTTTTTCACTACAAGTGATACCCCCTCCTAGTCCCTTGCACCAAGATAACTTTCAACTTTGGCTATTAAAGTTATCTCTTAGTTCTAACAGCAGAAGCCTGCACACTTTAGAGATAATAGAGAAGAGGTTTAATTCCAGTTTTTTGCTCATATGTAGGTTTTGTAGCAGATTTGTCTGTGAAGGAGACACTTTCCCTTATAAAATCTCTCCAGTGTATAATGGAGACCACCTAACAGGTCAAATATGCAAATAGCACAGCGAAGGTCTTCAGCACATATCAGATCACACAACTGCAAAAAGAGATGGATACTGCATTGTCAGATCTTACCAATCTATGCATTCCCCAAACTTTGAGGGAAGTGAAAACCACTGAGATTAAAATCAGGTTATCCTTTACATGTGTCTTGTGACTCTTCATAAGAGATATTTTCGGAATACAGCTTTTAAGTATAGCAAAGTGTTTTCACCTCTGTTCTAATTCTTCTGCTGCCTTCTTCCTTTCTTACAAAAATTGCACCATTCTGTTTGTAATCCTACTGACCACAGGCAGAGGAAGTGAATCAAATCCTTTTTTTGTTCATAACAAATATGATATTCATCCAACATGTTACATGCAATCACAAAAAAATCCTGAAAATCTTAAATAAGGTAGCTGTGATGAAGATGATAAAGGAGGCAGAATAAATTATTTCAGGCTGAGAAAATAATTATGAGGAAATAATTTAAAAATTTGCTTTTTTTTCTTATCCTTTGGAAAAATATAAAGAGAGATATTAGCTTTATAATTAATAAAATATCCTCTTGATATACCACAGAAATGAGAAAAGGCTTCTTTAATTTTAGCAGAGGTTTAAACTGAATAGAAGTTGCATACTATGATGCAGACTAATATTGCTACCTTGGACTGTCTAGAACTGTGAAATCTGCTTCATCTCCTTAAAGGAGAAGCCAAACAATCTTAGGATGGTTTCCAGCTAGTTGGACTTGTATGAGAGTTGGTGGTTGGAATGTTTTTGGTTTGCAAAACACACACACCCACACCCCCACGTGATAGATTAAAAAGAGTCTTATGGGTTCTTTTCAATGTCAATAAGCAGTACAACCTGATGTAGAATGTGTATTAGTCAGCAAATCTGCATCCCAATCATTGTAACTTGTATGAAATCCCAATGACACCCCTAAACCTACCCTGGAATGGAATCTGACCCAAGAGGTCACCAAATAGCAGTGCAGTGCACTCTGGAACTTTGATCTGATGAGGAAATAATCAGTGAGTGCTCTGAGGTCCTGTTCTGGCTGCATGCTGGTTTTGTACAGGAGTCATTTTTTACTTCATTGCATTTACATCAGAATTGCCCCCTCTCTTATTGCATATTTGGGTACATTAATAAATGTTTATTTTACAGGGAGAACATTGTTGGATTTCAATCACTTCAACTCTCTGGGATTCCATGACTAACACAAGCAAGATCCTGGCCACATACAGCATGAAGCAGCATGACTGTAACAGCAGAGTGTTAAAAATGAGTCACTTAACAAAGGCAGGGAGTGATTAGTATAGAACAGAATAAATGGTACTCAGCTAAAAATATTTTTCCCTGCTCCATTCTTTCAATTTATTTTTTCCTTTGAATTACATGGATTAGGGACACCAGACTGAAATATTTCATCATACGTTTCCAGCCTGAATGTTGTGGAAATAGGTAAGAGTGTAAGTTAAATATGCAACAAGTGACTCCACAGAGGCTCATTTCAAGGTTTTTTGGGTGAGGATCTGCTTTGACAGGGGAATTTTAAGTCAGCTAATGGTGATTCCTAGAATACTCAACAGTGAAATACATTCTCTCTTGTATGTCTTTGCAAGTGTCAGCCATTTCTCTAGAGACAAACAATACAGAAGAGATCAGATATATTAACACAGAAATACTCTGAATATACAAATTTATTTATGGTGCTATCATATATTCAATTTCTGACCACCAAAGAGGAGTATTTTCTCTTCCTTCTGATTATTGACTTACAGATTGCTTTTATACATTTAAGTTATTGTACTCTGTTTCACACTTCTTGCTTTCTGTCTGAATCTGAAATACTCTCATCCTATCCTGTCACGTCAGCTTGTCATTTCTCTTGCCATTCTTCTATTAAACTGAAATAAGCCCGGCCATTAGCAAGCTTTCCCTTTCCCTTACTTGCAGTTCTCATTTCTGCTGCCTCTTTTGTTGATCATCTCATTACTGACAGCAGCTCACTGAAAATCTTTTCTTAAAAAGTCAGCAAATTCTATGTACTGTCTTCTTGATGGTCCATGTTCCCATTATGAAGAAAACAGGATCATGATCAAAGTATTTGGTCACATGAGCCTCCTCCCAAGGGTTTATAAGGACAATCATCTGCTCTTCACTCAGCTGATATTCTCCACATCTAAAATGGAGATAAAAATTCTAGTCTACAGGAGAGAAAGGTTAAAACAGTTTATGGACTGTTTCAGTCAGATGACAGGAGTTATAAAAGTACTGCATAAATAACAGAAAAATGCAAATCACAACCGAGGCAGAGAGAAATCCCTGGACTTGAATAATAAAGTCCTGCAAGACAAGCATGGAAGATGCACTATAAGGTAACTTGAAAACTCCCATGCAGTATAAAGCTGAAGCCACACTGACCAGTCCTCTTTTTGAAAGTAAAATTATGTCAAAAAATGAAAGTTAATAGGAACACAAACAATTGCTTCTGATTAACTTCTTATGGACTCCTATGTATCCACAGGAAATTTAGAGAAAAAGAGAATGTGATTAGAGGCAGCTGCTAAAATTGGAGGGTAGATAGAAACAAAACTTCAGTTACATAGGAAATGAGGTAAAATGAAATCAACTAGCCCAGCTGAGATAATAGAATGGTATATGCATTTGCCACACTTATAAATAAAACATTGACTTATTATTGCACTTCTAGAGTGTACAGATCCCAGGGAATTTAACATAGCATTATGTAAATGTGGGGGCAGAAGGGAAGGCCATATACAAATATGTGATTCTGAAAATGACTTTCATGGAGTCTGTAGGGGAGGAAAGGGAAAAAAAGAAAAGCAAGGACCATTCAAATCTGATTATTGTTTTTCCCTTTAAAACAAAATTCTAATCAGGGTTTGGGCACAAAAAATACGTTAGCCTTCTAACAGTCATTCAAATTACAGGGGTAGAAGATGAAAAGATTTTATCACTGTTTTTGGATTGCTTCTATATCTCTTTCAATTTTTATCACCACCTCAATCCATTGGAGCATGATGTTCTTTTCATTTCCAGTTGATGCAAATCTTCCTGGTAAACAGGATAAACCATCCAAGTAATCCAAAATGTCTTGTTGAAAACACACAAACATTTGGACTTTAAAGAGCAAGTTATCTTTCTTAAACTCCTAATGTTTTAAAAGGAAGGAGAAACTCAATAGTGTATGTTCCAAGTGGAGTGGGCGAGTATTTGGTGAATGAACAGAACATGAACACAATACAGAGGTATCCTGTGGAGTGTCTTTCATGTAAATGTGATTTCAAGTGCTTTATGGGATTTAAATTGGGCAGAAGGATGCAGAAATTAAAATCCAGGAAGGCAAGGAGATTAGGAGAAGTTTTTTTTCACCTGATGAGATGGAAAGATAAAAAACAATTTTCAGTTCTCACATGGTGGTAGAGAAAATTCTTGCACTGAGGTAGTAGAGATAAAGTAAAAAATTAATAAAAAATACATGGAGGGAACATCCAAATATGTTTATAAAATGTGTGTTTAAAATTCCCTGATGTTTTTTCACAGTCCATTGGAAACCCAGAGCTTTAATAGGAGGAAAAATACAAAAGAATCTTCAAGAGAAATAACTTCATAGCCTCTCAATAGGTGTGCCAGAAAGACAAAAGAATGTTTGCTGCTGCTCCAGAAATATTTTAGAGGAGGGAGAAAAACTGGCTCTCTGTACAAATTAAACAGTTGTCACTTTTTTTAGGAATCTTATAATGTAAGCAACTGTTAGATTTCCCAGACGTGTTTCTTTGGGCTAGTTTTTCTGGTTTGTTTTTGTGCATTTGCGTACCCTCCTTCAAGCAAGAACTGCCTTTGGCAGGGTTTTGTTGGTCTTCTAAAGAACTATAGATGTGCAATTGATTCTACCTTCTTAGCAATCATTCCCTGAAAGTCTTTCAATGACTCCATTACTGTTGACTTCAAATATTTGTCCTTGTGGGCCAAGGAGGATACAACAGATATGATACCATGTGCATCACCTTGTTGCTGCCTATTACTGTATTCCTGCTGCCTAGAAATATAGGCCGAGGAGTTCTGCCTTCAGTTACTTTATTTTTTCATAAAAGTGCCTTGGTTATCCTGACAGGCACTTCTGTGTTGTGGGCAAGGTGTGACACAAAGGAACTCTCAAGTCTCAATTCTGCTTATGCTGCGCAGAGTGTGATAATCCCAAATTCTGGATAGAGCGAAGCAAGTTATGTTTGTCATGCCTTGAAGTTTTAATGCTGGAGAAAAACAGTATCTGGCATTCAGATATATGGACTGGTTTTGATTTATTTAAAGGATGTACTTTCCAACCAGTCTTTGTATCATTTGTAGCAATAGTGTATGTATTTTTGATATCTGCAAGTTGGCTCTGAAGGCCAATATTATCAGATATCCCAGACATTTGCACTTCAGCAGGGAAATTGCCTATTTTTATGGTGAAATGGCTCAATGCCTTTGGCCAGGTCCATTAAAATGGGTTAAAATTAATCAAATATCATAGTTAGAGAAGCAAGGAAGGTCATTTATAGGGCATAATGCCAACAGACTTCCCTGATGGTTTTTTTTCTTCTTTTTAATTTCTTTCTTTGCAAGACAAAACCAAAATAACGTAACACTCGTTGTTCATTTGTTCTTGAGCATCTTGAACTGACTTACTCTGTACTGACAGCTTTATATGTACAATTAACTTCTTCAAATCAGCTGGCAAAAGCTCATGGAAAGCATTGCCTTATGAAAGACCTGGTATAACCAATGACCCAGCCATCTGACCAGCCTGGCTATGTGATGACAGTGAAAAATAGTCCTGTTGAGGAAAAGAGCATCATCCTCTGATGGCTACAGGATGATGAAGAGGCTCCAAGGAGGGCTCAATACATGCTCTGCTTGACGCTCCATCAGCCTGCCACCTCACAGATGGATGCTTGTATAAGAGTGCCCAGCAGGATGCTAGCACAGCACTGGACTGTGTGTCCTGGCTGTGGCCAAGATAATTTCTGCAGAGTTGCTACAGAAAAGAGGGGCAGGGCAGCCTGTCACAGCCCACAGATGCATATCACATTCTACTGAGACACAGGAAGGGCTGCATTCCCAGGTTTGTATGCCCCACATCTTCAGAGGTAAAAGCCACTGGATTGAGCCTTCTCAGAGTAAGGCATCAGGGTACCTGATTGTCACACATGAGCAAGTGTGATTAGGAGAAGTATTAATGGAAACCCTCCTCATTCCTACTGCTAACCTGCCTGGCTGAGGTCCCCTGTGATGATAATAATAATGGAGTTTCTCATGGCTTTAGTCATTTCTTTACATTCTGTGAGTTTTGACTGGTAAAGACATGAAAATAAACAAGACACAATACAGATAAGCAGTAGGTAACAATTCTCCATACAATTGCTTTGTACCCATTTTCACTGAAAATGTCACTGTAAGAACTGTATAATCAAGGCACAAATAAGCAAAGAGCACAGAATAAATAGAACAGCCCTCTTACTGTAACTCATACGACTTGTACTTACTGAACTGTAGAGTGTACTGAACACTAAAGAATGGATCACCTGCAGTAAGCTAAATTGTTCTTTTGCTGATGATACAGTTCCACATGGTGATTCAAAAGGAAGAGGGTGGTAAAAGAAGTAGAAAGAGGAGGAAAGAATACAACTCTCCATCACAAGAAGAGAATGAAATGCATAAACTAGAGGAAAGGCAACTCAGCTAAGAAATTCAGTTGTGAGTGATGATTCCCTCTTCAAGTGCGGGGTGAACTAAAAGATTTTAACCCATTCAGTGATTTCAAGGTTAGACACTATGAAGGTCCTTCTTGTGGCACAAAACAGGGGCATAATTTTCAGGTAGCACTTGAAGTCAGAAGGTCTCAACAGCTCACTGAATCCTTTGGTCCCCAATTGCAGACAAGCCTCAATTCAGATAGAGTCCCCTTTCCTAGGGCATTAATGCACAACTTCCAAAGGCACTGTGACCATGTGAACTGCATGCACTGGAGCAACAGGCAAAATGAACCAGACTTCTAAATAGATGCCTGTGCTATGGAAAGAGATTCAAGGAAACCGCACCACCTACTTCAGCTGAACACTGCATTGCAGTAATTGTGTGCTATTGGGTTCAAGCTAGTGAGCACATAGTTCTGATGCTCTGTCAAATGCATTAATGTAGTGATAATGCATTTGCAGTCTGTATCATTTATACTGTGCCCCAAAGTAATGTAAAAAATAGAAGCTGACCTCCAAATCTGCATTGTTAGGAAAGAGAGGAAAGATTCATCTTAGTTCTGTGAAACTCAAGAGTGGTCTCAAAGTATGCAATCTGGAAAATAAGTTTTATAAATGTACTTATCTTGCTATTTCCCCCAGTCTAGGTAAGATTTCTGTGGGAGTTTCACAACAAAATACTTGCTATTTTTAAGGTTTTTAGGGGAATCAAAAAAAAGTAAAGGAAACAAGTGGATAATTAAGGGTAAATAATAAAATTTGAATATATTATTCAGGAGGGTATCACTTCCATGAGCATGGTACAGAGCATGCACTTTTATGTGCACTACTGGCTGAAGACACCAAACCTTAAACTGAATTATCAGTGTCTGTAATTTCTCCTTGTATTTTGTATTGTTCAACTCCGGTCTAAGTGTCACGGGGTTTTGATGGCTCTTATTTCATATTCAACCCCTTTATGCATGAGTTTGGTGAAAAGCTCATAGAGAATTTCAATATATGTCAGGAGCACATTACTACCTAAATTCTGGTGCTCCACAAAAGGCTCTTGTAATTTCTATTTGATTTAAGGGTGTCAGGAGACAGGAAACAATTCTGAAGTGACTGCTTTTCCTGCAGTTCTAGAGACAGCAAAACTCAGCCTCTGAAGCAGTTTCTGACTCCTGCATCACAGCCTGCTTTCATACACCATCATGTGTAGAGTGGAAGTCCTCTTATAAAGCACTCCTAATTTGATTGGGATTGCATAAGCCTATGGCACCACCTAGCTGCAAACACTTGGGCTTTACTGTTTTTCAATTTCAAACCCACCATTTTAATTTCACTAGCACTTAATTAAGAAGGAGGGCATGATTTTACTACAAATGTACTTATCATCTGATCTATGCTCCAAGTCTTCTGCATGTTTTGGATTATCTCTCTGCTTTGTTACAGGGTGGTGCCTTAGTGCTGATCTACAGGCACTGACTTGGTGGAAAGAATTCAGCTGTCTCGGGCTCATGTCTGAGTACAAGATCCTAAGTGCATTTCTTCCTTCTGAACTAGAACACTTCCTGAAGTTATTTGTCTGTTAAATCGTAAAAGGTGTTATCATCCTAAAGAGAAAAAAAAATTAGGAATCTAAAATTAACCACCAAAAAAACATACTTAATTTACAGGAATTACAGAAATTACAGGAACCTACAGGAATTACAATAGGAAACACAGATTCACTTTGGAAAAAAAAAAAAAGTTGACTAATTAGTGTACCAAACTGTCTCTTCTTCAGCTTCTCAAAAGCATGAAAAAATAATTTTTCTGTAAAAACACTCTTTTTTTCAAATTTATATGAAAAATTAAGCCAGAAATTACACAATATCTTCAACATAGGAGTCAAAAGGGACAATCCTACTCTATACAAAAGGGTACTTTGTCTATTTTCTTTAAAAATATAGTCATTATTATGTTAATCTAAGCCAATATGTCTTCATTCTGTTTCCTAGGATGTTTCTTACAGCCATTGAACAAAATCAAATGCCTTGTAACTTGGTCAGCTCCACAGAGCAGTCTGGAGAGACATGAAATGTATTAATATCTTCATTTCTTTATATGTTTCCCAGAAACCTTGGCATAAAAGAAGTAGATTTTGACATTTATAAAATGAGTCTTTTATGAACTTGGTGGCCTTTAATACACTTACATTCAGAAAAGATGCTTGAGTTGTAATGGAAAGGTCTTCATGACTGAGTGATCATTATACCATTAATAGTTATATTTGGTGAAAGAACAGCAGGCTGATGTTTTCCTTTGTTCCTGTTCATCTCAGGCAGAGTTTAGAAAAATGCCTTTGAGGAAAATGCAGTACATGCTTTAGAGAACAGAGAATAGCTTGGGTGTGTTTTTTTCCTTAGAGATGGCATTTTAGATATGTCAGATTCCTTGTCTCTGCAATATGCACAGAAGATTTGCTTATGCTATTGCCCAGAATTCCTTCGCCTTATAAACTGTACAGATGCTTCTTTCTCTTCTTTCTGTACTATTATCAAAAGTCTTGTAGAAAAGTCAAAAAGACAGATATAGCACAGTCAGCCATGCTTTCTCAGCATGCAGCTATCTCCTTCACATGTCCTGTGGCTGGTACTTCAGAAGATTTATTTTAGAAGCTGAAGGAAGGAAAAGCAGGTGAAAAGATCATAGTACAGCACCTTCAATCTCATTCTCCAGGCCTCAAAGAATGAAGATATGAACAAGATGCAAACTTCCTCCCACAGAAAGCTTTATATTAGCAATTAACCAGAATGCTAAACATTTTTTATTAAGCACACTGATGTTTTAGCAGTATAGCAAGGTGAGCTGTTTGAACCAGAGAGGTAACACTACTCTGCACTTCATTGTTTCCAATGAATTGGAAACTTAGGTGCTGATTTCCCTTAACTACACTGTACACAAAGGCTTTTCCAAAGCTTAGGGAAGTTACTGCATCCTTCTTAATGCAAGATTGCATCCTGACAGCTCTGAGCAGCATGGCCAGAGAGGTGGACTCCTGCCTCCTCAGGCTGGGGAAACAATGTGCCAGAGCACCCTAAAACACGGTGTAATCGAGGAAAAGGGTAAGGACAAACATGCCGTGTCCCTCCCTTCTTTTCCTTGCACTCTGTGTTGTCAGAAAGTGCTTTGATATTTCATTTCTTCCACACTGCTTCAGCAGAATCTCCTTCAATTAAATATAAAAAAAATCCAAGAAAAAAAAAAAAGGAAAAGAAAAAAAGAAATCTTACAAAATAGATACTTGGCCATGAAAGTTGGGAAGAGATTCTGTAATTTTGCATCTTCGTAAGAGGCAGACACTGCCCAAAATGTCAGAGTATACTCTGCATTGAAAAGAGCAACAGGACCTAAATATTAGTTTGTTCTCAAATTCTTATTCTGATGAAAAAGAGATTTTTATTTTTTTTACCACAAGTCCCTAAAACAATAACAATTGCTTCTGGTTAGAATTTGTTTTCGTATGGATATTATAAAATAATCAAATAAATGCTTATAGGGTGATCAGTGAAATTATTTACATTAAAGTCCTTAATTATTTAGCTTAATAGGACAAATTTTGAGAGGTAAATTTGCTGATGCACAGGCATATAAGATACTGAACAGAAAGGATTTTTTCCTATTTAAAAAATGAAAAGTGATTTACTCATGGAAGTAAGACAACTTCAAAGGGAAGTTATTTCCCTTCTGTATCTACTACTGCAGTACCTTACATGACACAATTGCTTCTGATGAGTTTGGACAGCCCTTATCCAAACTAGGTCATTTACATTCAAAAATTCATAAGGATGACCTTTGAAGATAAGAATCGCAAGAATATTGCCAATAAGAATTTTGTGAGGAGGAAAGCTTTGACCAGAAAAGAAAGTTATGCTTTGGAAATCCAAAGATGAAAGTAGAAAATTCATTGAAAAACATGAATGTGCAGTGTTTACAAAAACACACTGTTGCTTATTTGAATAGGTAAAAGCCAATACATGAAACAAGTGGTGCTGCTATGCATAAGGACTAAAGATAACTGATATATAAAGGTATATCAGCAAACAGTAATACATTGCTCTCTGTTCTACATACACATTCTTATGGAAAGTGTATTGAGGTCAAGACTATTAATATGAAAGAATAGATATAGAAACTGCATATTCAACAGGAAAATCATTGAACCCAGGCTGGTGGCAAAGTTATTTAAGAAGCTATCCATTCTAGTCTTAAATGGTTCTATGAGATTTGAGAATAGGTTATTATATTTTCTATATAAAAAGGGAGTAGTGGTGCGATTCAGACAACTGATCTTTTAGTTCAATCTCAGCTCATTAAGCACTATGTAAAAACAATAAAGAATATTTTGCTGAAAGAAAAGGCATAGAAAGAGATGGCTAGTGGGGTTTTCCTTGATCTGTCTTCTGACTTCTCTGGTTAAATATTTTCACCAATAATATTTGCTCTGTCATCTGGTGCTCTGATGAAATTTGTTGCATACACTTTGTAGTGATTAACAAACCACAGGAGATATTGAATAATAGATAAGAAGGTGGAAAAACTGGATAAGCATGAGGCCCTAAGTAGTAGAAATGAGATTAAATCACAGAAAACAGCAGGTCATACTTTTATGTCATACATCATCACACATTCTTTAGTGATGAAATGAAAGAAGATCCTGTGTTAACTGGTTAGTCATAGCCTGTCTAATACTACTAACATGATATGATCATCAAAAGGAAAAAATACTTTTTGGGATCATATCAGAAAAGATATTTCCAGCAGCCAATATATTGAGAAAGAATGTTTTTTAATATTTAGGGCAAAGTTTGGACTTAAGTTTTTGGAAGAATAAATCTCTAACCAGTTAGAGGATTTTCTTCTTTCTTATTACTGGAAAATGTGCAAGGAAATTACTTGCCCATGTAGAAAGTTGATCAAAATATTTGCCATATCTAGTGACATTGAGAGCTGCCCTGTTCTGCAGCTAAGCTTTCAGGACTCAATATCAACAATATGAAAAGAAAAAAAAAAAAAAAAGAAACAGAAAAAAAGGAGGAAATATGTGGCAGGAAAAATTGCAAACACAACATTTAAAGTTTCACTACAGACATGAACAGACCAAATACTCTCTTAAGGCACCCAGGTTTAGAGACCAAAGAAAAGGTATTCAAATGAGACAAAGATCAGAATGTTTCATGTTTCATTCAATCCTACAACTGTTTTATCCTGTTAAAGTAACACAGGCTTCATTTGATTTTGATTTTGCTTGCCTATTAATCACCTTAAAGGGAGTGCTTTATTACAGGTATATTCTAGATTGGAATTTTCTTTGCCAGTCAAGTGTTTTGATAGCACAAACACTGTACATAGAAGTATCAGTCATGACTCACTATTAGTGGTTACAGAAGGTGGTGCCACTTCAGTTGGGTGGAAATACAGGGATTATCACCAGATCCTGCAAGTTTGGAGGTCACTCTCTTTTTTTTTTCTCTTTTTTTTTTTCCCCTTCCCTTTAGGTCTCCCACTTCCCTTGCCCTTCTCTCATCATACATCTTGCTAAATCACAACTATATTTTTTCAGGCTAGGTACTGAGTCCTCTGACATGGACATCGAGTGCTATAGCACAAAGACTTCAGTTTGACTTTCCCTGTAATAGGATTTTAGCAGGACTTGTTCTGGTCTTGCTTGGATCTTTCTTCTCTGTGAGAGTTCTGTGTGCTGCTACCACCAGCCAAAGAGGTCAGTCTCTTCCTTCTTCCTCTGAATATGTCCAGATAGCTACTCAAAGTAGAAGCCCACAGATTAAGGTCCTGCAGGCTGATGTGCTATAGTAGATCTGCAATGGTCATTAGATCACATTACTGATGCAGGAAATGAAGGATGCAGACACTGACATTCTGCTCCCTGCCCTGGACTCTCACATATCTAGCTGTTGGAGCAGTGAAGCATTAGGATACACCTTGGCTGTGTGACAGTGCTTTGGCAGTTTCTCTTCAACATTACTTATTCATCACCCCTAGGAGCTAAATAAATGAATGGCACACTTAACAAGTGGGCCAGGGACTGGGGGATCCCACACACCGGGTCATAATGATGAGAGAAGGCAGCAGCAAGCACTGCAGTAAAATTAAGCAAGTATTCCTAGTTCACACCCTTAATGAGAACCCTTGGTTTATGTTACAGCTATCTTGTCACTCCTTCTAAAACCATGCTAGTGGCACATAAGCACAATTCAACAATTCCTGGGCTAGCAGTCAAGTGGTAGTTTCAGAGGCAGAACAATTTAATCAGTGTATTGCTGCATGCACACAATCTATCTTTGTTAGGATGCAGATGCTGTGGCATTGTGTCTGTTCTTCTCTTGATCTGATCTGATCTGGTAGCTCTGCAGATCCAGGCAGTGTACCCTGTGATTCTATCTGCTCCATTAGCTTCAGCTTAGCAGGGTCCTGGCCCTGCTGTGCTGTGCAGTATAGATAGCTCTCTAGCTTGTAAAGAGTAGAGTTTCTCCTCGGAAACCCTGCTGACACCACAAGCTGCTTTTCAAGCCAGTTATCTTTCTTAAGATGTGTAAACTGAAAAAGGAGCTCCTCTGGACTGCTGAGAAATGATACATAGAGTTACTTTCATATTTGTCTCAAAGACACATATTGTTCAAAATTCAGTACTGAAGAAGTAATCCGAAATAGGTTTCATATTCTTCATTACTTTTTCAAATATAAATAAAAAAGTAGAATGAAACTCATACAAGTGAGTGAATAGAAAAGAAATTAGGTTACTATAATAAAATGTGATAATTTGATTAGACTGTTTAAATCTGGATACCTTAGAAAACTTAGGGTAAAGAAGGGAACCAGTAAGGAAGATATTTTGTTTAGTAACAGTCCTTGTTGCTGTTATTAATGTCATTGAGACTGGTGTACATATTCTAACAAAAGATATGACAGGGAAAGTCAAATTTCCAGACTGGAATTAATGTTTCAAGTGTGGTCTTCTGAAATTACAGGTAATGAGGTTATAAACAATCCTTTTTACCAGGGGCAAGGTTGCACACAAGGGAAAAATCCAGTCAGAAGAGATATCATTTTTTCAGGTGACATAGTGGGACATAATAGGACTGCAATTAGAGTTCCTAACCAGTTCCCAACCAAATGCATGAATCTTTCAGACAGCAAAGCTGTCCTGCAGATTTTTGCAGTGGGTTTTCGTTGTTTTCTGTGACTATGACTATCTGTTTCTGCTTACTAATAGATCCCCACGTGATAACACATTTCTCTCACTCCTCTATCTCAGATGCAAAACAAGTATATGTGAGGGAAGGAATTTAAAGGAGGAAACTAGAAAATTAAAAATAAGGAGACTAGAAAAGGAGATGGACAGGAGGACAAGTGGGCAAGAAGTCCTAAGAGGAATTAAAGAGAATGGAAAATCTAAGAAGACATATACACATTGAGAAAGACATGTATGTACAGGAATGATTTAAGAGTGTGCAGAGATGGATGCCAAAACTGGTGCTATGTGTTTTGTCTCTAAGTACTTGAGTTCACAACTTTACCATAGAGATTGGCTGTTGAGGGGAATATCCTATAACTCTCTTATCAAAAATAAAATTAAGAGGAATATTATCATCCAAGAGGATAGATTCAGATCTCCAGTGTTGGGAGTTTCAGCTAATTCCCTCTGTAGCTTGGGACTGATGGTCTTTCTTGTCCCTATTTCCTTTGGGTCTTAAGTACTCTCGCTGTTTTTCAGAAGGTTCTATGTTGCACTGCAGAGGCAGCTGAAGTTATGTGGAGAAATCAATCTCTTGTTAAAACTAACTACAAGTTTAGCAGAACAATTACAATTAATCAAAAGTGTGCAAAATCATTTTAGAAACTTCAAGGTCAAGCTTCGGAGTATTTGGCTCCATGTTTCTTGATTGCAGTTGTCTTTTTCAGCTATATCTGAAATTTAAAGTAAATATGAAAATCAGATCTCAGTCCTATTTCTCTGCTTTGGCCTTGTTTTCTCGTTTTTCTCTTCATTTCCTGCCATTCTTTGTTCAATCAGAGTGCTCAGCTTTCCTCATGGGTATCTCATGAGTGCTGCATGTGGAGATGAAGGACTTGCACCACAGCAAGACGCAGACTGTCAGGCCAGTACTGCCAAATTTTGTTGGATGCTTTTTGGAACAGGAAGATTTGATCAAGATAAAGCTATTTTCTTCTTTTAGAGGAAAAAAACAAACTTGTAAAGAACAGAGAATAGCAACATAAAGTCCCTTAACTCAAAGTGTCAAACTGAAAAATAAAAGTAAAGGTGTTCCACTGGCAAAGATGGAAAGATTTTTCAGCAAAAAAGAGCCCATTCAGGTCAGCATCAAATCAGCCTGTTCCACTTTTGAGCTTTGTTTTATAATTACTTTTCTTTAAATACACAGCATTTGAAGTTGAAATAACTGGGTCAGGAGACCAGATTTCTAAGGCTGGAATTGCAATGAATACTTCACTATCCATGAGGAAATAAAAGGCCAGTAGAGTGTCCTGCATGCCTTTTCCCATGAAATAAATAATCCATTTTCATTTCCGCACAACAGAGTATTTCAAAGGCCCAGTGCTCAGCCAGCCAGAAGGGCTGAGCAGTTACCACTGTAGTGAAAGGCTTTAGAAGAACAACGATAGCAGAAAATAAAGCCTCCCCTTCTCCAATGCAGTGAGGCATAGCTGTCACAACCTTTGAAATCTCCTGCCTGATGGCTTCTCAGAGGTTAGTTTGAGTACCATTATTCAGACAGCTTTGATTTTCTGTTATTTTAGAGGTCATTTGTAACCACCATTGTGAAAGTGAGCGGCAACAATCAGGAGAGCAGAATTCTCTTCTTCTCTAGTCCCACTTTTCCACTACCTAAGTGACTAAACACTGCATAACAAAGTAATGATCCTCTCTCCAAAAACTCAAATTAAATTCTTCCAAGGCATCTTCACATTTTCACCTTTATTTTTGGAAACGCACCTTAGAATCTGGCAATACTGAAAACACTAGGAAGAAGAGAGGAGAGAACAGAGTATATACACAAATAGCTCCTCCCTATTTTCTTTTACAATATCATAGACAAAGATGTAAAAGAGCGAAATAGTCAGTGAGATTTCATTTATAGAATCACAATTCTTTATTGTGATTTTCAAGAACTCAAAAGAATTGAAGTGCTGAAATGATGAAGAGAAATACCAGTGTGATGCTAAATCAGGAAGTGACTTTACAATATCTGGAAAAGTAAAGTCTTTTATATAAGCATCCAGATAAAAAATGTCAACAGCCCAAAAAGAAGCCCTGATATTTTTTGTTTTGTTGTTTTGGGGGTTTTATTTGGTTGCTTGGTTGGTTGCTTTGGTTGGAGGGTTGGTGTTATTTCGTTTGGTTTGTTGGTTTTGGTTTTCTTTTTTTAATTTTGTTTTGTTCCAGTTTTCTGCCTTTTGAGTTTTTAACAAGGTAAATCTCTTTGCACAAAAATTAACTTTCTCAGAGTGATTTTTGTTACAGATTCACTTACCTTGATTAGATGCCTAGCAGACTGGAAATTGGCTTTTTTTACAGTAATATAAGCCAAGAAATAAGCAGAAAAAAAGCGTTCTCTGAGGTAAACTAAAAACCTGGCTATAAACACTACCACCTAGTTTTGAAAGGCACAATGCAAGGCAGCTATACTTCAGAGCCTTAATGGAACTAAATTGATTTCCAAGTCACATAAAACTCTTCCAGTGCAAGAAAGTCTTGAATGTCTGTGATCTTGCTTATTGTTTTGTTGGGATTTGGAAAAGACATTTTGTTGTTATTGATAAAACTTCTTGCTTCAATGCAAATTAAATGAGAAATGCTAACCACGTTTCATCAGATCATATGTCCAGCTGTTTAACTAAATTAATTGCTGTTCCAAATCACTCCTAATCCACAGGGAAAGCAAGACAGTATAAGTATTGGAAAAGATTTTTTTTTTTTTTCCACAGTGCTTAAAGACCAGTATGTTTCTCTTGGAGCAGTGAAGGCAAAATTCCTTTTCTTAGAGTAGATAAAGACCAAAAGCTGGATCTGCATTTCAAAGAAAATGAAAGACCATGGGTTTTTTTGTCCAAAATACAGCAGAATTCTCAGCAGTGAGAATCATCATTCTGATCCTGTGCCTGACTACTGGAGTGCCAGTTGTGCCACTATCACACACAACCAGCAGACTTAACTTCAGTCCATAAAGTTAAGCAGGATTTCTTTAACATGGAAGGGAGCAATGGGAGTTACTCTTGTGATGAGAGAGTAGAGCATCAGAAGTAGAGGTCATCAGTAGTAAAGGCAAAAGAGTTTCCAGGTGTTTTCTATCTCAGGTACCTCCTTTTACCATGCCCTTAAATTCAGTCAAATACAAAAAAATGTAGGCACACTAACAGATTAAACACAATCCTACACCTGGAGCTGCCTGGGGCAGAAGAAGCCCACCTAGAGTTAGGCTAAGACAATGTACAACTTTGTCCAAACTTTCCTCTGGTTATGTTAATATCAATCTGATTGGATGGGGCTCTCCTGTGACTCTACATTCATTCTTTTCAGGCATTAAATGCAATAAGCTAGTTAGACCAGCAATAACTAGTTAGACATAAAGCTACTTTATCAGCCCATGAACGGCCTGTTTACAAGGAATGTTGTGTAAGGGTGGAACTGTGCAGTCCTGCTCCAGATAAACAGAATTTGTGCAGCTGTCCTGCACAGAACTCCCAGATAAAAAAAAACAAAAAACATGTTCTAAATTGTGTAATACTGAAGGCAGGATGATGATATTTCATATAGAGGAGGAAAGCCAAGAGAGAAGGGTATGGTCATGCATAGATGATAAGGTCAAACTCACACCAAAAATCCTTTCCTTCCTCCCTCCTTCCCCTCTCTCTCTCAAAAATCTTTCCCTCCCTCCTTCTCTTCCCCTCTCAAAAATCTTTCTCTCCCTCCCTCTGTCTCTTCCTCTTTCCTTTTCTCCCCTTCTGCCCTTCTTTTCTTCCTTCCTTTTCTCCTGTTTTCTAATTATATCCACCTCTGCTTTTTACACATTTCTTAATTCCCTTAATCCCCTTGTTGTGTGGCTTTGCAAAAGCAAGGAAGAGTAAATATATTCTTTGCTTTAATGTGTAGGATCAGTTGGATTTCTCAGTATTATATCTGGATACCACTAGATACTGCTCAAACAGAGAACGCAAACAATTTCAACACTAGGTTTAATAACATTAAATTTCTTTTTCTTTTCTCATAGTTGTGAGCAGAAAATATGAATGATATCAAAGGAAATGCAGCAAAGGAGAAGGGTAATAAGATGAGGGAGGAGAGGGTTTCTCCAACACACAGAAGATAAGGGGGGGAAGGAGAAGACAGCATTGACACATATTTTCTAACCAGCATGGCTGGTTCCATCCCAATTGTTTTCAGATCAATTTGTTCTGATTTCTTCTGCATCTGTGAGAGTGCATCTGTTTTTGTGGTAGCTTTGGCAGTAGTATTTACCAAATCCCTGTTTGTAAGTCTGTGTGGTTTGTGACACATGCTTCTTAATTCCACGGAAGCAGCATGTTCTAGAGAACTGCAGATGTTATTTTGTGTCACCTACCAGGAGGAAACACTAGGAACGCTCTCATGCCTCTTTGTAATGAGGAAAGCAAACTATAACAGAAGTTATAGTTTGCTCTATCACCACCCTAGGATTTCTCAAGTGTAGACAAGAATCATTATGCAGTGGTGTGCTTTGAACTGAAAAGTGCCATGATGATCCTTAGCAACTGTGAGACATTCTAAGATAGTCATTTGTACCTCGTATGTGCCGTGAAGTTTGACAGTGAATCTCTTTGTAGTAGTTTCTTTAAAGAAGGGCCTGTGCTGTTTACAAGCAACAAATGTGGAGAGGGATATGTTCTGCGGTACTGCTCTTGCAAGAGATAGACAAAACAGTGAGTGTGTCTTGCAAGTTTTGTTACTTCATGCTCATTTTGCAGGAAGCTGGACATAGAGGCTTTCCCTTGGCTTTCACTCATGCAGTCTTTCCCAACAGCAGTCCCAGCATGAGTCCTGACTGTGTTCCAGCTCCACGTGAGGACGGGATCAGTCTTCCACTTTGCCCTGGTTTCTGTTCAGGCATGTAGCCCAAAGTTTCAGATAGGTGTTGAGTAACTCTTGATGGATGCCTTGTTTCAACAATGAGGCAATTGTGATTCAGTGTGGCAGATGCATCCAGCTCACAGCCTGAACTCTCCCTTGAGACTTTCAAGTCATTATTATTTTATTAGCAACATACCTCTAAAACTTTGTTCAGTGCTTAGTTGAAGCATGAATAACACTGGAAGCAGTCCAATACCTTGCATTTTTATTTTGTTTTGGCTTAGGCTCCCAGAGGATATGGACAGGACTCTGCCCTTCAGCTGCCCATGTGGGTTTAACAGGCCTTGGCAGGCACACAGACCTTCGCAAACGGCACAGTGCGGGGTCTTCTGGGGAAAGTCAGCTAATCCCTGCATGTACGAGTGCTGAGAGAGACCCTCCCCAAGGAATTAAGTGTGAATTCAGCGAAATCTTGAAACAAATAAGCAGGTAAATAAGACAAGGCTAATCTAGGGTCCCTAGAAGTCAGAAAGGAAGGCAGCAGCAGGAAGGGCAGGAAATGTCTTTCTTTGGAATTTGGACTAAATAATGACCCTGTGCCAAAGGGAAGTGAATGTCTTCATGCTGTTTAGAAGACAACTGAAACCCCAAAGGCAAGAATTTGCTTCGACAAAATGTCTCGAGCTTCACTAGAGTGAAGTGGTCTCTGCAGTTATTTTGGCAGGATAGAATGCCACACACAACTTTGGTTACAACGCAAGACATGGCACAGCATCTTGGAGTAGATACACAAACCTCAAACCCTTAATTATTTTCTGACTACTAGTTCTTTGGATAGCGTTTGAAAAAAGCAAAGAAATCAAACCTCCACCTGCTGTCTCAGGTGCTTACTGTTCATGACCCGTGACATGCCATGACACAATACATGACATGACATGAAAGTACCCCAGTGAAGTTAAACTAAATCATTTCATTACACTTATTTCATGGCTTCATTTAATGCTGGGCAAGTGTTTCTGAAAACTAGCAGTAGATATTTCTGAGAATAAAAGTTTGCCTTTGGAGGTGTAAAAGCTAATTTTATGCTGGTTTAATGAAACATGCATATATTTGTACAATCTGAAAACTAAAATATAATAATAAAAAAAAAAATATAAGGATTCAAGTATGCAAAGACAATTCATTTCTTACCTTTCCAGATATGCTGAGCAGCACCATATTCAACTAGACTGCAGATGCTGGTGAAGCAAGCAATAATTTTTTTTTCTCTTGATGAGTTTATAAAAAATTTTCATCTTTATTCATTGCACATCTAATTAAACCTCTTTTGCAACTGAGAAGTTCACTGAATTGAACAATTATTACATTTAATATGAAGCTAAAGTGCCTTCTGTATTTCAACTGTCATTATCACTTACTCTTCAAATAAATCCAGAAAATCCTTCAATTACAGTTATTCCAGTTCTACAGGGAGAAGAGACACTTCATAAAGCTACTGTAAATGTCAACACAATCAATAGTTCTACACCTTTTGAAAATTGTAATTTGAAACAATATTTTGTCTACTGTTTTGGTCTGTATATATGTTACCTTGACACTGGTGGATGTGGCTTCAGAGTGGATATTTAGCCACATGTAAATCAGTCAAGTCCGTATTTCTTTTCAAATGATTTAAGCTTTGGGGGGAAAAAATAGCAATATGGCATTAAGTTTTTCTGTTAGTCTGTAACCAGTCTAAAGACTGAATAATGTCTGAATCTAGAGTGAATTGGACAGAAGGGGTTTTCCTACAGAGCAAAGATTTAAGTATAACTCGATTAAACAATTGAATCTATACTAACACACATAACTTTGTCTGGAAATAATGGCTGACACAAGCAATAGTGAGGCCCAGTTACTCAAACATCAACAAGTAATGCACAGGTCAAACACTAAAGGATTAAGAAACTGCAAAGAATTGCTAATGTGTTTCAATCAATAGTTGCAAATGAAATACCCCTGACACAGCAATTTTGTAAAGGAAAAGAAAATTCTTTCAGAATGGAAGAGTAGCATACTGCATAAAATTGTGAGTTTTACTCTTAACAGTTGCACAGTTCTAAGTCTAAGAGCAATAAAAGTCATTTAGGGGATCACATGTCTTTTGGAAGAATAGCTGACATAATTCAAGGAAGGAGATCCAGGGAAAATTTGGGCACTCAGCCAAGCACTCCTTTCATACATGTAAAGCATGTTAAGAACAAGTGCCTCCAGTTCAGCTTGGCAATGTGCAACCATGCTCTGCAGACCCTCACCTGGAGCTGGACAGCAGGATACTGGACTTTTCACCATGGGCCCCTTGTCTGTGAAGCACTGAGAGTGTGGGAAAAACTGTATCAGGCAGGAAAACTGAAATATTGCTTTCTTATGCTCCATAAGATCCATTATTCCTCATTTAGTCACTGTGTCTATCTTCTGACAAGGTTGAACAGATTTTACTTGAGATTGACGCTGGACCAGAGTTGTTACTTCCACTGGAAATGTTCCCCAGAGGATGATATTCATGATTCCCAATCCTCCGGCAGCCTTGTTGGGACATGTACCTCGCATGTCTTCAATGCCCACATTTCCCTTGAAGGCAGCCAGCCCAGGCTCTACACCTGGCTTTTGGAGGGCTGAGGTGCAGGTGGGGGAAGGCAGAGAGCAAAGGCTGTCAGGGCAGGTTTTGCCCTTGCTGCTGAGGGTCATGGGGCTTGTGTCACCAACAAAGATGGTGTCGTGGTTAGAACGACAGGTGTCTGCTAAGGAAGGCAGGAGCATCCCTTGGAATGAAGAATGTAAACCCCCTCCCTCCAAATTATTATAATTTTGAAAGTAAGGGGACTCTCAGCCAAAGATATGGGACTAGGAATAACAGTTCTTATAAAATAAGCATGAAGTTATTACAAAAAAAAAACCAAACAACAACCAACCCACTGACAAGTGTCAGAATACAGCCAGACACTCTGTGGGTAGCTGTCCCATTCAATGGTGGCTGCAGTCCTCCTGGAGTGGCAGATGTGGCTCTGTTGAAGCTGTGATCCTGGAGAAAGGTGCAGCCCTCCACTGAAGGTCCAGTGCTGATAGATTGGCCTGGTCCTCCTCCGGGAGTCCAGTGGAGAAGGTTGCCTTGGTGTCCCAAATCTCAGGCTTTCATCCCGGTAGGGATGCTGGGCTCTCCCCATGGATGGAGCATTTCCCAATGGGATGATATAATTTTATCAGTGGACTCAATGGGCCATTAGCAGAAGATCTCTTCCTGGAAGGAGCATGGGTCATCAAAGAGATAAAGAAACTGCCCTGGCTGGTTTCTTATCAGCTGGCCTAGTAACAGAAGATTACACCACCCCCACACCAGTCCCAACAGGTGGTTATAGAATATGCATTTTTTGGTTACATTCTGCACTGCAGCCCATGACAGATGGTGACAGGCCTTTGAGGGGAACCTTTATCATGAGTGGCTGAGGTCAGTCGGTCTGGTCAGCCTGGAGGAGACTGAAGGGACATCTCACCACCTTCCTCGTGAGGGGAAGCAGGGCAGACCCTGATCTCTTCTTTGGTGACCAGTGACAGACCTTGAGGGAATGGCATTAAGCTGTGTCAGGGGAGGTTTAGTCTGGGTATTAGAAAAAGCCTCTTCACCCAGAGGGTGGTTGGGCACTGGAACAGGCTCCCCAGGATAGTGGTCATGGCACCAAGCCTGTCCAAATTCTAGAGGCTACACACCTGGGCATATGGTGTGACTCTTGGGGATGGTCCTATGCAGGGCTATGAGTTAGACTCGATGATCCTTGTGGGTCCCTTTCAACTCATTAGTCCGTGACTGTGAATTGCCCGAGACCGCTGCCCCGGGAGTACACAGCGGCGCCGACGGGCTCCCCCCTTCCCTCGGCCCCTCGCCTGAGGCGCACGAACTACAACTCCCGGCGTGCAGCACGGC
>VZTB01008373.1:64671-178355 GCA_013397245.1 Thryothorus ludovicianus
AGGTGAGGGGGGACCGGGGGCGCCGCGGGGCCGGGACGGTGCGGGGCCGGCAGCGGGCGGGGGGCGCTGGGCAGGTGAGCCGAGCCGAGCTGTGCCGAGCCGTGCCGAGCCACCGAAGGTCGCGCTCGGGAGTTTGAGTGCCGGGCCGGTGCCTCGTCACTAGGGAGATGTGTTTCGTGGAGGGGCGCTCCGGTAACCGTGGCAGCGCCTGGCGGGGTGACCAAGGGTCTTGGGCACCGCGGGCGGGGGGCTGCCGGCGCGTTCCAGAGAAATGCAACCTGTCCGTGGAATTTTTGCAGCGTATCCCGAACCGCCCGGTGGTTTGTGCGGTGAACATGACCTGATTATGCATAGGGGATAGGGAAGAGTCAACAAAACATGTAGCAATACACAATGCCGTGTCCTTGCTTTGTTGAAATGTCACCCTTTGGAACTACGTGGGATACCCGGTCTCGTGGACCCAGCCGGTCCTGTGCTCCTGCCCGGCCAAAGGAGGGATTACACAACGCTCTGGGGTCAAAACCCGAGCGGCTTTGGCAGCTTGCGGTGGTTGTGCTCCGATGGTCACGCGAACTTCGCACTGAACCTGTTTGTTCCGGTGCTGGCGCCAAGTCAGCTCAGGTGTTGTCCTGATAACAGCTTCTCCCGGTTTAACTTTCGGCCCCTCGGGTGGATTCGGTCTCTTGGTGTCCAAATGCAGGTGAAGAAGCTGCACGGAGGGGCGAAGATTCTTTAACTGTCTAGCAGAAATAGGGCATGACACAGAGCAATCCTAGCTGGGACATGATTTACTGAGTTACTTGCAATTGCATGGCTGGCTTTAACAAACAGAAAATAAGCTGAAGCTGCTAATGACAGACTCCGTGTCGCCAGTTGAATGCATTCACTGCCACTTACTTATTTACAGGAAACCATATGGTTCATGTGTTGCTTTATTGAATGCTTACTTGACTCAGAAAACTAGAAAGATTATTGAATTTGTTTTGTTTGTTTTCTTCTGCTATGAACATTTTTATAAATTCTGATCAGAATTACTTTTCACTACTTCCTTTCCATCAGGTAGCTTTAACAAACGTTCAGGAATACTTTTGAGAGAGCTTGATTACAACATCCATCTGAAAGCTCTACCTCCCTTAGGGGGAAAAAGCCTCGGTAGCTGGAAGAATGGGGTGAGAGATACGCATTTGTGGCATAGTAAATATGAGAAGTTTGCCAGGGCACTGGCTCCTATCCTGCAGGGCTTGAGAAGTGAGCTGGTGTAAAAACAAAGGCACTGCAGACTTAGCAACTATACAGTGATAATATACTCATTGCTCCTCTCTGTTCTCAGTCTCTCCTGGGATTCATCTGTACATAGAAGCAATTAGCGTTGCAGCCATAGGGGACAGTGAAATTGTGCTTTCAAATGAGAGAACATTCAAACATTCAAAACAGTTGTGAATACTGTTTGACTGTCTTCTGTGCTGGAGCTGCAAGTATTCATGGGCTCTGTTTAGTTTCCTGAGGTTTCAGGGACGAGGTGTGTGCAAAGGGGAGAAGAGAGCACTAGACTGTATTTCAGTCCCCTTTGAAATGGTCACTCCAGCTATGGAAGGAAGAACTCTGTAACTCGGGCAGTTCAAGGGACAGCTGTGAGGCTGTGTCCAAGGCCATCCTGTGTAAGTCTTTGGGTTAAGTTGCAAACGGTAGGGTTGGTACAGCTGCTGTGCTAGCAGTGTGTGATGAAGAATTTCCTTGTTTGAGTCTTGGTTTCTGAGATACAGTTGGCAGTCTTGGAGGTGTGCACAGAGTGGAGTTTTTCTTCTAAGACTAGAACAGGGCATGAAGCTGCAGGCATTCTGATAGCAGCATTTCCACAGTGGTTCAGCTGTGTGCAAGCATTAGTTTATATTTTTTTTTTACTAGTTCACAGTTAACAAAGTTTGATGCCATCCTGCCATCTTGTACCATCATAATATATGTCTAGATTCTATTTTTGAATTAAAACAATCAGGTAGGATGACCTATTTCTACTACAAAACTGGAAATCAGCATTTTTTTTTAATTCTGCTCTACATCTATCATGTCCAGTAAAGGTGTTGATACAAAGTTTCACTTCATCTTTCTCTATCTACTCTTGTAGATCCTGTAATCCAAACACAGCCACCTGAAAATTTCTGTGGCCACAGTGAAGCCTTCAGTGCTGGGATAAATTGGAGAGTCTGGCTTGTCCAGAAAGACCTCACATGGCCCTAAGTCTCAGCCAGTCATGTCTGAAACTCTCTGTGTGCTGCTGATCTATTTTGTGGGTAGCCGGTGGCAGTCCCTGGGCAGTGCTCTCCGTGCCAGTACCCACAAGTGTAGCCTGCTGTTTGGGGTCAGCTGTTGGGCAGCAGCTGCTGAGCCTCCACAAAAACATTTGTCTTGGACTTCTCAGCTCAGACCTCATCCTGGCACTTGGCCTACTTAGACCCATTTCAGCCTCTGCGGTTGTCTGATTTCCAGGTTGAACCAAGGACATTATGTCACCACTTCCCTGCAGACTAAGATGCTAAAGGTGAGGCGTGAAAGAGAAGAGCTCTTACTGAGTTGTGTCTGTGATGCTGCAGCAGTGTTAGGTACTACTCTGAGACAGCAGTGCTGTGCACAAACCCAGCAGGATTGCAGGAGCTTGAAGAGTCAGTGGATGCAGGAGCAGCACTAACAGTGTCACGGGTACACAGCTTCTGGTAGTCTCTGAGGCCTTTGCAGAAATCTTTGCAAGCTTTACTCTTTTACAGTGCACAAATATCACTGGAGATGAAGTGAAGGTAAAGGAGTAGAGCCAGGATAGTACTTGATCTTCAGCTTGATTAGCAGATAAGAATTCTGTTGTCTGCCCCCTTGTGTTTAACTGAGCCTTTCTAGAATCTGCCAGTTTATAGTGTTCCTGGTGGTTATTGATACCTCTGCTGACAGCTTCCAATTTTGCTGCATTGTTAGAAGAGTTCTCCTGGAAATCACAGGTGAATTGTCAGGTCTGAAGGGTTGACAGCTTGTCAAAATATAGCTGCTAGGTGCAGTCATCTAAGCTCTCATTCTTTCAGTACTAGTATAGAACATGTGATTGACAGCCCAGAGAATGAACCTGTTTTTTTCATGGATCAGATAAAGCACGCTGTGACAGGGCATACTCCTCCCATGTGTAGAAGTGTCCCTGTCTACTGTGGAGAGAATGGAGTGGAGACTTGTGGATTATAGACATCCCTTTTGAGTGAAAAAGTTATGTAATGGGCATTGATAGGTTAAAATACCAGCAACCATCCATCTTTTCCTACTTCAGGGAACTGAGTATCACTTTTCCTGTAGCCTGGGAACTGTAGCAGGCTTTTGCATTCTTCCTATTCCAATAGCTCTCACTAAGGCTGCAAATGATGAGGTTCAGCCTCAACCCATTCTTCCCTCTACTTACACAACAACCTGAGAGAATGCTTCATCCTCACTCTGAGTTACCAGGAAAGTAGCTGAGTTTTCATCTCTGATAATTGGTCTTTTCTGTGGTATTGATAAAAATATGAGTCAGTGTGGGGTGCGATAGCAGTTTTATAGTGCAGGATCCACATCTGCTGGAGTTCAAGCTGATGGTACTGGTTTATGGGTATCTCCTAATTCCTCTGTGCTGAAATCTAATTGGTCGGAAACTGAATAGCTTAGAAATTCCATCTCCTGTCATTCTTCCCTCCTAAACAAACCCATTTCTGTACAGAATAAGAAAATGATGGAAAGAACACACTAGTAACTGTGTAAAACATTTTTCTTTTCCCCGTTCTAAAACACACTACTTTGCAGCAAGTGTTAGTTATTTCCAATAGAAACTTTAAAGTTCATTGACACCGGCTTATTGCCTGTTCTTTTAATGCTGCTTCTTGACAGGTCACTTTAGAGTAACTAATGAAGGGCAGTGTTGTTCCTCTTACTTTAGCTACCTTACCTATAGCAGCCATGCAGATGGATGTCAGAGCAGCAGCAGAACTGGTCTCCTGTGTCCCACTCCAGTGGTGGCTCCTTCCTGAAAACGACATTATTTTAAGCATATTATTGTCTTTGAAAATATGCAGTTTTGTCTTTCACTACATAAAAGCATTAAAGTGTCCCTCATTTGCCCCCACCTTTCTTCCAGGGACGACAACTTTTCCCTTCTTTCTCTCCCTGTAATGCACATTCCAAAACTGGGAGGCAGGAGGTTTATACTGTTCTGTTTCACGTGGAGTGATAAAGAAGCCCAGTCCTGAAAAAGATGCAAAAAAAGAGTTGTTGGGAAAGAAATGGGAGAAGAGGGCTCCCACAAGAGGGGCTCAGGTAATATTAATAAACTTGGGATTGCTCTCTCTCTCTCAAGTCACCTTTCCAAAATAATAGGAAGAACATCAGATATCCAACCAGGCCAGAAAGCAGCATAGTTTACAAAAAAAAAACAACCATTTTTTGAGTTGTATTTTTTCTGAGTTCAGCAGACTTAAAATATCCTTAGATTTAGTCTGTTCAGGGGTGAATTTTCTGACTGGGGAAGATGGAGAAATGAAGTCTGGATATTTACCCAGGCTCTTTGAGTTAACCTGGCTTGTGTTTGGAAAAACACTTACTTAAAATAAGCGGAATAGAACCAGCTTTTCTATAAAAGCAAAGGATTCTCAGCTTGGGATATTTTTGGTAGCCTAAAGCTGTGCAGAGCTTTACAGCAACCTGCACACCCCTAGGCTGGAGCATTTTCTGTAGGTGTTTAAAAACCAGACGACTTGTTCCGCCTGCTGCAGGAAGGGGAGGTGAACGTGTGAGCAGCGGGTGCGGCTGCAGAGTGGTTGCCAACTACACTTCAATGCTGCAGGAAGGGAAGGCCAAGTCTTGGTAGGACTGGCTTTGCATCCCATGTGCCTCTGCTGTTGCAGCCCCTGAAACTGAAAGGGATTGCTTCCTTCCGGCAGAGGAGCAGTTCTGTGGAAACTACTGCCGCGGTTATCGGGGTAAACAGAGGTTTTCTAGGCTTCAAACAGCCACTTTGTATCTCCTTTGTCTCCTCCAGCTCCTTGCTGCTACGGATATTCTTAGAGTAAGATCTTCTTATCTTACCACAAAACTGTCTGGATCAAGTGTATTGGATTGTTTTAAGGTTAGGGGAAAGATTGTGCTGCCAAGAATGACTGCTCCTGCTTGTAAGTTTAGCAGGAGCCTGGTGTTAGCACAGCTGGAAACAAAATTGCTGCGGCTGCTGGTGGCTGAAGCTGGGTCTCTCCCCAGATAACCTTTGCTGCCTGGCTGATTTGATCACTTAAGGTCCTCTGTGGCTTCCACCTACCCACAAATGTTTCTTACAAATGTTTTCAGAATAAAATGTTTTGAGGAAGCGTACCTGGGTGGTTCATCATTTTATCTGGCCATTTCTAGATTTCTTGCAAGGTCTGTAGGGAAATCCTGTGCAAGATTAGCTTGATTGGTTACTAGTGATGACCAGAGCCAGGGAGCTGATGGCTGTGGCTGTGTGTGTTCCTGCTCAGTCCTTTGGCTTCATCCCATACATTCTGATTTTAGTATGTCCGGAGATTTCACAGATCTGTTTTTCACTGGATATGAGTCATGACTTTTGCTTAGGTAAGCAATTTAAAGGCTCACTAGTGCGTCATTTTGTCTGGTTCCTAATTCTACATCTTAAATTTATGTCAAAATTTTCTTTAATCCTTTGCCTGCTGCAGCCTATTGAGACTAGTCAGCACAATTTGAACATGAGGCACAATTCTGCAGCTGATTTACACATACACACATGGTGTTTGTGAACACCATGTATACAGAAATGGTTTAGTTTGTTACTTTTCACTAGATATGAAATTCACTGTATATCCAGGAATCCTTTATTTGTCTTCTAGTTTCCATGGCTGACTGTTAAATGTCTGTATGTGGTTAACTAACAAGGATCCGGTGAAGTGATTCCCTTTATTATTTTCTTTTCTCTGGTTTATTTTGTTGTGCTAGGCAGCTGGCATCATTCATGAGTGACCAAACTGACCTCCTATAAAATGTTAACTCTGATGTAGTAGATGAAAATACTTAGCAGAGTTTGACTTATGTTGGTTTTGGATGTTTGTATGTAGTGCCTGAACCAAGTATCCACCGGCTGATAAAAGTATGTTGGTAAACTCCTGCTTTTCTGCAGTACTGTGATAAGAGTTTATTTGGTAACTGTAAGTTTCACTTGAGGTACCAAAATATTTTCCAAAAGCAGAGTGGTTTCAGCTGTGCTTTACAGGTATAGAAGAAGAGAGCTGTAACATTGTAATTTGAAAGTCATGGGCTGAAGGCAACGGGACTCCCTGCATTTAGAAGTAGCTATAATTAACCATTCTGGCATTGATGGTACTGATTTTTAAGTTACTTGGTATAAATTTGAACGGTATTCATTTACAGCTGCTACTTGGGATATTTATTTTAATATCTAATGTGATCATAGAAGCCTAGAATGGTTTAGCTTGGAAGGGACCTTAAAGATCATCCAGTTCCAACCCCCTGCCGTGGGCAGGGACACCTTGCACTAGGCCAGCTTGCTCAAAGCCCATCCAGCACTTCCAGGGATAGGGCATCCACAACTTCTCTGGGAAGCTTGTTCCAGTGCCTCACCACCCTCACAGTAAAGAATTTCTTCCTAATATCTAAATCTACTCTTTTTCAGTTTAAAACCATTCCCCTTTGTCCTGTCACTACTGGCTCTTGTAAGAAGTCCCTCTCCAGCTCTCCTCCCAGTAGTTCCCTTTAGGTACTGGAAAGTGTGATGTCTCCCCAAAGCCATCTCCTCCCCAGGCTGAACAAATCCAGCTCTCTCAGCTTGTTTTCTTTGGAGGGGTGCTCCAGCCATCTGAGCAGCTTTGTGGCCTTGTTTGGTTTTGCTCCAGCAGGTCCTCATCCTTTTTATGCCCTCCTTCCAGAGGGCAAATACTGATACTTCTTACAAATCGCTCTGGAATATATTATTTTACATTGTGCTTAAAAAAAACCCACAAAATTGTAAGTAGAAATCACCTGTAATATTCACTACATGACAATTAATAAAGAAATTTTTTAAATTCTGATCTTTTTTTATTCAGTTTGAACAGGTGTTCAGAGTCACACATTTCTCTTCGAGTTCCACCATGCCCTGCTTTATTTGTCATCTTTTAACTGAGACAAGCCTTTTGGAAGAATTCTGTTATATGGGTTTAGGCAGGAAGATTTGTTAGAAATGAAGACAAGGATCATGAAACATAATTGTGTATGGCAATAAATCAGTTGTGCTGTTTTTACAAGATGTTAATATTGCACATGGAATGTGGTAGGAACACAAGCAGAGATGCAGTGTTTCATCAGCTTCAGGTTCTCTGGTGCTGAAGTGCATTTACCTAAGGGCTGTAGTCGGCGTAGTTGATCTTGGATCATTGATTTTGGGAAGAGACAGGCAGTTGAACAAAACCACCTTCTATTCTGCACAAAAAGCTTGTGAAGCACCTGTGGCAAAGACAGGGGAAATTGTAGGATTAAGGTAGGGTGTGAAACTTAGTAAATGACCAATTTTGACAATGGTCTTACTTGGGCAGCTGTGTGGGGAAGAATGGAATAATAATTATCAGTTGAGTTCAAAGTTGGTATTTATACAGCAAGTAACTATTGTACAGTGTAACTATTCAAATATTTAACACTAGCTTGCTTTTGTTACAGGAATTACAAAGCTCAGGAAGAGGACGCTTTGCACTAGAACATGCTGCTCCATTCTCTCCTTTTTTGATGGACAGCTTTGGGCGGCAGCACAATTACTTGCGAATTTCGTTGACTGAGAAATGCAACCTCAGGTGTAAGTGCCTGCTGTCTCCTTGCACAAAACTCTCTGCAAATACTGTGCAAAGGCTAAGGTTTGGGTATTATTGCTGTGCTGGCCCTGTGCTGTTTCTTGTCTTCACAAAGTAACGATAAAGGACAGATAGAGACTAATTGGGGCTGAGCTGCTGGTGGGATGGGAAACTTGGAGCAAGCCTAGGAATCTACCACAGAGAGGTGGAAGTGATAGATCTTTTTATCAGATTTGGTGTAGTTTAGGTAATAATGCTTGTGTGCCCAAAATAGGCAAAAGATCTCATACCTAGGCATTCCCACAATTACATCTGTGGGGATGTCCCAGTGCTTGCTGGTTGAACTTGGTGTCTCTGAATGCAGCTTAGATAGAAATAAGGTAACCTTTTTCTGCAAAGTGGATCCATTGTAATTTTGAGGCATATCAAATTCGTCTTGGGTTTCCCTCTGAAGTAAACCAGGAAATTGTTAGGAGATTGTAAAATTTTTGCACAATTGATGCCATTTGACATCCAGTAAAGGTAGCTGCCCTAGTCTGTGTTTTTGTGTGCTTTAGCTTTTGCCCATCCATTTTATATTAATTGTTGCGGGTTAATTTTTTATTTCTGTAATCTTTGTTTCAGGTCAGTACTGTATGCCTGAGGAAGGTGTTCAGCTGACTCCGAAATCAGAGCTACTGACTTCCCAGGAGATAATCACCTTGGCCAGGCTGTTTGTGAAAGAAGGTGTGGAGAAGATCCGGCTGACGGGTGGGGAGCCGCTTATCCGCCCTGATGTGGTGGATATTGTGGGTGAGTTCCAAATCACTACTGGGTTTCAGAGTGACTTGGTACGTGTTGATCCAGGAATTGCTCTTAGATCTATCTACTGACACAGCCTGGCAACCAGAAGAATAATTACACATTTTTCCCAACATTGTGAAATGCAAAGTACCTTTCAGAAAATTTCCAGTTCTGCTCTGTTGCTTGGATGGAACTTACATGTCTTTGTATTTTACCAGCTGAACTTAGTGTTGTTTTTCTATTCTACATTTACTACAGCAGCTTGCAATAATGCAGCCTGAGTGTGAAAAATCAAGAACTTTGGTGATCAGGTCCACAGTGGGGAGGAACAAGTGATATGTGCTTACAAAGTTAGGGTTACTTTCAGCAAGACTTTCTTCAAACTATAAATGATCTGTGAAATACCAGATCAGTAAAGCTCAAAAATGTTAATGCAGTATTTGTTACCAATTTTTTTTAATACACAAATTCAAGTTTTTTAGTTGTTTCAATGAACAAATGTAACTTAAAGCTACTGTAGGGGACCATTCTGTACAGAGACCTGCTACAGTTCCTTAGATTATTTAAAATCTTTTAACAGATGCACATACATAAACTATGACTCAGCATCTAACACTTGCTGAAAGCTAAATTATGTCCTGGGGACTGCTGAAAACATATGTTTGAGACTTTTCTGGAGCAGCTGATAGTGGAATATAGAATCCATCTCCTCTGAGATACTCAAAGTTTAAATAAGCACCGGATATAAACTCTGTGATAGCTGTTTATTATTAGTAGTCTGAGGAGTATGCATCTGCACTGACAAAGTAATTTTCCATGGAGTGGAGGATGGACTATCAGATGATTTTTTTATAGCAACTTTTTATGCCCATTTCAAGAGTGAAGTGGTGTAGGATAAACTTGTTTGTTCATGTTCGTGTTTTCTCTAGTCAGTTGGGAAAAGTGCAGTTAAGGAAATGATCGGAGGAGAATATGTAAGAAAATTGTCTATTTAAGAAGATGCTCCTGATCCTAAAGGAAAATGTAAATGTAAAATGGTTTACTGCATGGCTCAAGCTTGACATACAAGTTTTAGCTTCATGCTATGTACTTACAGCATCTGTTCTGTTTCTTTTTCTATTTGTTAGTTTTTGTCAGATGCCTTTGCTTGTACTGATTGGTGCTAAAGCAGTGACTAAGTTTAGCAAACAGGTTTAATACAGGTACGAGGAGAGTTACAAAGTTATGAAGTCTCTTTAATCCCTTTTAATGGTAGAGGTCAACAAGCCAGAAGCCAAGCCACTGTGAAGGTTCCACCTGGTAGAGTGTTCTGACTGGTCCTTTTTAACATATTGGTGTTAGTGTTAAGCCTCCATCTCTAACTTCTCACAGTTGTCTACTGTCCAGTTTGTTACTACAGGTAATTCCATGTATTAGTGTATTTCCAGTGCCTCATCCTGTATCTTGCCCTGTCTGATGAGGAAAAAGATGCAAGGACATCAGCTGCTGCCTGTGCTGACCTAATCAACTGATGCTGCTTTTTAAAATTCTTTCAGTTTCAGGCTGTAGAATGACATTAGTTTTATTCAATACGTTTATGCATTTTACATTTCTAGCAATGAAACCTTTATGGCACCTAGACTTTTTTCCCAGGTGTTCTGAGGTTAGCATTTTGTGCGTTCTGAGGCTATAAATAAAAGTAGTGATGTTCCCAAACTATCCTCTGGCTGCAGCATGTATCCTTTATTCTCACAAAGATTAGGCTGCTAGTGATAGCTAGTGTTAAATAATCTTAGGCAAAATTGAGCCAGTAGCACTTATTCTCTAGGAAGAGGTTATTCTTGGTCGTTTGGGAGGACTTTGAGAGCCAAAGGCCAGGAAAAAAAAAATCTCTAAGTAAAGATTGCTCTTTTCCTACAACCTCATGTCTTTATGAAGCTCTTAATCATGTTCCAACATGCTGCTGCTGTAAATTTCAGCATCTTTGCTGTGACCTAGCTTGATCCATTCCAGAGTTCTGGACTCAGCTTAGGGTGAATATTTTTGAAAAGAGCTAGGAAACGAGATAAAGCTGAAATAAATCCCTTATCAACATGAACAAATAGACGTAAAATAGCGAAGGAAGAAGGGACAAATGTGAAATATTTGTGTAATTACAGCTGCCTCAAGAGTAAGGGTTCTTCAAATATTTCTTAAATAATTCGGGTGGAGCCTATGAGGGAGGGAGGGAAAACCCAAGTAAATTATTTTGCTCTGGCTCTGCTTCGGCAAGTTGTTTATTAAGGTCTTTTTCTTATTTGTTATTGTACTGATAACTGGAGGTTTGAAAGCTTGATCTCTGGAGATCTGGTATGCTGAGGATTTCTGCATTTGGCTTATGAGGAGGCAGTTCTTTTCTAAATCATAATCTTAAGATATTAACTGTTTCTTAGGCTGTTTTCTTTTGTTAGCCATTTTTTATTGTCTTGCGTAAGCACTCTCCAGTCGGCTGGGCTACCACTGGTAATGGAAATATTTCAGTTGTCAAGTGCAAATGTTTTGTCCCTTTGGATGTTGTTGCCTTAGAGTCTCTGTAATAGTCTAGTATGTTGACCTTTTTCTGTTTAGTTAGGACTGCATGTGGTATTTCTTTCATAAGTTTAAAGTTCTACTGCTGGCATCTACCTCTGGGTTAGAACTGGTTTTTGGTAAAGCCTTGTAGAATAAATGTTAAATAAACAGGTCAGGTGTCAGTTGTGAAGGGGATGGCTTGCTGCTTATTATTACTGCAGAACATAAAATTCTGTTTGCAAAGGTGGATGAGGAAAAGCTAAAGTACACAAGATCAGGGGCTGCCTTTCAACAATAAAATAGGTTTTTAAGAAATGAAGAACAAAATTAGTGTGCATTTTAATAAAATAAAACTTTACCACCAGTTTTGCTTGCAATAAACTGTTCTCTCCTAGCTTTTGAAATGGATTTGTGCTAAAATTGGTTTCTTAAACCAATACAGCTAGAAGAAGACCAAAGCACTGAAGTGTCCATGTCTTCTTCACACCTTCAATGATACTTTTTTCTTTGTTTCACAGATCTTTTGGGTTTTCTGTGTAACTTACGGTTTAACTACTTTAAAGTGTTCCTTTTACTTTTTATTTCCTAGGTCAACTGTACAAGCTAGAAGGGCTGAAAACCATTGCTGTCACTACCAATGGGATCAACTTAACCAGACTGCTGCCCCGGCTGAAGGAGGCAGGACTGAATGCCATTAACATTAGCCTGGATACTTTGGTTCCTGCTAAGTTTGAGTTCATTGTCCGAAGGAAAGGTACAAACTTGTCTTTTAAGGCAACTGTGTTAATACTTGCAGGAACGTCGTGAGTTGCTTACTATATCTTTTCACTTTGAGAGGAAAGTGAATTGCTGTCCTTCTGAGGCTAGGGAAAGCAGATTATTCAATAGTGACTCTTTTTCCTTCTTTCTGTAATGCTTTGCAGATAGAGCCCCTTTCATTGGAGCTGCTGAAGTAGAAGATGCTCAACTCACCACAGTTAGTCATGTGGTTAGTCATAGCTTTCAAAAGGACTCTCCAAATCTTGTGTTGGCCTTGTGTGCTGGTCTTCTTTAATACTGTTCAAAAAATCCAGATGTTTCTGCTATGCCATCTGGGGACAAAGATGCCACAAGAACTGAACTTCTTGTCATGAATAGGGGCAGTTTCTGGCAGTTATATTTGGGGTGTGCTAGCAGTGGTCTCATTTGTGGTTAGTGATGTTCCGTATCCACTATTTTTAATAGGAATAAACATAAACCATGCCTGAGGTAATTTGAGAAGGGCTATTGGCTTTGTAACTTCTCTCCTACTGAGCAAGTAATTGCAAGTAAAATTTAAAAAATGCTTGGATATGCCTAGTGTTACAGATTCTGATTTAAATGAATCCTAAAGCTGATCATGGAGCTTAGCTTCATGGTTGGGCTTCCTTCCAAACTAAAACTGATTTGATGTTGTATCATTCTCTTCCTGTCCATCAATGTAACTTCAGCAGTCTGAACTTCTGATTCTGACAAAACCTGTAAGTAGCCACCAGATGGTGCAACAGCCTCAGATAGATGTAGGGAAAGGACTGTAGAAATCTGGAATGCTGTGAGAAGTAATGTTGGCATTTGAATCACTGCTAGCAAATGAAAGTTCTGCTGGCAGGTGCAGAAAGGTGTCCTTGTCAATAGTCTCTGTGGGAAAACTACTTCAGTTTTCTGTGTCATGGTGCAAAAATCAGTTCCTGTCATAAAGCTGACTGGAGCATTATCCTTCCAGTGTAGGTTATTGCATTGATCTGGTTGTATCATAGCACAGTTGGCTCCCAGAGTGGTATCAGGGAGTAACTAATCACAAACAGGTGTTGACTGTGCTCTTTCCTTCTGCTCTCTGTGTTTGAGTATTATCTGGGTTTTGACATTCATTAGGAACAAGCCTTTCTTTTGCCTCTGAAGAGGCAAAAAACCTGAGCCTCCATTTTCCTGAATTATAAGGCCAAAGATCTTCATATCTGATTAGAAGCTGTTAGGAATATGCTGCTTATAAAGTAAACTAAAAGTTCTTAGAGGATGAGGGTAATTTTTATTTACATAAATGTTCTCTTCCGCCTTTAAAGAAAAGAAGATCTTTTACCAACAAAGAGAGAAATTACTCAACTGAATAGCATAGACAATGAACAGGGAAATTTCTATTACTGAATATTTTTTAAGAGGAGAAAAAGTCTCCAAATCATGGATATTTTTCCTAAAGAGAGATGAGGTAAAAATAGTAACATTGAGTTCTATTGCTTTGGGGTTTTTTCTTTTGTTAAGGTTAAAGGCTAAAATTATGGCTTGTTTTTTTGGTTTTTTTTTTTTTTGAGGGTTTTTATTTAATAGGAGATGTCCAAGTATGGGATGAGCAGAGAATAGAATGCCTGCCCTACTGAGCTACCCTGTCTCCTGTGGCAGTTCCAGAGGCAACAAGATATAGCTCTTTTAAGGTGAGAGGGATTCCTGGTCTTGGACTCCTACAGGCTGATAGTTTTTCTGGAAAGTAAAAGTGGCATCTGATTATGGAGCTTACCAGGAACTTGAGAAACTTGGAATAATTCCTCTGTTTTGCTGGAAAGTCAATGTAGGGTTTTAAGAAGATGCAGAAAATGTGTATCTTTGGTGTAAGTGCCCTGCAGCACTTCTGTTTCTACTTGCAGATAGTTGGGATAGACAAAATGACTGTGAGATCATCAGAGATTTCACTGATGTCTTAAAGCACTTTACAGTACCATAATATTTCTACTTTTTCCAATCTACCACATTCTAAGGGATGAACAAATAAAAAATGCTTTCATGCAGCCAGTCTAACCTGTTTCGTGGCCTGTCCCTTTTTTTTTTCCTTGTATTTCATACAAGGAAAGTGACGTAATGATGTCCTGTAATTGTATCATTGAATGTAGGCCTGAAGGCTTTTTTCCTGTGAGGATTAAATGCTGGGAGGTTTTGTTCCATATAGAATTTTTCTGGATGGCTCTAAGGTTCTCTGTACTATAAAGCTGGCTAAAGTTCTGACTTCAGATGAAATCAAATATGATGAAAGTATTGAAATTTTTCATTGGGTGAAAGAGGAGAAGTGGTTGCTTCCTGGCCTTTTTGGTTATGTTGAGTTTCTCCTTTCTGTAATCCTGTAGTCACAGATTAGATTTTCTGAGCAGTGGCAGAAATTTTTGATCCCATTCATGGCTCTGGGTTGTGCTTACAGCAGTGTATCATTATCTCTGTTGCCACAATCTGCCTGCAATCTTGCTTCATTGGAATGAGATCTACCACAGGTGCTGGAAGCTTCCTGGGCACATGCACAAGTAGGTGGTGGTTGAGAAGGGTGAGAGGCCATAACTTCATACAGTTGCTCGCAAGAGTTATTTCACTCTGTGAAATAACTTTGATCTTCACCACTCTTTACAGCCAGGATTAGCATTAGAACTGGCTTATTAAATAATTGTATTTTCTGCTTTCCTGTTGCCATGCTTTTTTATGCCTTTACTAGCCAGAGAGCTATGAAGTGAAATTTTTGTCCCTTTAGTTTTCTTTTTTTCTGATTTTGAATGCATCTCTTACTAAGTATGCACAGAATACTATTGAGTTGTCTTTTTCTTCTAAAGCACCTACAGAGTAATGAAGGTATGATCTGTTCATACAGAGAATCTGTTCACTAGAGAATCTGAGTTTCCAGTCATTCATAGATAAGGAAAGGAGCATGATGGACCTGTGCAGAAAAACATGACTAGGAGCAGCATGGGGATTGTCATCAAAACTTCTGAGACATACTGCCCTTTTATTAGCATCTGTAAAGTATTTACTTTTGAAGACTACAGCTTTGGAAGAAGGAGCTCATTCTCATAGAGTGTTTGATCTCTCATACCTGAGTTTCATGGGCAGAACAGGAAGGGAGCTTAGTCTAGAATCTGCCAGGGTAGAAGAGGCATTCACAAACGGGAGCAAGCAGCTGAGCACCCCCACTCACCAGAAGTGTGTGCCCAGAGCTCAGGAGTTTGCTGTCTCATTCTTGCTCACCTCTATTCTCTGCCAGCTGCTGAGTGTGGCAAGGAGGGAATAATATGCAAAATATGAAGCTGGTATCTTGATGAAAGGTCTTAACTTTAAACAAAGTTGACAGAAGAGGGGGTTTGAATGAGATGATTAAGAAGCCTTCCTAAATGACCTTCAAATTCTAAAACTGCATTGTTGCTTTATTTTTCTTCTAACTTTTAAGAGGTACGTGCAGGGGCAAAGACACTTGCCCTAAATTAACTATATCTTTCTATTTAAGAGCAGCTAGCAGCTGTAGGCCACACTAGGATGGAACAGTAGGATGAAGCTGGGCACTTCATTCCTTGAACTCACTGTAGTTTTTGACATCTTTTATTTGTTTTCAAGGGTCAAAGGCCAGTTGAATTGCTTTTCTAAATGCTCTAGTCCCTGCCACATTTTGTTCACTAATTTCCCATGTTTAGTTGTAAAAATGATGATCTTGAAAAATGCTACCTCTGATCTTCTGACTAGTGGGTAGTCAGTAGCTTTGGGAAGTCAGTTACATCTGTAGCCAGGGTTGAACAGGGAATCAAGGGGCTTTTTGTTGTTCTTAAACCCATTCTACCCCAAATTTACTTTAGAAAAATCTTTTTAAAATTCAGTTAGCAACATTGCTGTCTGATTCAGAACAGACAAATTCTGTCATTATAGAAAAGACACAAGCCATTAATGTAAAATAAACATGAATTTATTAGTCTTTCTTCATTGCATCTGGAGGCAGTTCATAAATTCTTTCCACTCCCTTTAAGAAGAATGTAACACAAGGAAAGCTGACTTGCAGGGAAGTGCAGAATCATATATGGATATCCAAAGATATGAAAAACCATACCAGTCTTATTGATTACTCAAATGCCACTTAAATATTGATCTCAATGACTTGAGCACGGTAACTTGGTAGTCTTTGGAGGTGTGAGGGGGGGATATAATTAAAGTTTCTTTATTTGCAGCTCTTCTTACTTGAAGCCTGTCTACTGAATCAGATTGGTTTTTATTTGTCATCTCTTTGTCTTGTACTCAATAACCACCTTTTGCATTCTGCTTTGAAACAATAAAAATTATTTTTCACTCTTTTTGTACTTTAGGCTTTCATAAGGTAATGGAAGGAATCCACAAAGCCACTGAACTTGGCTATCATCCTGTTAAGGTAAAGCCAGTGTTTATTTACTCTGAAACTGTTGTGTTTTTCCATACATACAGATCATCTGATAAGGAATTTGTTATATTCCATCTCACCTCCCACCTCAACCCATGAATAATTTATAGTAAAACTGAAGAAGAACTTGAGGATCACATCAAGAAGTAACAAGGAGAATTCAGATCATCTCCTTGTGCAGGTCATATTCTGGTCACTAGTTTCAGGTGTCTGCTTTACCTGCAGGTGAACTGTGTGGTGATGAGAGGCTTCAATGAGGATGAAGTGCTGGACTTTGTGGATTTCACAAAGGATCTGCCCCTTGACGTGCGGTTCATAGAATACATGCCCTTTGATGGTAAGTACTGCTGTTTTTAGATTCTTTCTGGACAGAAGTGAGCTGGTTGGGGGATATTCACCCCATAGACTTGTCTCCAGAGGTTTTAGTAAGCTCTTTTAGGGAATTAGGAATTGCCTGAAGTTTTTTGCAGCTTATATTCTTCCCTCCATAAGCTGTAGAAGGACTGGTTGGGGCTGGGACACCTACGGCTAAAGTGATACTTAGAGAGAATGTGAACGTGCTTCTCTGCTAATTAAGAAAATAAAATCCACAGTCTAAGGTTAGGCTGGTTTTCTTAATTCTAGGCAATAAATGGAACTTCAAGAAGATGGTGAGCTACAAAGAAATGCTTGATACAATTAAACAGCGATGGCCAGAATTGGAGAAATTACCCTGTGAGACTTCCAGCACAGCCAAGGTGGGGTTGGACAGAGAACATTTGAAACATGCCCCTATTCCTTCCCTGCCCCAAAGCCCCAGATTCTCCCAAGTTCAGCACTGATATTTGACAACCAAAATAATAAATACTTAGTGTGGTAACTCTTGAGTTTTGGTCAAGCTGCCTGCATGACACTTGATGCTTATGAAATCCTAGTCAGAGTCTGTACCTTTATAAATAGTGTGTTTTCTAGATGTATTTTCAGTCAGATAAAAAAAATGCCAGTCCTGTATCCTGTATTTACAGCTTATGAAACTTTTGTCAGTCTATGTCTGCACATTAATAATCTGGAAGAGTAGGCATTTACCAAGTTTGAGAATTTCTAGAAACAGGGCAGAATAGACTAGAACACCTGAAAAAACTGTTTCTGCTTTTATTTTTTCTTCTATATGATCTTTGGGCTGAAGAAAATCTGTGTTAAAATAGATTTCTGGTCTTTAGGAAAGTGGAGCTATAAAAGCTAGAAGTCTGTTTGACTTTTTTTTTTTCTCCTCTGCATTTCTTTAGAGTTACAAGGTGCCACATTTCCAGGGACAAATCAGCTTTATCACGTCCATGTCAGAGCACTTCTGTGGATCCTGCAATCGGCTGAGGATAACAGCAGATGGGAACCTAAAGGTTAGTAGTGAAACAGGATTCTCTTTGATTTCATGCAGTGAAAGTAGTGTTGAAATTTATGCCCTAAAAGGTAGCTAGGATGTATAGACCCATAATTATTACCAGCTAGCTCCTGTTTATTTATCATGTATGTATTCTTGTTCCATCTTGTCAGGCTGTTAGGAAGATGTTACATCACTTTTTTTCCGTTTCTCTGTCTTGCTACCATAGTTAATATCAGTTGTAAAACATGGTTTCAAGGCCAGTAAATGTAAACATTTATTTTAATCTTTGATTCAGAATCATCTTAAACATGTGACAAGCAGACGATTTCCCATTAAAAAAGGGTCCAAGCAGCTGTGAGGGCTTGGCTTTTGCATTCCACAAGGATCATGTCTTGTTTCCCAACTTTGTAACTCTCTCCTTCAAAAGCAGCATCTACATTTGCTCAATGACTGCAGAACAAGGAGGGATAACCATTTCCTGCCACGTTGAAGCTGGCAGCTTCTGGGGGAAAATTAAAGTTTTCAATTAAAAATTGGCACTTAGGCATTGTCACCTGATATTGACAACAGCTGTGCTGCTGCCTAACGTCAGATGACCGAGGCAGCCTGAAGGCCCAAGGAGCTTAGGCTGCATAAACATCCCAGGCTGTCTGCGTGTACATGAGGAGAGATAAAGAAAACAATCTCCATAAATGTTCCTTCAATAGGGTAGGCCTCTTCAAAGCTCTTCACTCTGAGGTTAGTACAAAATACTTGTAGAAGTACTTTTTTTATTCTTTCTCATTTCTCCTCCTCTGCTTCCCTGGGCTGGCTCTAGGTGTGCCTTTTTGGGAATTCAGAAGTGTCCTTGAGGGATCACCTACGGTCAGGTGCCTCAGAAGAGGAGTTGATTCAAATCATTGGAGCAGCAGTGGGCAGAAAAAAGAAACAGCATGCTGGTAGGTCTGTTCTTGAGAAATAAGGGCAGTGATAGAGAAAACAATGTCCTAGTACTTGTGACCTTCCATGAGAGTTAGAATCCAAATCGGCTGAAAGACTTTTGTTCTCAAATAGATGAGAATACCACTGCTCATGACAACAGCAGAGTGTAAAGCAAAGTAGTTGTACTAGATTCTTTTTTTTTTTTTTAAATTAGTTTGGTGTAAAAGAAGGGCTAAAGGTATCTGTTGATCCAAGTACTGCATTAACATGTTTCTAGAAGTGACAAATCTCTATTTTGCCATGCAGTACTTTGTGAGTACTCTGCATAAGGTCATGACACAAGGTCCATGATGATGCAGTCACATTCTCAAGCTGTATTCCTCTTTTCTGAATTTATATTGATATAAACATTCACATCTGAACCTAACTGAATTTTTGTAATCTGACTCCAGCTGGGAACGCTGACCTCTTGTACACGAACTGACTTTATAATCATGAATTAGTCCCCTATACACTAAAAATATGCTTTGGCCCTTTTGTTTTCTTGCAGATTCTGACAGATTAATAACAATAGGTTTTTCCCTTTTCTTCTAATGTGTGAAACAAATTTAAAGGTAGCTTTTAAATCTAAGTGTAGATTAGGAAAAAGGACATTGTGCAAAGGACATTGGTCTGACCCAGATAAAATAGTGCCTTACAAAGGAAAGCGTGGAGGGATTGGTTCCTATATTTGTAGACCCTTTATGAATTCTGGTGTGGGAAAGCAAGGGGTGGATGGTGCAGAGTCTACTAAAATCATTTTGCCATCAGCAGCATTTACCTGACATTGTCTTCTCCCAGTTTGTGTTAATCTCATTATTGTCCCTGGGGCTTTCTGTGATTGAACTTCTTTGAACTGGAACACTTATTAACAGCTTATCTAGAGAACTAGAACAGTCAAATACCATTGCTAGAGACAAGACAGTCTCAAATAGATTGAATTCTGTAGTAGGTAGACTGTAATTCACATTATGGCAAGCTTTCTGGGAAAGGGTTCTGCAGTGTGCTGGATGCCTGGAGACTCAGGTAGCTGTAGTTTTAAATAATACTGTACTGGATTCCCTCTCCTCCGGCTCCTTTGGTCTTTACTGAGCTTTGTTTTTTCCTAGTATGCAGGTTGCACTGTGAAGAGCAGAAAACTTAAATATGTAAACCAGATGCATGACGTAAAGCCTAAAAAGCCGGGATTTTTATGTGTTCCTCATTTTATTTCTAGGCATGTTTAACATTTCCCGGATGAAAAACCGGCCAATGGTCCTGATTGGTGGGTGACAAATCAGTACGTAAAAAACATACAATGATTTTGTTCCATTTCTGTCTTTGGGGGAGCAGAGTAGATTTGGCTTCTAAGTCTAGCCTGTGATTCTGCCTTAGGTTTAGGCAAAGAAATGAGCTTCTTAATTAGCTAGTTATAATTAACAAAGTGAAGTGGAAGAGGAGAAAAGGTTTAGTGTCCCTACCAAGCCTTACCCGATTTTCCAGTTGACAGCCCTGGTTTTGTTTTCTCTAATTATGACAGTTCATTATGTTTTCCAAAGGGCTAATCAACTTTCCTACCTCTTTTCCTGTCATCTTCTTTTGTACTTAAGTAGAAAAGTATAATTATTTATAAGACAGTTTGAGGTGAGTTTTGACCATATTGCCATATAAATATAAAGGATACAGAATGGAGTTTTATCCATGGATTAAGAAATGCAACTTTGTTTATAGCATATATAGAGCCGTCAGGCTTACAGAAATGCAAGTATTCCTACCTCACTACTACTTCAGAGTCAGAGATGTGGGGCTTCATTCTTTTAAAATTGCTTCTTGTTGCTGCCGAGTCTCAGCACACAACCATGAAAGACCTGTGAACCAAGAGCCTTCCCTTTCCTTCTGGTGTCTTTTGAAGCTGTTTGCTAACTCTCCCTTTTACCTGAAGCTCTCTTGATGAGTGATGTAGCACTGCTGTGCTTCTCTTACAGATTTTTAACATCTTCTTCTGTGTGATTTTACCTCATCCGTGCCTGTGTTTACCTATTCTGTAAGATAGCTGTCTTTCCAAAGAAATGGTTGCAAGAGTTAGCTTTGTGAGATTAATTGCAAGCTGTTTCATTATTCCTTATCAACAAGGTATGGAAAAAACCCCCAGGGGTAAAAGACATGAACATTACATTTTACATCCAAACTCTCATTCTCCCATTTGATGTTTTGGAGCAGGTTAGCTGCTGGGTAGTTTAAAACACAGGTTTTAAAACAGGTACCTTTGGGGAAGGGAACAGGCATTAATTTTCAGGTCTTTGCAACTACTCTATTTTCAAACCAAGCCCCTAGGGCTTGTGCTATTGTTGCCTTTATTAGGAAATAGGATCCACTGAGGTCTTTAACATAGGTCTTCACTGGGAATGCTATTCACTTGGTGCCCCACTTTAAAGGGTCATCATTTTCCATATTGTTGGGTGCAAGATTGTGCTTTTGCTCGCTTATATGTGGCCACTGCTGCATTGTGTTCCAGAAAAAGGGTAAGGAGGACCCTTTGTTTAAAGTGTGTATTGACTTGCTGCATGAGAAAAAAAATTTGCTGGTTTTTTTTTTAAGATGAAATATGCTATATTAAACCCTTGACAACTCACTGGGACCTACATAATTTTTCAAGTTGCCTTTGAAAGGTTAGCATTCATAGCAATATTTGGATGTCTACAGATCAGATCAATCCAACTTCCTTTTGCAAAATGCTTTAACATTGTTTTTCATGCAGTGAAAGAGGCAGCCTGTCCAGGTCCTCCTCCTTCAGCTGTTCCATCTCCCTTTGAGACTGGCTGCTGGCCGTCACCGCATCAGTGGAGAGACTGGAGATGAGTGGAGAATATCCCACTGTGACACATGGGGAATCATTAGGAGATTTCCTAATTGTGTTTTGAATTAGTTACAAACTTCAAATAATGCTGGCGTGCAAGTAGTCAGTGGGGGAGTATGTGTATGGAATTAATTTAATGAAATTTAATGAATGCTGTGGAAATCACTAATTGGTTTTTCTAGACCCAGTAAGCCAAACCTGGCATCTTCCCTGCACTGCTGTTGTTCAATCCTTTGCTATATGGTTTGTATCTTATTTCCCTTAATCAAAATATTGCTTTCAGCAGGTTCTTCTTCTCCTGGGTTCACTTCAGTTATGGGAATTTCCTCATTAATTTAAGTATCTCCTGCCTTCTTTTCTCCCCCTGAGATTGTGTTAGTTGGAAGCTGACACAAACTTGAGGTGCAGTAATAGGATATAAGGAGATGGAATTTGTCAGATGGTTTCAATATATAAATATATGGTGCAGTAGAAAACCTTTTTTTTTTTTTTTTTGAAGGTATATGAGCAATTTGGGTGCAAATAGAGATGACTAGGTACAACTTCAAGAAGTGTAGATTGTTGAGGAAAGCAAAGATGCTTTGCACTCATTGCTGTCTTTTGCTGTCTGTTTATTTCTCACTCTACTTGAGCAAACTTTTCTCCCTGCTCCCACCCATGTATGTTTACCCTGTGGAAGGAAGTACTTATCTGTCTTTGCAGTCTGGCTTCTCCTGAAAACAAGACACTTTCACAGGGGTTTAGCTTCAGCTTTAAAGCTAATCAAGGAATCCAGAAGAACAGAGTGCTTTTAGTTCCTGGATTTTGAAAGAAATATTCAGGCTGAAAAGGAATATTCACTGAAAGAAATATTCAGGCTGAAAAGAGAGAGCAAGAGAAGAGGAATAAGAAAAATATTTTTTTATGCTCTTCTAAAGCAGAGCAATGTTGCACTCAGTACATTTATGTCCATTTAATCCCATTCCTCTGAGGTAAACACATGCCTTCAAATTTGCAGGAATCTTAATTTTAGTGGATAGGCCATCAGCTGTAGATGGAAGAAAGGCCTTTTCCTGAATTTAGGTTACTGCAGTGATTATAATAATGAAATCTGTGTGGTTGATTTAAACTTCAGTAATGGTACTTTCAGATCAGTGTTTGGAGGGTACTCTGGATGAAAATGATGCTAAGTGCATCAGTTTTGTTTTAGCAGAGGCTGGGACTAGCAAAAAAGAGTTTGATGGGTTTGTTTTTAAAAAAGATGGAGGAGCACAATGAGACTTTTGTCCACTTTCGTCTGTTATTGTCATGTGGACAGTCCCTGAGCTGCAGAGGTAGCTCAGCAATGTGCAGAGGGACAGGAAGCTGCTTTGATGCACCTGTGGATAGGCTGAAATAGTCCCTGAATGCCAGAGCTACCAAAGAGGATTATTGAGCACAACCTATTTCCACATTTCTCAGAGCAGAGAGAGGAGGAGCTTCAGAAAAAGAGAAACATGTTGATCAGTGGTGCTGTTAAACCAGTGCTTAACCACTTACCTCTGTACTGCTTTCTTTACTTACAAAACATTTTATTCACTTTCATGTGAAAGAGCCTCCTCTGTCTTCACACTTGGCATTTAGCCCAGTGCAAATGCCAAAACCAAAGGATTAAATGGTGAAAAAGGGCAGGAGGGCTTACTGCCTCTGCCAGCTGGGAACTCTGCCAGCTCGACTTGGAATATGCTTCTGAGTAGATTTGAAGTCTGTCTTTCAGTGAGGGGACTGTGGTTTTTCCAGTGATTAAACTTCAGCTGTCATTAACGTGTTAAGAGCTGGCAATAATAGGAGAGGTTCCCATCAGCCTCTGAGCTGGTAGACAGTTCATTGCAGTGCTTCTGGTCCCTGCTGTCCTCAAGTGCTGGCATGACCCTTCCTTGGAGAAGGAGATGAAAGGAGGAAGTACAACTGCCTGTGCTGGGAGAGAGGTGTTTGGAAAGGCACAGTTGAGAGTCTGAGTGTAAGAATTTCCTATTAACCCTGCCAGGCTTTTGAAAGAAGGCTTGTGCTGGGATGGTCCCAAAAGGATGCTGAGATGCTGTGATTCACTTTTCTTTAGAACTGATGCTCCTATAAGCTTTCTTGGCTGCTGTTTCTGGAAAGGTGTTGATACTCTTAGAAAGTAAGTTGTTTTTTTTTTTGTCAGGGACCTTGAAATGAGTGTTCTGAGTCTTGTCATTTGTAATAGCAAACCAGGAAATGCAGGGAACTGATGAGAGAGGAGAGAAGGAGCTGGAGGAAAAAAGTGGATGGTTGCTGGCTTATTGAGGTTTTTGCAACACAGGAAGTCCCAAGCAGTGCTCTGACAGGGTTCTCAGCTGCTACAGGCAGCTTAGCTTTCCAGTTACTAAGATGTTCTTCTCATGTTACTTTTTGTTTTTTTCCCCAGAGCCTGCATTGATGTCATTCCCACTATGCCAAGATGCCCTACAGCATCCCCCAAATTCAAAACAGTGGGGCCACACATTTAGCCATTGGCTGACTTTGAGAGCAAGTTTACCCAAACAAAAGGGAAAAATATCAATGAAAAATAATCTCACAGGACAACTTCTCCTGCCAGGATCTCACCCAGAGAAACAGTGGCACATAGCAACAGGAATTCTACAAACCCAGCTCCGAGGCTACTGTGTCTTCCAGAAGGACCCAAGCTCCACATTTGATACAAAGTGCCTTGATGCTTCTGTTGGCCAAGTTCCTATGGACTGTCAATCCAGAGAGGCGTGTTCAGGATCTGAATTCCATAGCAGGGATTCGGGATCTTGCACCAAGGTACCTCGCACCTCTGACTACTTGACTCACACTGATGAGGAAGGACGGGCCACAATGGTTGATGCTGGAGGGAAGCCAGATTCCAGAAGAAGTGCTGTTGCTGGTGCCGTGGTCCTCCTGGGTGAGAAGGCATTCAGGATGGTGAGGCAAAACCAGGTGAAGAAAGGAGATGTGCTGGCAGTCGCCCAAATTGCAGGAATTCAGGGAGCCAAGCTGACCAGCCAGTTGATCCCATTGTGTCACAACATCCCCCTGTACCACGTTGAGGTGTCTCTGAGCCTGGATGAGGCCAGGCATGCAGTGGTGATTCGGAGCTCCTGTCACACCTGGGGGAGGACAGGTGTGGAGATGGAGGCTCTCACAGCTGCCAGCCTGGCTGCACTGACAGTGTACGACATGTGCAAAGCAGTCACTCATGACATCGTCATCCAGGAGCTCAAGTTGCTTAGTAAGACAGGTGGGCAGAGAGGTGATTTCTCAAGGGTCTAGATAATATCCAGATACCTCCAGCCCTCCAAGTGACCACTGCTCCTGTTCAGCCTCTTACAGAAGTCCTTTTGCTCATCTGGTGGGCTTGGAGACCTCAGCAAATGTGTACAGTACAGCAACCCCATGCCTCCAGCATTGCCTTACCCTGTCAGCTCAATGCTGGGTGAACAGTGGAGCCATTTATCCCTGTTGAAACCATGTGTATTTTCTAGAAGACAGACTTCACTCCGTCAGTACCTCCATTTCAGTGTCCTCATGATGAGATTGAGAAAAGATTCCTGCTTGTACCACAGAGCTTTTGGTTTATGGAGTTTTTTTCCTTTGTGCTGTGAAATACATCTGCTGTCATCATACCATGCAACTGCAAGCTCTGGAAGTGAAGCCACTGCTGAAAGTGCTATTATTTGGCAACTATTTTTAAGTCAAGGATTAAGATTTCAGAATTGTGTCTGTCCATCTTTCCCCTGACCTCCTTTATTGAATTTAGAGGGTGACAGTGAGAAGAACACAACTGGTGAACTTCACCATACAGCAGAGATTATAAACATGGAACAGTCAGAGTCAAGGGGCAGCTCCTCTCCCTTTGCGGTGCTACTGCTCCCCTTCACAGAATCAAAGAATCCCAGAATGGATGGGTGAGATTGGACAGGACAACAGTGGGTCACCTGCAGAATAAAGAAGTTCAGGTGGAACTTTCTGTGCATCAGTTTCTGCCCATTGCCTCTAGTCCTATTGCTCAGCACCAGCAAGAAGAGCCTGGCTCCATTGTCTTGGCATCTCTCCTTTAGACACTGATATACATTGAGACATCAGTCATCTCTTTTGGATCATAAACACGCCCAACTCCCTCAGCCTTTCTTCATAAGAGAGACACCTGCAAGTGGGAAATATCCACATATCAGTTTCAAAAGAAAAAAAAAAAATGGCAGCTGCCCAGTTTTCTGCCTTATGTTCTGTAAAACATGATGCAGAAGGATTTCTGGGTTTGGAAGAATCGTTTCTCTCTTCTGAAATATATATTTTACAATGTCAGAAGCATGTTCCAGCATTTTGACCTTAGCACTGAAATACATGGATGCCCTGTTTGCATGCTTAAGGAAATAATTTTGCCATGCACAGAAGAATTAAGCTCTCCCTGACTTCAGTAAGAAATGTCACACCAAGCCCTAGAAGACTCCAAAGTTTTAATGCTGCTGTGCAGCTCCTAGTAACCAGCAATCTGCATAGTCCTAACAGATAAAACAGACTTTAATACTAGTGGCCACTTGGAAAATTACAGTAGTTACTGTTGTCTCTGCCAGAGTGTTTTCCTGCATGTTTCTCTAATTTGCTTTTCATGAAATCTTCTGGCCTTGGAGCACTTAAGTGTCCCATAAATGTAGCAGTGGCCACAGTCATTAGTATTAATTAGCTTTGGTAATTAGCTGTCCTAGATAAGAAATTACTCAACATTCTTGTTAATATTAATGGTTGCTTTTCAAATATTAATTTAAGTGCTCTAAACAGGGTGTTACTGGTTGCTTGTGGCAACTGTGAAGCTGCACATGATTCAGGGTGCTCCCTCCATACACACAGGGTTGAAGACAACTCTAGTAAGGTCAAAGACACTATCCAAAAATCATCCTAAGCTTAAGAAGTTAAAGTACTGTGAGCACACCACACTGTCATGCACATCCTGCTCACATAAAGTAAGCACAGGTCTCAGATGAGGAGGCAGTAGGTTTTGCTACAGATCCTTCACAAATCTCATACACCAGCTACAGCAAAAGGCACTCTTTCCATTGCTGGTGAATTGATTTGATTCTCTTTTTGTTGTCACTGTGAGATAAGATACGTAGAGTGACAGACATAGTAGCTATAGCTGAAAGGAAAAGAAATCTGGAAAACTTGGTTCCCAAAATCCATAAGCATTTGTATATCAATGATGTGTTTTAGGAATGGTATTCCCAAAGTTAATGTTCTACTCTTGCTCCTCCCTCCCTGGGGTGGGCTGGAGAGGAGAATTGGAGGTACATTAGGTAAAGATCATGGGTTCGAATAAGAACAATTGACTGGAAACAGCAATGGAATAAGAAAATGAGCAGTAGCACCTTCAATAATAGAGGGAACAGGCACTATGTGACCACTCCCTTACTGGAAAAGATCCCTTCCCTGGTCCCCATAATAACCCCCCATGCTGTTAGCCATGCCCCCTCTTGGCTCCTGCAAAAATTACCCATGTCCTGGCCAGAATCAGGACAGTCTACATTCATTGTTAGAGTCCTGATCCCTGTCATTCCCAGGAGTGTAGCTAGCACTGCCATACTGACACCAACAATCTCACCCAGTCCTGCAAATACAAGAGATGGCGTTCATCTGTGGAACTGCTGTGCCCATAGCAGGAAAGTTTCCTTAGCTCAGCATGGAAACAAAGTACCAGGAAAAGGAAGCACATGTTATAACCTGCTGAGTCAACTGACTGACACAAGCACTTACCTCTCCTCACCACGCACAACACGCCCTCCTGGCCTGCCCCCAGGCTCTAGCTAATTTTGAAAATGAAAAAGAAATTCAATGTACTCAGAAGTAATAAAACAATGCTTTAAGCGTATGATTCTTTGGCTCCTGAGAAGTTTGCTGTCAGTGCTGTAAAGCTCACAAGAAGGACTCAGGGCCATTCCAGGGACTACTGAGCACACGCATGACCACCTCGCACATCTCGCTACTTACGCACATTTCACTGCTTCCGTTTGAGAGTGGCTGGAAGTGCAGGGCAAACTGACTTTGGTGCCATTTTATGCTCGTGTTACATTATAAAGTCTTTAAACTATGCACATTTATAGGTAATGAACCAAACGCGAGTCAGCATTTTGCAAGAGAAATGGGTTGAGAGCACTCTGTGTTTCTATAGTGCTGGGTGGGCCATGGTGTAATGTATGTTGATGAACTGACTACTTTTTGGAGGCTTGCTTTTTTTGTCCACTGTATTTTTAATAAATACTAGTTGCAATGGAATGTGTTTTGCATTACTTTGAATATCATTTTTATATATTTTTCTATGTTTTAACCCAAAAGCTTCTATGAATAGTTACCTCGGGACAAGCAACAAGATTGGCTTTGCCAAGTTGCATGATTAGTCAGCAATTAGCAAGGGATCAGTCATAATAACTTCTTACTATAAAGAATCTATTTTTTTGCTGCTGTTGGGTGAAGCTCATTTTAATCTGAATGTTCTTAGACTGTGTAATCCTGTGGGTTTAACATCATAATTTATAATTTCTCATCATTATCCCAGCTTCTTCCACATGTCTGTTCTGAGCCAGTATATAACATCACTGCTTTTTGTTGCAGAACTGGGGCCTCCAGAGCTCTTCCTCCTAGTCTGAGTGACCACAACCAAGGTTCAGAGAAGTGCCTGTGTAAAAAGTCCATCCCTCCTGTATCATGAATAAGCCTTAAGGGAAATTCCCCTTCTCATCCATCTGAACTTCTAAGAAAGGCTCTCAGGTCTCCTGCTACCAAGAAGGTGTCAATGATCTTAGAGGTCTTTTCCAGTCTAAATGACTCTTAGATTCCAAGTGCTGTCAGTCCTAAAATAAGCACATCATCTTTCTAGGAGCAGAAACAGGGTAAAGCACCAAGCCCATCACCTCTTTTTCTTGAAGGGTGCTGTAAGAGTTCAAGTTGCACTTTGAGCAGGTCAAACACAAACACTGAAGATCATGCAACCCTCACAATTCACACACAGTAGATGAGCTTTTGCCTGTTGGAAACTCAGCTGTCCCAGCTCATGGCCCATTTTTGTGTTACAGTCTGATCACTGCTAATCCAGGCTGAATCCTTTGGGGCATCTCAGCCTGGCTTTCCTTCATGCCCACATCCTGACACTAGTTACTCCACCCTCACACTGTCCCATTAGAAACTGCATTCAGCATCTAAAGCAGAAGCTGGCAGAAGCTGGTCATTAAGAATTCTTAAAGAGATTATGTCAAAAGAGCAGTGCTTTCAGAAAATGCTGGGGGAAGGAGAATGGGCTGTGGTGGGAGGATAACTTGAAATACCTCAAGGAGGGATTTCTTTTTTTCTGAATGGGAACTGCTCAAAACCAGATTTTATAAGCAACAGCTGAGCAGTATAAAGAGCAATGAATTTTGTTGGCTATTTTCAACCCCTGGTGACCTGCAGTGATTCCCTGTAAATTCCCTGTTACTCAGCTTTACAGGGGATCTGAACAGAATGAACAGAATCTGGCCCTTGGGTCCTGTCCCTTCCTTGGTGCTCTGCTGGTTCTCAGCTCACTCTGGCTGCCTCAGCAGAGTCAGGCAGGCTTGGAACAGCTGAAAAATGGCTGGTGCATCGTGTGCTTTGGCCAAGACAGAGCTGCTAATTAGTTAAACAGAAACACAGTTAGTTCATTTCCCTCCACGCACCAGAGCCTCGCTCCAAGAGAAGCTCAGCATTTCAGGGAATCTAAAATCAGTCAGAGGAATTGCTGGCTGAAGTGGGCTGACCACGTTTTCAGGTTTTTGAGATGTCAGGTAAAAGCCTCAACTTAGGGCTCGAAACCAGGAGATGTGAGGAGCTCTGCAAAGTCATGATGATAGCAGGCAACACCCTGACATGCCTGGCATGGTGCCAGAAAAGCACAGGCTGAAGAGCTGAATCCTTTGAAGGGCTTTGGGTGAACTCAGTGCACTGTGTCATAAGAACAGATTCTCACTTTGGGCACAGGAAGCTTAAACAGTGGGTGGCTGAGACACAAATCCAGCTGTCTCTACCTTCCCCTGTCCCTCCATGCTGCCAGTGCCATCTTTAGAAAGCTTCCAGTTTAGCATCTCTATCTTTGTACTTACCCTGTTTGCTCCTTTGGGGAGTAAAGGGTACCCAAAATAGTAGCAGTAAAGTGCAGCTGAGTGCAAGTTCACAGGAAGAAATGGGATGGATGCCCTGAGACACTGCTGAGCTTTCCTCCAAGCAGAGAAGCACAAACAAACCAGGCATTGCTCAGCTGGGTGTGCACAACTCAACTGCAGTGGCACAGCCGTGGCCATCAGGCAAGCTGCCTACTGCCCATGGCTCTCCAAGGTGCCATCCACACAGCACTTGCTCCACAGAACAAAGTTTCACACTTCATGATTGCTTAAGGTTTGCTTCCAGAACCACACATTAGCATTAGAGACAATTGCTTCATCAATGACTCCATCAACAGAGTGGGCATGATCTCAAATTCTGGACAGCCTACTCAAAACCAGAAACTCTCAGTACTACTAAGCTCTTCCTGCGTGAATTCATCCTTAAAATTAAGTTCAACAGAAGAACTCTTTTCTATACCCATGATACATTCAGGGTGCACAGCTGAAAGGATGTGAGGCCAGCAAAAGCAGAGTTTGTGTTTGCAAAGTCGAGGGCAGCTTGGCTGCAGTGGGACAGGAGGCAGGGGAGGAAGAGGAGGAGGTAGCAGGAGGGCCAGGCAGCTGTAAAGTGTTAATATTATGCTTGGAAGATAACACAGGCTATCAGATACATGGCTGCTCTGTAGGTAGTGCCCTAGGCCAGTTACGTGCTGGTGAAGGTTGTGGCAAAGCTCTGTCAACACCAGCAGAGCTGTGCAGTGTCCACACCAGGCAGCATCTGCTGCTGGGAGCTGGGAGAGAGGGATTCATCTGCACAGCCCTGACCTGCCCCTACCGCAGCCTTAACGAACGCAGGTTTCTTTATGGGGGTAATTTCAGCACTCAAGGCTCCCCACGTGCACAGTTGCAGCAAAGCTGGAATTGCTGTTGTGTGAGGCAGTGCCTGGAATTACACCACCCATCCATCCCCTCCCCAGCTGCCACCCACAGTCTCAGCGCTTCACAGAGCTGCACTTCCCCACCCTGAGCCTGATGCTGAATGGAAATGTTTTAGCTCTGTGTGGCTTATTTGGCTTCTGCAGATCAACCCTTGGGGCCATCCTCAGCCCAGATCCAAGAAATGAGCTGAGCTGAGGGAAGGGAATAATTTTTGCTACCCCTGAAGCCTCATCTCTCCTATTGCAGCTGGCAGCTCAAAAGGCTCCATCCTGCCAAGACTGAATCTTAATTGGGATCAGTGGAAAAGACAAGCTGCTGCCAGGGCCGCCCTGATCTTGGGCTCACAGAGAACATGGGCAGAGCTTGCCCAGCCCCACAAGAGAAGGCCTTCACTAGGGTTTACAAAAAATAAAATTCTCTTCAGAGTACCAGTAGAAGCAGCAAGAGGAGGCTAAGGAGAGGACATGGGTTAGCCAGGTAGTTTGCAGAAGAAGAGCAGGCAGAACCACACCACATGGAAAAACCTCTTGTCCCTGTAGCCTGCTGGGAAGGGAAGCCACCGGCAAAGGCTGAGGTACAGCTAGTAATCACCAGGAGCTGAAGTGAATTCAAATACTATAACCATCTCTGAACACACACACAAAACTATCACAGCCATGCCCAGAACTACTCTTACCAAGAGCTACAGGAAGAAGGACAAGGTAAGTTTTTAATCTTAGAAGACAAAGACGAGAGCAAAACCTCTTCATGCATCCCATCTGCACGTGGCACCAGGATGCTACATGACACTTTTTCCAAGCCACAGCTGCTGACTTCAAGCCCACTTGCTTCAAAGATCCTGGCAGAACTCACTCATACCTCCATGGTTAGGCACAGTCTAGCCACCCCTTTTTGCTTTGTGGAGGCAACCAGAATCAACACTGCCAACTCGTAATGCACCCAAGATGGGTGCTTCTGACCCAGTTTCCTTACAAGCACAGAGTCCTGTCATCTCAGCACTGTCCCAGCAGCAGCAAGGTGCAGCAGGAGTGGAGCAGAGCAAGTAGCCGTCAGCCAGGGTTATTTTTACACCATTTGTTCCACCTTGCATATTTAGGTGCATCTCCAAACCCCAGCATCAGAGGAAAGCCACCGTGGCAAGTCTTGCTCAGACTGGGAAATTTAGAGGAGCCTCACTTGCTGACTCAGGGGAACAGAGTTACCAGCAGCTCATGTAGCAGATCTATGTCAGAGCTGCTGGATCTGAGCAATGAAAATGGGCTCTTGCTCTGGTAAAATGGCTTTAATGGGATTTTCCAGCCAGCAAACTTGCTTTGAGGGACACACCCAGGACATTCAGCCATCAGCAACACAACTGCATGCAGAAGGCTCTTGGCCAGCCAGACTGGGAGGGGCATTTAAACACAAGTTTCTCGCCTTCATCTTTATAGCCTGCTATTTCTCTCTCGGGTTGCTAAGGATGCCCCAGAGCACATCCCTCTGGGATGTCCCAGATTCAGCAGAGGCACAGTCAGGAACAGCCCATCACCAGTAAACTGCAGCTTTAGCAAACCTGTGCCAGAGAACTCCAGCTGAACCCCAGCAGCTGGAGGGGTTTTCATTTCCACTTCTCCAAGGCTGGTATTTCAAGGTGTTTTTATTTCTTTTTAATCAATGCACATGGCCAGCTCCAGAGGGGGCTGAACAAAGAGAGGGAGGCAGTGCAGCCACTGTTTCTGTACAAAGTATTTCCACATGCAAGTGAAATGGGGCTCAACTCGCTCGGTGCGTGTTCTGCAGTGCGGTTACGGGCTGTCGTTCCGCCTCCACAAAGCTGTTATTTATTTACTTAAAGACTTGCATTCCATGGAAAAAGATGCCCCAAGATAGCTCTGTGTTTCTAAAATTAAACCCAGCTGGATGGAGTGAGGAGCAAGCAAGTGAGCACTCCTGTGCTCCCAACAGCAGCAGGAACAGGGTTCCCCATATCCTGGACTCCCCTACCCTCGCTGAGCAGCAGGAGAGCCTGGCAAAATGCCTCCCGTGTCCTCAGCCATGAGGGAGGCAGCTGTCTGGGAAGTCAGACCAAGTGCCTTAACAGCAGGAGTGCCACTTCTTCCCATGGCATGGGACTGTGGTTTAAGAGCAGTGAGAGCCCTTCCTGCCCCAACAGCTCTGCAAAGCCTCCACCCTACTGCAGGACAGCAGACACCTCACTGTGTGCCTGACACAGGTTTGAGTGTGGCCAGAAGTCCTTTAACAGAATGTGGGGGGAAGGCTGAGTCCATGACGCTCATCTCCTACCTAACCTAGCCAACATTTTCATCTAGTTTATGTGTCACTGATAACATCATGCTTACAGTGAAGCTCAATTAGCCCTTGCTGTTGTAACCTAAGTTAAGAAACCTGTTCTCACAAAAGCCATTTATAGAAGGGAAGGGGAAAACCCAAGTATTCCTCCAACTTCTCATGGCACCAGCAAGAAATCCCTCTCAGACACACTCTCAGCACCTGTTCCCCTGTCCACATGAGCACAGAGGCCGCCTCTACATCCACAAGTGGCTCTGCTCAGAAATGAGCACATCAGCTCATCAGAGCAGCTGTGCCAGAGCTGCTGCTCAGGGGCTTTACCATGGCCTGCATTTAGCCTCATCTCTCAGACAAAATGTCTCCTCACACTCACAGCTGAAGCTTTCTAAAGTACAGGTTGGGCACTGGTGGAGCCCTCTGCACCCATCAGAGCCCCAGACCTTGCTTTTCTGCACCAGAAGGTTCACACAAATGTGGGACAAGAAAAGCTGGCAAAGAAGTCTGAGCTAGACCCAGAATGAACAGGAAAAGAAACAAGGATGATGGCTGATGGGATTGTCTGAGCAACAGGAAAAATGGCGAAAACTGTGACGAGGGCAGGATGTCCATGCTGCCTCCAGGCTCATGTGCCCACTCTCCCAGGGACTCAGGACCATGTCCTGTCCTGAGTACAGACAGGAGCTGCTGCTCCTTCACCTATGAGCAAAGAGACAGTCCCTGGCGTCACACGAGGCTTGTTTCAACCAAGGCAGAAAGGACAGTCCCACAACCATTGGGCTGGACTGTGATCCAAGAGACCACACAAATGTGGGCCAGACCAACATGTCATACTTGCTAAGTCACTCAAATTATTATTTTCAGATGGGGACGCTAACCTGGCATTCCCATTGATCTGTGCACTCTGCAGTGAGCACCTGGAGACAAATTTCCAAGCCTGAGTGCTCCTCATGCCTGATGTGCAACTGGAGAAAATTATGTTTGCTACCAGATGGACAAGTCTGTTTTTAGTAGATGGGCTTTTGTCCCTTGATTTCTCCTAAATATTAAAGGAAGATTTCACTTTGTTGCCTCCCAAGGGAAAACCTCCACATGTATTGGTGACAGCCCAGACCCTGTTCTGAGACAGAGGTGTAGACTTTCAGGGTTCATTGCAGAGCTGAGGGAAAGGGTGAGGAGGAGCAAGAAGAGAAGTGAGCTAGCCACCAGAGAAGATCTCAGGAAAGAGCCTGCCTCTCATCAAAGCTCAGCTATTTCTGTGACTATGCCCATTTTCCCATAATTATACTGGTTCTGCTCTGCACAGCACTAAGTCAGGTCTACTGATCCCTGTCCAAACTCCTGCTGCCTTCCTGTTTGTATTAGGGCGCCAGCATGGGTTAAAAATTAGAGAGTAAGATTGCCTCAGTATCTGATTTATCCCCTTTCTTCCTTCCATCTTCATTTGGGATATACTGGTCAGCATCCCTCAGGGAGAGGATTAATCAGGAACAGACAGAGAGCTGGCAGCTGCCTGACAAGGACAAGACCATGGCTATGCGACAAGCTGCAATTTGAAATCTCTTGCTTTGACTCTGGTGCAAGTCCAAGACATGCTTGCTGATGCATCCCAGCACTGACACCCCAGGAGCTGGCACAAGATCAGCACCCCCAAGGCCACAGCTAGCTCTGGTCCCAAAGTCACACTGCCTTAATGCTGGAGATGTTTCTGCAGTGAAAGGTTGCCCATCCCTGTGACTCCAGAGGCAGCTCCAGCTCTCCAGCTGCAGAAAGGGCCTCCACTCCACTTACAGAGAATTTCTGAGACTTACAGTCTCATTTCAGGGACCAGAGCAAAGGAAGATGTCACTGCCATTCCAAAAGGGCAACACAACTTTAACATCTGGTCCCTGGATGAAAACCAGCTGCACCACAAGGAGGACAATGGGAAGGTAGGACGCAGCACTCGATCTGCCTGGCAACTCCTGCTCCATGCAAAGCCAAGCTGAGGGCAGAGCAACAGCATTTGCACCAGGGTCAGCTCCCTGCCAGGGGCTTCACCTGGAGCCTCAGGTGCTCAAGCTCCTGCAGCTGTTAATATCACAGAGAAAGGGCAGCAGATCCTCCCAAGTTGGGCAAGCAAAGGGTCATGGCAACAGAAAGGAATAGTGAGGGCACAAGAGGGAGGTGAACAGGGCTCAGATATTGAAGGAAATCAGGAGCAGAAGCAAGGGGCACTTTACTGCAGAATGGGGCAGGGCTCTGAAGAGTTATTTCCTTCTTGGGAGTCCAAAAGGAAAGAAAACACTGCATCAGACAACCCTGGGAAAAATCTGTGCTTTGGGGTTACCCAGCTTCTTCTACAAAGTATGAGCAGATCCAGACTTGTTCAGGACCACAAACACAGTGTGTGTTACCCAAGGAAACTCTTGTCCAGTCATAACACCTTACTGTGAGCCGGGGGTAGGTGAGTACTGGGCTGATTTGTACTTCTGCCCCTGAAAACACCTTGTGACTCTGCAGGGGCTAAGATGACAATTACCATCACCCTCAAAGGCCATCACACCCACACAGCACTCAGCCAGGCAGAGCCTGATCACAGGAATATCCAATGAGATGCTGCAGAACACCACTTCTTACCTCCCAAATCCAGGGACCATCTAACCTTCTTGGGGGGAGGGGGAACCCATCTTTGTTCTTTTACAGTATTGCCACAACCAAATGAAAAATAGCTTAAGCCTAAAGTAGATGGACATTCATTTTCCTCTTATTTTGTTTGCTCCCTTTTGTGGGCAATGGAGCATGCACAAGCTTTTGATATTATTTTTTTTTTGTTCCTCAGCCATGTGCACAAAGCACCTTCTGATACCTTTACAGACCACTGGCTTTCCAGGAAGCGCTATTTGCAAAACAGTGGCAGAGTCTGACAATCAGAGCATGAGCTATGGATTCACCACAGGCAAGTTCTTGATAGTCTCTCAGGGGGGCATCCAGGCCAATTCTTACAACACTCATGATATTTTAAAGGATGATAAAACCCTAGCCTTGTCCCTGCAGACCTACTGGTAAGGGAGAGTCTTTACTTAAAAAAAGACAAAAAATGAGTATGTGTCAGATTTCTTGAGACAATCACAGATCTCCCCCCACACCAATCTTTTAAAACCTCTACAAGGAACATGGAGAGACAGAATCCCTCCTCCCTCCTCTCTGCAGGGGCAGGCAGCAGCATCACACAGTGACCAGCACACCTGCCTCCCTGTCTGCCCCAAAGGAAGGGGTGTCCAGGGCTGATGTCAGCCCTGATTCCCAGGTCCCTGCAGCCTCTGTATGACTGTGGTGTTTTCCTTTGTTTTCAGCTGTTTCAGTCCTTGCTGGAAGTGCTCTGAATAGCCCTGCCATGAAGGGAAATTATGGCAAAAGTCTTGCTATAACACAACAAACCCAACCACTACTGGTCAGAGATGCTTCTGGCAAACAAAAGCCTTTTTCCACATCTCACAGCCATAAATTAGGAAAATCTTTTCCCAGATCACAGAACATTCTGAGATGGAAGGGATGCACAAGAATCACCAAGTCCAACTCCTATGTGAATGGCCTGCACAGGGATTGAACCCACAATCTTGGTGTTTTTAGCCCCACTCTGAACAACTGAGCTAATCTTCTCCCCTCCCATTTTCTGATTATTTTTTTAAATTAATGTAATTAGAGACTTTTTCTCCTTCCATGAGCAGTCAAGAAATTGGCTCAACACAACTGTGCCCCACACCTAAAACAAGGTGGGCAAAGAACAATTCCTGGATTCCCATCTTAAACATTTCAGACCCTTCTGGACCCCTGTCACATGGTGGGAAACATGCAGCAGCTCACTCAAGGCAAGCCTCCACCTCACTGCTGAGTCTGGGGAAGGGAGAATTAGTAGTTCATTAACTACAGGAACATCAAATAAGCAAAATCTATCACAACAATATTGAAAATCAAAACTTTGGGGCTTTGAGGGGGGGGGGAACCCCCAAACTTTAATTATTTTATTTCTTAGTGGTACAAATCTAGGGCCAAGCAGATTTCTCCCAGAAAGCTCCATGCCCACTATGGCAGAGATAAAAGTCACCTTTGTTTAAGCAGCAGCCAAAAGTTAAAGAAAGAGGAAACTGATAAATGACAGACTCAGCCCTTCCCAGCAAGAATAGAGAGCTCCCCTTACACTGCTCTTCACTCCCAGTCATTCAGGGCAGCTAAACCCCAACCCCAGTTTTGCTCAGAAAAAGCCATGAGGCACTTACCTTGTTCTGTGCAGCGATGACAATGACAGGGAGGACCAGGATAATGGGAAAAGTGTCAACCAGGAAGATGGAAGGAGGCTTCTGTGATGGACCCATGCTGCAGGGCAGAACACCAGCTCCTCACTGTGTGCTCCAACCCCGAACAAAATATTAGTCTTCTTACAATCCAGGCAGGATGTCTGTCTTGTTCAAAGCAGATAATTCAAGTGCCACTGGGTTTCACTTCTAATAAGGGGAAAAGCAATGGTTTGACTTCTTCTACCAACCCCCAGCCACCAGGGTAGAGAACTCAGGGAGGTCCCTTCATTTTCATCCTGCCTCTACAATTCACAGATATTTCAGAAACATCCCTTTGCCTCTGCCCTTGCATCTGTACAGCAAGAACCTAAAACTCAGAATTTTAGCAAAGTGTGAACCAAATAGATCAAAGCAGAGAAACTGAATACCGTTCTAATGACTAAAAGCCAAAACCTTCCCAAAGAGCACTCAGATTCCCATTTGCTGCCTGTTGGTTCTCAGCCTGTGCAATCAATTACACCCTAATTACTTTTGCTCATTTTCCACAGTTCCTCCCACCTGAAAGCCAGAGCCAACAGCTGGGGCTTTGTCTGGGTCCCTGAGAACTTTAGTGATGCAGGAATGTGCTGCATAGCCAGCAAGGCTCCCACTGGAATCTAGGCATGATCTCAGTAGCTGAAGGTTAAAACATTGCCCTTTGATGGGCTGAAGATAAGAATGAAATGTTGTGGCTTAAGGACAATTTTGTCAGTGGGCTCTTTCCATTAACAGATTTGGGGTGAATGAAACAGCTGTACATATTGCCTCTATGATGAGGACATGTTCTGCACCTGAGCTCCAAGGAATTCCTCAGCACACCCTTCAATGCAGCCACAAATTAGCCCTAACCCTTGTGTGCATCTTGCTCACCCTGCTCTTCTAACTTCTCTCCAGACTCCCCCACCTTGCTTTTCTGAAGTTTTCACTCCTGATGTTGGCTTTCCTGCTTTCCTTTCAGCTGGCCTTATTTAACTCCTTCCTTGGCAGCAATGTTGTCCTGCCCACTCCTGCTCTGAGTTGACACTCTTGCTGTCACATAAGTGAGCTCAGGGTCAGCTGCTGCCCTGCACTCCCTTCCTTGCTTGGAACAGTCATGTCCAGCCATGGATTATGAACTCCTAGATATCAGGACTGTCTTACTTTTTTCTTTTTCTTTAAGTGAACTCCTGTGTACCATATGTAGTTCTGAAAGAGGAATGAGTGAGAGCTTTTTAAGAGGACCCTTGGATATGGTAACCTGCTGGCTCCTTGATCAGCTCTTCACCATGGCGTGGCGTGGGGAGGATGTGCTTGTGTTCCACGGTGTTGCTTGCTCTCCTGGAACAAACTGTGGAGTTTCTCACCAGCTCTGCAGTGATGGTGTCACTTAAAGAGCTGCACATTCTTGACCAAAACCCCAGAGCTTAACAAAAAAACTGCACCCAGAGCCCGACTCACCTATCGGACTTTGTGGCAAAATGCACGGAAAATGAAACTACAAAGGAATGTAAGGAGACGCAGTGGGGGCAATATATCTTTAATTTTTTTTGCTTTTGTTTTTTAGTATTACAGTATATTCTTATAAAAAGATACAGATAAAAAGGACACTACAGGATTTGTACATTTAATTCACTTATAGTCTTAAACTGACTAAGAAATGAGGATAGGCCAAGGCATTACAGCAGCACACAACTCCCACTTCAGTAAGCAGCACTGTACTTTCTAGCTTGGCAGGCAGGGCCACCTCCCAAAGTGACCTGCAAGTTTCAAGCTGAGCAGGCTTGCAGGGGAGCAGAACAGCTGCAGATGGGGATGACTTGGAAGGGAGGCATTGAGCACAGAGCAGCTCAGGTACCGAACATTCCCTCACAATTCTAAAGAAAAGAGCAAAGAGCTTTAAAGAGCCTGTTTGGAGGTGAGCAAATGGCATGTCAGAGAGGCTTTTACAGATCACTTGGCTCAGAGCTCCTAGTGGGGGAGGCTGAGAGGACCAAGCCCTACATGAGCTGTGGAAGAACATCTTGTAAATAGACAAAACTGTCTAAAGGAGAGTATTAATCCAGATCCTACTTTTAATTATGCTGATGTAAAACCAGAGCAACATGAACTGGTTACTGTGGATCAGTTCTACATTACCATCCATAATAGAAGACTCTGGTTTGGAACCATCCTTTCATCTATTTCATGAAATGATGTGCCAAAACACCATGCTAGAAAAAACTCATGGCATCCTTCTCAGCAGGCACAGTGAATAATTCTGGCCAACTTCAGGGAATACAGGTCATCAGAACTACTACTCAGATTAGTGGATAGCTTTTTTTATACATTATGTAAATACATATATAAATTCTATATTTTCAGTTGGCCAAATTGTATTATCCAAGTTGGCCCCTCCTACCTTTATAAGAGAAACTAGGGTGGCCAATGGAGACAACCTCTTTGGATGACAGGCAATCAGAAATGTCCTGTGTCAAGTACAGAAGCCAAGGAGCTTTGGCCAAACACCTTGTGACTGCCAGATTCCATGGGTAAAAAAACAACCAGTAGAAAGATTTTGCTTACCTGGGGTAACCTGGGGAGGTGAGCTGGAGGAGAAAAGAGGTAAAGTAGATGAAATCTTTCTTTGGCCGTGAAGATAGGGAGGATTATTAGCCCAGAGGAAGTAGAACTGTCCCAGTTTGTCTCACTAGTGTGTTAAATCTGGCAAGGAGTTACAGGGCATGAACCACGTTTGGCCACCTAGTCAAGCTTCTCTGGAATTATGAAGTGAATTTGTGTGGAAGGGTGAAGTTTGAGTGAGCAACTGTGCACCTTAACTCTTCTCAATCTTCTCACAGCATGATAAAAAATAAACATCTTTTGTAGAAAGTGTTCTAAAATAACCAGCCTCCATCAATTCACCACAAGCTTTAAAATGAGTGCTTCCCCAGAAGCAGGATCACCAGGGGTGGAGTAATTATGACAAAAGTCAAAAGGTTTTTTAATTCCCTCCCTTCCCAAACCAAGACTGCTCACCTGCATGCCCTGGCCTTGCTCAGCTGGCACAGGAGCCAAGCCAGCTCTCCAGCTGGTGTAATGCCCTGGCACGGTCTCAATAGTCTTTGCTGTAATGCAGTGTATACATACAAACATAGCAAACTAAAATAAGGCAAAATAAATAGAGGTGTCAGATTTACAGGTTCCCCTTAGAGATTCCTAAAATCTTTTTTTCTTTTAAATCATTTAACCCCCAAACAAACAGACAAACAAAACCCAAAACAACCAACCTAGAAACAAAACTGCATATATCATGTACATCATCTACTGTACAACAGATCTCCTTTCCCCTCATGGAAACTCCTGACACAAGCTTCTCCCGTGCAACCAGCTCAAAGTGTGATCTTTCCTAAAGAAAAGGAAAGACTTAGCCAGTGGGGCTGATCATTATGGAAACAGCTGATCCCACCAGGATCCTTTGCAATTCCTTTCCCTTCCTCAGACATTGTGAACACGTTACAGAAATGCTTCTGAAGAACATCCAGGTTGTTTCCCAAGTGAGGAAGTCTCTCAGCTCTGAACACTAATCCTACTTCTGTTCTCATAGGGAACTGGTGCCTGGACAATGGCTGTGCTACAGAGCATGGAAAGGTCTTACCCCTTGAAGTCACTTTACCTTGTAGCATTTCTAGAGACACGATAGACTGAGAAGAGTGACTCAGTTCAAAGCAGGTGGAAGGGGGAGGGAGTCTTCTTCAGTCTTTTCTGGGATCATCCTAATGCAACCTATGCAGCAACACTGCAGAGACACAGATGTGAGTGAGCACTAGACCTCTAGGGACAAATTCTGGAAAGTTAGAAAGTACCTCTTCTAAGTGTGAGGAACTTCATCATAAAGTCAGCAATTACTGTATTTCTGCAGGAAGCAGAACAAGCCCTCAATTATGCTTTTCTTCCTCACATCTCCTTCTTCTCCACTTACTTCCAATGACAGAGTGATTTATCTTAAAATGCTGGTTCTAGGCACAGGTGCAAGGACAACAGCAGATCCTAGCTCTTCTCCAGTGATGTTAGATTACGTCCTAAACCTACTCAGGAATAAGATTTCCCTTTCTCCTTCAGCACCTGGCAACTCAACCACAACTGCTGAAGAAGAGTATTATATGCATTCACAGCACCCAAGAGATGAGAAATACGGACAATCTTAGCTTCAGCAAGAATCTGATGCCAGGCCCTACAGCAGAGCCAATTTTCTCCTTATCTTTTGTGTGGGTAACCTCATCTCATACAGTAGAAAATTTAATGGGCCTTTCTGCTTGTCACCACTTGTATGAAAACACTGCTTGCCACAGTGTGTAACTGAGCTTTTCCAAAACTTTCTTTATGAACTTTCACCATGGAGTCAAGAGCCTGGGGGACTGTCCAGCACTCTGAACAAAGCTTTTGGCCACTATCTCTGATTCAGAACAAGAGGAGCCTGGGGCACTGGAGTACTGAGAAAATCGAGCTGAATTGAATCAGGTCATGACTCTGAGCTTTCTGTCCACCCCCTTAAGGATCCCACAGCTGAAATACAGGAGTTGCACAATCTCTCATTTTTAATGTATGAGTCAAAGAGGTGGCAAAACGATAGCAGCTTTCTTTGACTCTCAGTGTGGCTGGAGTGTTGTCACGTACCAACATACAGGACCTCTTTAAATCAGGGCTGAACTGTGTACATAAAGGGACAGAAGATTTATCACTCTCTCTGCTCTTGCTACATTTGTGGCCTGGCAAAGTGACTTCGGTTTCAGAAAGCACAGCACAAACCTGGTTTGACAAACACCGGGGCAGGGGAAATGCTGTATCTATATTCAAAGGGTTTGCCCTGAGGTGTTTCTTTTCTGGCAGCTGCCATGCTGACAGTCTGCCTTACCAAACAAGTACCTGGGGAGCAAGCAAGCAGCTGTACTTGCACATCACCTTACACCAGGACTGACCTTGGCACTACATGTGAAGTAGTGAGTCCTAAAACCAGGAAGAACAAAGAGGAAGGGAAAAAGCCCTACAATGTTCTAATCCCTAAAAGCATAATCTTTGGAATTCAGGGATTATTCAAATCTAAACTCATCTGTATACCAATTTGGCACATATTACCACCTCTCATATGGCTTACATGGCATAGGTTACATGGCATGCTTTAAAACAAGACAAACAAAAGGGCTGGGATATATAGCAAGTCTACTTCAGGGAGCAGCAAGGAGCTTGTTAATATAATTTACAAGAGACATTTCTAAAAATCCATTTGTAATTTAAAATAAAAATGCTTAAAAAAGTGAGATTTTTTTCTTAGACTTTCAAAAACCTTTATGAAATAGTCTTTCTTCTACAAGGTGCTTGTGTCCACTGCAATAGGCATTGCTGTTAATAGCTAATCCCAGAAGGGGAATGGGATAGTAAGGGAGGAGAATGCACCCAGCTCTTGTAAGATACCAGCTCTTTACGATGAGTATTATACAGAGGCGCGGCAGTCTGGAATGTCCTAAATAGGGAAATTCTGGGGTGGGAGACTCAAAATTCAGTAAACAATGAAACATCAGAGTTGAACAATTCTGACTTTTTTGCTTCTCTCCATAGTTTACATAATTATTTAACTCTCCAAGTGTTCAGAAAACCACCACAGTTTGCTTCTCCAATATTGTAGTGTGTAATACTGATCAGGCAGCGTGCATTGCAGAGGAAGTTCTGTTCTGCAGACTCAGTGCAGAGCCTGAGGTTAAGTGACATTCAGAGAAACATCAAACCAAATGATTAAACTTCCCTGGGATTCCTTGACATTTTGTGCTGTTGACTAATGCAGCAATTTGTAGATAGTGGGTCCCTCTTCTCAAATGCTCTCTCTTTTCTTCCTGTCTAGGAAGAACAATCCATCACCATTCCTTCTTTTCTTTCTCCAGGGAAGACAATAAAAAAAGAAGACAAGTTTGAAAAATAAAGAAGGTAAAAATAAAAAAGGCCATGACAGCCCACACAATCCAATCCCTTTCCTAGAACTATGAAGACACGTAGAATTCAAGCCTCTTCTTGGGTTCTTTGCTTTTTGGCTTATATATTTAATTAATGTAATTTAACTACAAATTTATTTGTTTCTTCTGAAATTAACCCAACTCCAAAGCCTGCTTGGCTTAGACAATTCTGTGTCCCCCTCGAAAAACTCGCAGTTTTAATTATGGGGCTCTTCCTTGGTTCATCCCGAGTGATTTCTTCCAAATGAAAGAGTCAGTGTGCTCCAAGACACCATCCATGTCTTACTGAGTGACGTGGCTCCCTTCAGCAGGAGTGCGGCGTGTGCAGTGGAGGTCAGGCTGTTAGACAGAAAGACCCGTCCATGCCAACAGCAATCACAGCTAGCATCTAGTGGGAAAGAAATCTCACTTCTGGCAGGCAGTAAACCTGTTCACTCTTTGCTACTGGAGACCTGTGGATGATGCTAGGGAGCTCCCCATTTCCAATCTTGCAGAAACAGATACAAAATTTTCCACTGATTCTCTGCCAGCCTCCAGAAATGGTAACAGGCTCTACAGTCATCTACTTGTAATCCCAGTCTGGCAGTGGCTTAGTTTTCTAAAGGAAAGCCAGAGTTTCTTTCCAAGAAGATGCATTTCATAGCTTTGAGACTTAACCACCAAGAAATTCCAGAAAACTCCTTCTAGCAAAGCAGAATCCAAAAGATTTTTGCAAATTACTGTATATTGATCCTGATTCTTGAATTTCATTTTGTTACAGAAACTGAAGACTTCTTTCTAAGCTTCACTTGCTTTGGACAGTGTAGGCCACACAAAAATACTCTACAGGGCATGAGCTTAAATGCATTTTTCAGGTGCTAATCAATGGCTTATAAAATCCAATTCTAGAAGGGAATTGGAAACTTGAGGACCATATCCCAGCAAACCCCTGAAGGCTAGTGTAGATCCTGAAGAAGTGACAGTTGTTTACAGAGCTGGTCTGAAATTAGTCTTCCTTGTTATCAGCAAGATGGAGATCATGACTAGTTTTTACTTTGGCACACAGAAAATTATCTTGCTCCAGCTGTGAGGCCGTCTGCAAGGCCCAAGTACTTTCTGTCATCACCATGAGGCCTTTGATGACATAACAAACTCCCGGAAGCAAACCTGTCAGCTCTGCATGGCCCAGTCACAGGCCCTGCTGGATCCACAGAGGCACTTTTATAATGGTTCAAATTAGGAGCACAGAAGAGGGATGAGAGGAAAGCTGATCATGGAAAGGTAACGTCTCTAGCTACAGACCAACGAAAGCCTTTGGGGCAGCTGTCAGCCAGGCGCCAACACACACATTCATCTTCCTTGTTTTGCACTTTTTCATCACCTTCTTTTGGTTCATTATTTTTCTTCCTCTCCTAATTAATAATTTATCTTTGTCACCACCCGCTCACGGCTTGTCTCTAAGCCTTGGTTCCCCGAACGCTTGCGGTTACGCTTGAGCTTGGATAAGTCTTTGTCAAAGACTTCACCCGACCTTAATGCTGACACCAGGTCATCAAACTCCCCACTCTCTTCAGAGATGCTTCCAGCTTTTGCTTTCTTTTGTCGCCTCTCTTTTTCCCTCTGTTCTTTTAGCTGTGGAGAAGGACAAAGAGTTTTAGGATTAGCTAACCAAGATGCCAGATCACTAGGTACACTGCCAAGAAGCAGCTAAAATGCATCAGCACAGACTAGGGAAAAAAAAGAGTAGGAGCTTATCCACAAGGCCATCACCTGTGCCAAGAGCAACAAGAGGCCATGCTGGGCTTCTCTTCTACACAGGCGAGAAGAAAGCAGGAGAAATGAGGAATGAGTAGCAGTGCACACTGCCTCACAAAGCACAATTGGCCTGCAGCAAGTAGACACACAGGATCTGTCCATGCTGCTGCTGTTTTGCACTAGTTTTACAGCAGGATAGTGCCAGCTCAGCACTCTCTTTCCACTGCTCAGCTCCAGAATCAGTAGAATGAGATGGTGGTGGCTATCAGGAAGCAGGTTGCTCGCTCTGCAGATGCTAGCCCCACATTGCAGGAAGACTGTTTCCATCAGACCTCCCTCACGGCATATTAGGCTTCTGAAACCATCCCACAGTGCTTTAACAGTGGGCCCTGAACTTTCCAGGCTGGCTGAGAGGAAACTTGAGCCTACATCCTGGCATTTTATCGTTGTGTCTAACAGTAAGGCTGCTGGCATCCTGGTGTTTTACCTCTCTCCTCTTATGAAAGGCAAAACCCACTGTTTTTGGCTCAGCAAACATTTAAATCAGCAACTCCCCGCAGTGCAGCCTGGGGCCATAGCAGCAGCCAGGGCTAAGGCACCAGCGGGGGGAAGGAGGCAAGGGACTGCTGAGTTCTCAGGCAGCACAGAGGCTTAGGTTAGAGGGGGAGGCTGGTTCACATGAAACCCTGGGGACACATACGTCTGTCTCCCAGCAGCAAAACCCACAGAAAGCTCTCCTGCTGTGTCAAGGCCAGACATGGCCCCAGTAACCAAGGCATTAAGGGCTGGCCAGAAAGAAATACTGCTGGTGTGGGGTGCAGCAGGTGCCAGGGCATTTGCTGTGTCACTGTGCACTGGCAGATGACAGGCACACAGTAGATGATGATGGAGTCTGACAAGCTTGGCAGGACTGAGGGAAATCTGGCTGTTTTGCTTGCAGCCCAAAAGCAGGATAGTCTGGCATGGGGTGGTGGCAACCCCATCCTGCAAAGTCTCAGGGCAAAAATGCCTGGCCTAGATTTGGTATCTGGATCCAAAAGAGGGTGATTTGAGAGTCAAACAGTACATCCTTGAGAGCTGACAAGACGGACAGTAAGGAAAATTTCATCATTTGAGAACAGAATGATGCCAAAGAGAAGTGTCAGGAAGAGGAACATAAAAGAGTGACAGGACATGAGCATTGGAATTTCTCTCAGGATATAAAAAAGTGAGGGAAGGAAACACCTTCCTGTGCTCAGATCCTCACCATGGCCTCCATGCGTGCCCTGCGCTCCTCCTCTTCCTTTTTCTTCCTCATATTCTCCAGATCTTGCTTGGCCTCTGCAAATGACTGTAAGAAAGTGTCGAAGATGCCAAAAAATTCGTCTGGCTGCATCTTGCCCTCGGTCTCTCCAAAATGCTTCAGTGCCTTGGCATACTGTCAAGGGGGTAGAAAACACAAGAGCCATAATTAGGTAGGCAGTTTGGTGAAGACAGCAAGGCTAGCTTATGAGTAGCCCCACCATGTAATTCAATACCCTCTGAGCATTCATGTGGCAAGAGTAGAAACTACCCTCAGCAACAAAAGTCCTTCTCCTTAAGGCAGGTGCCTCTGTCCCTGAAGAGTTTGCTCTCCTGTGTATCCTTTGGACTACAAGCAGCAATAGTGCTGGAGAGCACTAACTGTCCACTGATACAAAAAATGAGGCTTAGCTCCTGAGGGCAATAGAGTAATTCCTGAGGATGACACTGTGGCCACATCTCAGCTGCAGGACAGCCAGGGCATGGAAGACAGTGAGTTAGATGGGGGAACAAGTAGTTTTAGTCCATACCTTCCCCTTCCATCTTCCCTTCAAATCCATTTTTAAAATGCCTGGAGGTAAAGGTTTTTGCAATAAGGCTACAGTCTGTCCTCTCAGAAACCTTCTGCCATGTCATCCATCTCTCTGGAGTCCTGTGAGTCAGGGTGTTGCCCGGGAGAGAGGAGACTATAGACAGACAAGGCATGAGAGAGGAGCAAGGAAAGCAGCCAGGGCTCCCGGGCAGACTTAAAAGAGAGTGAATACATCACAAGTGGTTTTTATTTTAAAAGGCAAATGTTGAGGCTGCAGGACACATATGGAGGCAGCCAACTGGCAGGACTTCAGTCACAGGGCAGTCCTGATGGGGATATGGTAAATTCACAGCAACCTCTGGCTCTTGGACATCAGTCCTGCAGTAGTTGTACTGTCTCCTTTGCACTCTCACACTCCCAAGTGTGTCTCATTGCTCACCAAAATGCACTCAAATGCAAGCACATATAGCCTGGCAACAGCATGATCACAGGTAAGTGCTGTGCAAGGACACACATCCACTGCCCAGCCGCCCTCCCTCACACTCCTCTGCTGCAGCAGGCAGCCCTGGGAACACACTCCTGACAGTACCTGTGTTCTGGTGCACAGCTCACCCAGCACTCCCTGCCTGCACTTTAGCACACTGCCACAGAGCAGCAGAGCATCCTTACGAACCTCAACATTTACCAAACCAGGCTGTGGATTGTCTTCAAGCTCTCTCACGCATGAATTCAGCTCATAGTAACACAGCCCAGTTTCTCTTTCCTTATGTGGGTGCTCTTGCAGAATGGAAAAGACAGTAAGGACAGTTCAGGCTCTGATCCCAGCACAAAATGAGTTTGGAAGCAGGTCTTATAAACCCCTCTGGCCCTGTACCAGATAAAGCATAAACAATGTCTCCTAGTCAATTGCAAGGGAAAGAAATCTCCAAGGAAAGCAGCTTCCTTCTGGCACAGCCTGAGAGATTCAGCATCTCCCCTTCTCTGCTATCCCTGCCAGGCCCACAAAGCAGTTTGAAGCAATAGATTCTTTTTTCTTTCTTTAAAAAAGCTGTGTTCTCAGCCAGAAACAAACAAAGAAACCCAAAGAATCTTGGAAAAAAAGTGTTGGAAGAAATGCAAGTTGCTTTGAGCTACCAAACATGGCAGGAGTTGAAGGAAACACAGAAACAGCAAACAGATTACTTCTCTGTTTAACTCCTTTTCTCTGAAGGCTCTGAAAACACACACAAATACGCACACCTACACTCTCTCCCTACCTCTCTCTGTAATTTCATCTATACAGAATATACACATAGGCTCTTTAATATTAGGGGAGTGCAGCAGTCTATGGTAACCCACACTGAACCAGCACCAGCTCTTTGGCAGAGAGAATATAGGTTGTAAATACCGCAGAGGGAGATAAAGCATCTCCATATGCTCTATTTTTTTGTCTTGCTTTCTCCAGTGTGACAATCAGCCAGAGAAGCAGGGAAGTGCAAGAGAAAGATTCCAGCACAGGCACTGCCACCACTGCTCGAACATACAGAGCAGCTGAAGCTCATTGCTCACAGGGGATGTGCTACCTGGAATCTCTTCCCACTTAATTTGTCATTAACTTCTGTGAAAACTGAAAGTAAAGCATAAATTAAGAGCAGTGACTAGAGCTGCCAGCTAGAAGGAAGGCTCATCCAACTGCTGCAAAGCCTGAAGTGAGGGCAGCCCACAGGAGATGGCTGTTGCACCTTGCAATACACTGACCCCATCCAATGTTCCCCTGTGCTCAGCAAAAGTGAGTGAGGGGGCACACAGACATGAGCTGGTTGAGTCCATCAATGTCCACAGGGATTTCCTGGTCACTTAAGGAAGCTGGAGGTTGAAAAGACAGGGGTTCCTTGCCTGGGACTCTTGGATCCTACATACATGGAAGTCTGCTTTAGAAGGTGGTGTGCTCTGCAAATGTTCTGCACGAGGCCTGTCACAGAACTTCTAGCACCAGCTATTCACACTGGCAAGAGGGGCTTTTCCACTGCCTCCTCACTGCCACTCTGAGGAGGAACAGTGTTGCTGTACTGGAAAAACTCAGCAGCCTGGGAGCCTTCCAGACACACTCACGAGTCTAAGGTGTTGTTGTCTCAAAGCAGCAGCAAAGAGGCTGAGAACAGGCTGTCTTTGGTGCCCTGTAACACAGGGCTTAGGAGGTCACAATCACTTACTGTAAAGCAGTCAGAGACAAAAAGCAAAAAAATCTGTGAGCTGGATGACCTAAAATAACTACAAAAGGAAAAATCTGGAGTTCACTGAAATAAACATTTTCCTTCTTTCTCTACCCTCTCTGTAAAAAAAGCTGACTGAGCAGAGGAAGGCAAGTCAGGAGATCCAGCTTGTGCTGCCAGCTCTGCCCATGATGTGGCTTGGGAACTCATGCTTCCTTTCTGAGCCTTGTGTTCTGAATTCGTTACAGAACAGAAAGTGTCGCCTCACTAATCTGATACAGCAAATGGCAAAAAAACCTCGTTGTTCACATCTGTAGGGCACTGGACTAATGTAATGCACTATTGTAAAGAGAGACATGCTGTCTTTTCACTGTTTAAACTACAACAGACTCCTCTGGCTTTATTATTTTTTCTACTTCTCTGTAATTCTGGTTCTGCAACCACATGTGCTTTTCCAAAGCACCAGTGCTGGGATGAGGGGCAGTGAGCTGCTGCAGACATCCTCCACAATGCTGTCACAAAGCCCAGGCTTCTACCTGCCCACAGTGGCTAAAATCACACTGCCTGCCTCACTCAGGGCGTTAAGAGGCAGCGTGGAACAGGCCAAGGTGCTCTGGATCCCAGCCCTCTCTTCTGCTCTCTGTCACAGCATCTGTGTCACCATGTACAGACAGCTTGACTGTTCCATGGGCAGATTTCCTGCCAAACAACACCAGCTCTTTGCACAGTTGTGAAATCTGTAGCTAAGTCCTCATGCATGAAAAATGCTTCCCAGGATTTTGTGATGTGCTTAAATACTGTGGAACAAGGGCTGAAACTTGCTTATTCCTGAAGTCATTTGGGGACAAATGACATGGGCAAAAGCAAAATGGAAAACTGTGTTTCAGCAGGTTTTCCACTGTAATACAGAATGGTATATCTTTTTTCATTAAAAAATTCATTTCTGCACCATAAGGGCCCCCAAGCTCCATGATATAACAGGTCCACGAGCTCAGTGCCAGTTCTGCTTCCTCTGCCAAACTTTCCACTGAATTTATCCTCTTGCCAAAGCAAATCGTTTAGACAGTTGTTTATTTTAAAAAGCCATTTTAGCAAGGAGAGAGAAAGCGGGACAGCAGCACACACAAACTCTGCTGTGCTTGCCAACGAAATGTTAAACAGTGGCAGAAGACCTCTGGAAACGGCAGGAATGGGGCTCTGTGAGGAGGAGGAAAAACAGCCATGATAAAAATTTCCTGCTGTCTGTGCTGTCTGCTGTTGCAGGAGGAGCCAATACACAACTGAATTATACCATGCAGCCACGGAACACGAACTGTATTCCCCACACAAGTGCTCCTGAATGTGCTCTAATGAAGACTCAGTACTGAGGCAGGTCAAATAAATGTGTTTTCTCTTTATGGGACAAATTCAGATCAGTTAATGGACTGCAGATGAGTTAATTAGCCCTGCTAATTTCAGGCAGGGCTGGGCCTAGCTGTTCTTGTGCCTCAATTCTCTTAAAGGATTCTCCCAGGAGTTTAACAGTTCCATCGAGTTACAGGTGCTTTAAACATTTCTCATGTGCAAGATGCCAACCTGCACTGCAGCATCTGAAGCTCTAGGTTACTGTACAACAGTTGTGTGATTTATTTACCAAATGGCTGGTGGTGGCTTTTTTAGGATACCTCATCTTGACTTTCTTGGTCTCTGTCCTGACATGCTCCTTATTCATTTCCCGCAGTGGCTGACAGAAACACCAGTCCCCAAAATGTACAGCTGAAGTGCACAGCCTATAACTGGCACTTGGACTGCAGCATTTCTTTGTGCTTCATAGCATTCTGCCATTTTAATGACTATTTTTGTTAATAGTTTTCACTCAGCAAGCTTTCACTGCCTTGCTGTTCTTCAAAACAGTTACTGTAGGTGCTAAGCTTATTAAATGCATGTGCAGATTCTGAACTCCTTTCTCCATCAGGATAAATACCTTGCTTGAGAGGAACTGTCATCAAAAAACTAGGAATGGACACTTTTCCTACCCACCTTGCCCATGCAGTAGTCTCCACAGTGTCTCTATAGAGGGGCTTAAGTTTGACATTTAGCACAGGAGTGGCAACATCTGACCAAGCACACTTTGTACTCCTAACAAGATCCAAAGTGTCTTAAAAACAGGTTTGTTGTAAACCAAGTACAAAGCAGTACAGTTCTGAGGAAGTCTAGTGACCTAAGTTCATACCTGTCAATATTTAAGTACATAGCAAAGCTTCATATAGGACAAATGTCACCTTTTACAAATAGAAAAATAAAATTCATACCATAGAGGGTTACTCTTCATCTGCTTGGGCATTTTCATTGCTTCCCCACAGGAAACAGAGAAAAAATTTTCATGAATAAAATTCAACCTTTTTTTTTATGTAAAAAATAAAAAATCAATTTTTCATCTCTTCAAACACATAAAAACTGGGGAAGGATTCCAGGGCAGAGTTTCACTTTCTCTTGCCTCCATCTTCCAGTTTATGGGAGATGGCTGAAAACATTATCCCTTGATCTCATCTATATACTCCCTTATAAAGTGGTATTGAAAGTGAGAAAAACACAAAAAGAACAAGAACCAGCTGTGCTAGAAAGCCCGTTTAGAGAGTTGGTCTAAGTTTTCAATCAGTTCTTAACCAAGCCATCTGTACACTGAATGAAGATAAGTACAGTTACAAGGCTTCCTCTGCAAACATGGATGCCTGCATCTGACAACTTTGCCCTTTAAATTTAAAATATCACTTCCTCCCATGGCCACGGATTTTGAATGGTTCTGTTTAAGCAAAAAGGCCAAAAAGGTTCTGCATGGGGTTGTGAAAAATATTGTCTGCTGAGAAGGTCAGCACCACACCTTGGTAATGGATTGTTTCCATTACTAAAGAAATTACTTTTGCTAATATTGAAAAAGCTTAAAAAAATAGAAAAACTTCCCCAGTTTGAAAAGATAAGTTATATTGTTTTAAATTCCAACTGAGGAAACATGGCTCTGATTAACTCATGGTAATCAATTAACCACATCTATATTTAGGATATCCAACTCCAGCTGTTAAAACTAGGGCTTCATTATTATTAATAAATCTGTGAGTCAGACCAGTTCTTCCTAGGCTCATATGGATATTTTTCAAAGTCCTCCCTGCCCCACTACCTTTTCTGCACAATTTGCTTTGCTTTGAGAAATCAAAAAAAAGAAAAAAAAAAAAGTACAGGATAAATCGATGTCTTGGTCCTTCTCTTCCTTTAATTGGCTAGTTCCATTATGTTTCCATAGTAAGAAAAAAGCCTGTGATTCCACAAGTACAGAGAGCCCATTGAGGTTGGAAGATGTTATAAGCTTTGCAGAGCACATCTGGTTTGTTGAAAATTTCCAGCTTTCTTTCTCCTTTTTTTTTTCCCCTTTTTTTTTAAGAAAGAAAAGAGGAAAAAAAGAGGAAGAAGAGAGGGCCAAAATAATATGAAGCAAACATGAGAAATAGCTCAACACTGGTAAGGACAGACAGTTCTCTTACTGGAGTCCAAAAGCAGCTTTTTGCCAGTGGAAGAACCAAAGCCATAGGTTGAGCAAAAGTTGGAACGGTGTGTGCTCAAACATAGCAAGGGTGTGTGAGGAGAAGGTAGAGTAACGTTTCCTAAGCATGTTATAGTCATTAAAATAAAACATCTCTTTATGTTGAGTGCTTTATGTTGGCTGTGTCTAAAAAAGCGTGCAACAACTTCCAGACATACTGGTCTGTCTGCAGGGAGTTTCTCTGGTTATTTTTAAAACAAAAGAATGGCATTTTTCCTGCAAGTGTCTGATCAAGGAAAGTTGCATCGCTGTGCTGGACATGTACTACTTGCTGGTTTTTAACCCCCAAATGAACTTATAAAGATTCTGCATTGGGTATTTGTCCTGGTGCGCCAAAAATGAAAGGAGCACCACCATCTTTAACGCCAAACCAAAAGTGTACAGTCTAAGCCATGGACAGAGTGAATATCCTTCCAGAAATGTGTGCCTAACTATAATGAAGTTGAAAAATTTACCCAGTCATAATCCAGAAGCCCCTAAACCATAGGAAACCAAGTTTTTCTCAGTAAATGTAGTGGGGTAACAGAATGTAAAATATTTTTTTTTATACTTAGAAAGCCAGTATGGTCTGAACATTATTATACTGGAATTAATTTGAATTTTCTCAAGCAATATGAAAACAATGAAAAATGGAAGTGTTCAGGGCCAGGCTGGAGGGGGCTCTGAGCAACCCAGTCTAGTGGGAGATGTCCCTGCCCATGGCTGGCAGGAGAAGATTTGAACTAGATTATCTTTAAGGCCCCTTCCCATCCAAACCATTCCATGATACTATTTAGAAATTAGTCATGTTATTCTCCCCAGAATGTTTTTGCAGCCCTAGTGGTGTCAGACTGCCCAGCTTTGCCCTCTGAGTGTTGCAATAGCTGCTGCCCCACTGGTGTTTGCTGCGGCAGCCCTCACTGACAGACAGTGGCTCCCGGGTTTGCAGTTTCAACTCACTATTACCAAGTTTATCTCCACGGTCAGGAAACGTTTTTGAATCACAAAACAACTCTACTGCAGAGGAGCTGCACGAATGAGGAGTCTTACTGTCAAGACCCTCAGCCTATTTTTCCAAAATCTAAGGCTTACTGATTCAACAGCACAGCTTTCATTAGTAATGCAATAGGTCCTTTAACACTAAAAGGACTGACAGCAGAGTGGAAACAATTCAATCCAAAAGAAATAATACATTTGCTTCATACAGCCAAGCACTTTTAACATGCCAGCCAACAAGGGCAGATTTGCCATTACATATGATTTACTTTAAAACTTGCTCTTCTCTAAACATTTTCATATGCTTATGATCTTTTCATATAAATTCTTCCTCATTCAGCTGAGAGGGATTAGTGCTAGACTCCAGCCATCAGCAAAGAACAAGTTCCTCCTTAGGTGTACCAATCTGGTAATGAAGATGCAGACAGTGAAAGGACAAAATGATTGCAGCAGCACCTGAAGAATAACATGCACATGGTTCTGGGTGTGTAAGGAGAATCCAAAAACTTAAGACAAGTGACACGTTTGGGATTTCTATCTTTGTACCGAGTTTCACCCAGTAACAGAGAAGTGGAAAGACCAAGCATAGCTGGTGTAGCACTGTACCAGCCACTAAGAAGAAAACTAACTCTCTCCCAGCTGAAACCAGGACACCAAACTACCAGGTACATTTTTAAAGAGACAAAGCACAGCAGTCTCCAGCTGAATGAGTAAAATGGAATGCAGTCAGAAGGGGAAAGTAAAAAGATATGAAGTCACCTTCACTAACAAAAGGCCCCTTTTTCAGCAATGGTTTAAAAGGCATTTCCTTCCATACTGTGGCAAGGTGTGGTGTTATGCATACTGCCATTGCAATTCTATGCCACACAAAAATAATGTTAGGGAAGATTAGAAAGAAGTGGGTAAGAGCATTGATCCTTCTTTTAATCCTAAAATATGTTCTAAATGGATATAGACCACATTAGAAAAAATAAGAAACTTCAGCCTAAACAATTTTCAGTGTAAGTTTTCACTGCAGTCCCAGCACATTAAATCAATGTTTCTATTTTAATTCAGGCTTTTGACTGAGCTGGTGAAAACTCTTATCACTTCAAAAGGAATTCTTACCTTGTCTCTAGCCTCGTTGAGAAGATCTTCTAACTCTGAGAAGCTGAAACTGGCCACAGTGATGAAATCGCTCATCACGGGAACAAACCTGTCCCCTGATTCTCGCATGCGTCTCTTCTGATAATCTAGTTCCTGAAAGAGAAGTAAGAGATAGAGACAGGCAAGAGTCAAAGATTCCTCAGTGATGAGGAAGGCAGCAGCAAAGTCCATCTGTTTCACTTCCTGCAGAACATGCTCTGCTCCCACATTCAGCCAGAGCTCTAACTTAAAAACCACTTTCTTACTAAGTCAGAAGTTTTTAGGTGAGAGAGGGGAGATCAAGGTGGGATGAAGGAAAGCCCTGCTTACAGTTTCACTTATCCTCAAACAACAACCACTCCCAAGAAAGCCATCAACATGCAAAGTTTCTAAATCAATTTTATAATTTAAGCATCAACTACATTAAGTGCTGCATATTTTATTTTCCTATGCAAAATGACAAATGATAAAGAGCTCTTGGTAGCAAGTGACTTTAGAATTTTTAATAGTCAGTTTTGCTGCATCGTCTCTTCCTATGGTCAATCAAAATTCTGTATACTTGGGAAAATGTGCTCTAGATCTCCTCTTTATTTCTCTGAGAAGCACCAGATGAACAGCAAAAGACATCAAAATTGTTTCTCCCACTGAAGGACAAGTAGACAGATGCCAGGTGCAACACCTGTTAACAAGCTGCTAAGCATTAGCTTGGACATCATAAAAGTGACAGAGTTATAAACTAGGGCTATTGTGCTAAGAAGAGTTATGGTAAAAGAAAAAAAGGATACATAAAACCATAGGAAATAAAGATCTATTTGTCTGCTACTTACAAAAAGAAAAAAAAAATTGATTGCAAGATTATTTCTTTCTGGCTCAAGTTATTTAGTTTTAAGCCGAGACTACCCATAGCTATCTCTTCCCTTACTTTAATCATCGTGCTTGAAAAATTGAGAGAGCTACAGAGCTCCTCAAACTGTCTCATTTATAGTGAGACTGGATATCTCCCATGCCTATGCTTGGCTTGTGTGCTGTTGACAGTCTCATGGGGACAATGAAATTGTAATCTGGGCCTCATCTTTATTCTCAGCTGAATAATCAGTGGGAATGATAAAACCTGACTTTCTCTGTAGGGAAAGCAGCATGAAGCAGCAGGTCAAGTTACGATCTGACCTTCTGTACCCTTTGGAAAAAAATATTTTTGTGCTGGCTGCAACTCTAGCTCCATGCATGTTGGGTGCTCTGTTACTGGTCATCAAAATAGGAGTTCACAGAGCCCAATGGGTAGGTTTATAAGCACCTCTGGGTAGGTTTATAGGTATCTATGTTGAGAAACATCTTGGGATTTGCTCCACACAGTGCTGCTGAATGCCAAGAATTACTTTGGCCGTCAACAACCTAAAATCTGACATGATATATATCTTTCGGTCTGCTGTGAGTTGGAAAGAGAATGTAACCAGCACAAGGAAAGACCACAAAGCAGAAAAGGTGCAGGAAAAGCAATGAGGAGGTGGCCAGAGACAGCCCACAATAAAGAAGTGTTACTTCCCCTGCTTTGTATTACATCCCATTCTCTACTGGTTTTCCTAACATATCACAAGGGACAGTCCTGGGAGCACTGCTCTGCACATCACCTTGCAGTGAATTTTGTCTATGCTGCAATCACTTTGAAATGAACCTTAGAAATACAAGAAATGGCACTTTACATGCTTCTAAGAATTCTGCATATTTCTTCAGCCACTCTCTTCCCTTCTAATTTTGAAGTTTATTTAGCTGAAAGTTGCTCTACTCTCTCTTTTTCCCTTTCTCTGGCAGGTAACTATAACAATTCTGTCATCTTACTCAGTGTTGAAAGCTATGGCATTTGGGACTGTTACTGGAGAGCAGTGTTTTTCAAAGAAAAATTAAGATTAGGTGGTCTCCTCTTCAATTTCAAATTCAGTTCTTCCCTGCAGAATAATTATTTCAAAATGCAAAGAAAACTTTAAACCCACACAAGCAACCAGTATGTCTATATAATCAGCCAGAGAGCAATGCCACAGAATAACAAATTCCTTTGTATCTAGTAGAAATGGTCTCTACTAATCATAGCACAGGAGAGGCTGGAACTGGCCCTGCTGCGCTGAGTTGCTGGTTCTCTAGAGGGATGAAATGATTCAGCCATTGTAGTCATTTCTCCAGTGGTGGTTATGAGCTCTTTGCTGTGTGAGAGAAGGGTTCTGCTGACAAAATTCCCTTCCATTACTTATCTGTCCTTCTGGAAGCATCCTACACAAAGGCAACAGCTACATGAATGTCTTGAAAATGAATGTAACTTATTTTTACAAAGAAGTGAGCTGCAAATCCAGGAAGCCAAATGGTTGAAAGTACCTTTAAGAACATCTGACTGTGAAACTATTTTTAGCTTTCTATTCTTAAGGGGCCTTGAAGAAACACTAGTCACTGGAGCCAAGGCTGTGGTGAGAACACACTGGAATAGAATCAAGAATCACACCTTCCTCTCCTCCCCCTTCCACCTGACAGTGATCTTCTATTGTTGCTATAGTGCTGCTTTTTACACGCCAGAAAACCACAAACTGAGAAAGCAGACTGGGAGGTGCTGGCAGCCTCAGCAGAAAAATACCATGGCAGGAAGAAGACTGAGGCAGGAAGATGGGGATTGTATGGGAAGGAGAGATTGCCCATGGAACCCATGTACAGAAAAGGGAAGAAAAATCAGCTGTAAAGGCAAAAGGACAAATAATCTGATGAAAGAAAGTAAAACAGAATTAGCTACTCAAATTTCAAAGGGGCGGGGGGAATTGTCTGTCCCAGCCAAAAACTGGGCCTCTCTTCATGTCATGAACTCCAGGTCAGCCTTCCCTTTACAGGTGCCAAACACTGCACTCCATGTATGGAGCAGTATTTCTCCTCATTGCTGCATTCTCCCTTACCACAATAATCCAGAAATAAGGCTGGGAAAGTTTGGGATTTTTTTTGTTCACAGGAGGATCACTGGTTCATTACATGATGAACTTCTGGCAACAGCCAGACACAGCCTGGGGGCCGATGACAGGGCAAAGCTATCTTCCTCTACACCAGAGGCAAAAGCAAATTCAGGTCGTGTGAAATAAAAATGAACTCATCACTGTTATGTCTTGTCTCATGGTGAATGAGGAGGACTGGAGGGTGCTGTGTTAGCCCCTTGCAAATAGGTAATCCCTGCACAGAAATCACCCAATGCAATTTCCAACAACTGGTTTTCATTAGCAGGAGGAAAAACCCCACCATTGTTGCTTTGCTTGCCAGCTCAGCTGCTTCATCTTTAACTAGTTTCTATCCTTCCCTCTGCCTTCCCAAGGAGTGCTTAGGATAGAGGTTAGGGTTGCATATAACAAAGCACTACCTGCTTACTACTACTCCAAGAGCCGTGTGAAACACTTGCTCAGCAGCCATCCATCCCTCAGTAAGAAAGAGCATGAATTTTATTTCTTCTTTCAGTCCATGCCATTTGTCAAACTGTCCTTTTACTTTCCAGGTTGAGATCAAACAAGCTTTTCATTAGCCTTAACTCTGCTAAGATCATCAGCAGGAGCTCCACATGAGAAGCTTTTATTTGTTTTTTCTTGGTTAATGCATTCTGGAATGGAATGGAAAGGAATGAAAAAAGAAAGCCCACTTTATCTTATCATAAAATATATAGTGTCCCTGATTCTGAGAGAGATATTGTAAGTGTGGCAACTTTGGAAACCTTCAGATACTTACAGTTTCAACAGCTTTCAATCCAGTCTTTATGTTGTTGACTTCCTTCTCCAGCTCCACCAGGCTGCACAGGAGACAGACACAGAGCAGATAAAACAAAAAGAGCAGTGTTACACAGGGGTGCAGGAACTGTGCAGCAGCACAGACCACTGGCCCATCACGTCTGGTATCCGGCCTCTGGCACCAGCCACGCCAGATGACTTGAAACCAGGGGAAGGGGATCTGTTCATGCTCTGTGCTACTTTCTGTATGAGATGTAAGATGAGGCAGACCCTGCTTGCCTGTGGTCACACAGAAGACTGGGATTTTCCTGGGAAGGAAAGGGGGGCTGCCCTCAGCACATCTGCCCTGCAAGCTGAGCCTGACCCTCCAGCCAGGAGCACACAGTCAGCTTGCAGCCATCAGCTGACACATAAGGGAACACAGCTTTAGCACACACAGCACTGGAGTCTCAGACCAGCTCTACATATGATTCTTCCATGACTACTAAATCCCATTAGCAGTACATTTACATGTGATTTCTTTTCTCCCTCACAGTCCAAACATTGTTTTTTCCATCTGCACTTCTACCATATGGTAGTCTGGGCCAGCTTACACTGTAACTGAGCATACAAAGGTACTGTTAATGTTCATACATGCTTCCCTAGACACAAATGTTACACTGAATTTCTGCTCATCATATATAAATGTGAGTTTCTTTTTTCCTAGGAGCAAAATAAGTCTTTAATTTCCAGACAACTGAGTACTTATTAGTGAGTCAGCAGGCATCCCCTCAAATATTTGGGGAGTAGTAGTTTACATCTCAAAAACACCACTAAAACTTAAATAAATGCCTTTCAAGTGTGAAAATACATTCATTTTTCACTTGTCTTTCATTAGTTGGACTAGTTCCTTACACAGATAATCATGTCTGGGTAAATAATATGCATAATATATTTGAGCAGTGCTTTGGAAAGAGAAAAAAAAAAAGTTAGTATTTTGAGGGATGGCTTCTGTATTCATTTTTCACAAACACTTCCAGAAATGGACCATTGACATTTTTGCAGTAAGTAGATGCTTTCCATATTTCTATGCAAGACTGATTTATGCAAAAGTTCCTAAAAAAGATTAACTGTAGCCTCTGTGCCTAATTGGCCCTATCTTAGAAACAAACCTGCAATTACCCAGAAAAAATAGCACGCTTAGATGAACAACCATAGAGTATGGCGAGTGAATTACAAACAACAGCCAACCTAGTTAGAATGTCTGATTCAGAAATAAAGTAAATACAGGAATATCTAAGTAAAGCTATCAATTCAGTTATCTACAACAAAGGCATTACAACTGGAAGGCTGGCCATGGGTTTAAAATACAGAAATGAAAAAAAAAATATGATAACTAAGTTAACAAAAATCACTGGGAAAACCACAGCTCTGAGAAGTAATAGCACTGGACTTACTTGACTTTTGCTGCTTCTGGAAGATGCTGCAACTCAGATTGGATATCTAGGATATCTGGATAATTCTTTTCAAAGATCATAATTAAGTAGTGCAAGAGTGTAATGTTCCTAAAGAAAACAAAACAAAAACAGAAAGTAGAAATGAGAAGGAAGATGGTCACGAGAAAGAATGAATGGTGAAAGGATTGTGACAAATCAGTGGTAGGAAATGTGCTTCCTTGAAAAAAATAAACAATGTATCAACAGTTAGCAGCTGTGCTACTGAAAGAAAAGTACAAAGGATTGAAATGGTTAGTCCTTTATGAACCATCCTTCCTAAAACCTCAAGCACTATACTGTATCCTAATTTATTCTGGAAACACCAGCATGCTTCCATCCATCTGTGTAGATGGCGTAATAGAAAAGAAAATTGCATAACACAGTATAATATTTGTCACCAGATACTTCAGAGAATAAACAACTAATACTACTAAAGGGAAATTAACTTTAAGGGAGAAGCAAGCTGTCCTCAGAGGCAATGTGGGGAAAAAACCCTGAGAGTTGACTAAGAAGAAAAAAAAGTTCCTGAAGATTCGAAAAGTTGCAAAGAAAGCTACTGCAGTAAGGAAACAGCTGAGCTTATGTGTAGTGGTCAGGCTCACTAGCACAAAACCAACGGCAGCCCAAGTAGGAGCAGACAGAATCGAGATGCATGGGGGATGCAGGAGAAGGTTTAAGGGAATTTGTAAAGTAAACAAGGAATTATGCACGTAAAGAGAACAGACAGCCATAACAGCTACTTCAGGTGGATGTTATGTGGTTAACTGACAGGGAAGAGAGCAGATGGCCACTGCTTCACACAGACTGGAGCCTGGGAGCTGAGAACTGGTGAGAAAACAGAATCTGCACAGGACATTTAATATATGGAAAAATCAAGCCAAGCTACATTAAGGCAAAAAAGAGTTCAACATCAGCTATACAAGTGTTAGCCTTGGAATACAAAAAAGCAAATTTTGGTAGTTAGAACAATACTCTATTAATTCAAACTCTATTAGGTAGGGATGAATTTCCTATGATATTTTACTGCCATTATTCATTCCGTAACAGCCTGAAGCAATTTAACCACAGCTATGGTCTCAGCAGGTCTTAAAATTCAAGGAAGGTGCAAGTTAGTAAGAAGAGATCTCCAAGGAAAACCTTAGTGCTGCTGGAGTCCAAAAGTCATATTCTCTGCCCAGTCTCAGTTGGAATAATTTCCAGAACCAGTATGGAGATATGGGGCAAAACAGAGAGTGGCTATAAAGACCTGCAACCCATGTCAGTGAGCAGTAAAATTCACATTCCCAAACCAGCTGTTTTCCTTATCTGCCCTAGATCCAACCAGGATCAGTCTGAGTTATCCCTTGTGGTTTCATTAGTGGTGTACATAGAGAAAAAGTTGTGACAGTCCTGCATCAGAAACATATGCCATGTTTCACAAGAGACATAAAATTGTGCTCAGATTTTTTTTTCCTCTTTTTGCAAAACCATGGACAAAAAACTTTGGTAGAAAGAGCAAATTCCAAAGAAACCCTCCTTCTCCTCTAACTTATTTCAGTTTTTGTGAAATACATTTTGTCTTCTACGCATAAGGCTGCAGAAACACAATCCAACATCAGATGTGCATTATCCAGAGAAACAGCAGAATTTGGTAGCTGTGTTAATAGCTGGTCTTAATTGCTGCAGAATCTTTAAGAGCGAAAAGCACTACTTGAATGCCAAATAAGACATTATTTTCAATTGTCTACAGAGCAAAACCAAACAAAACCCCATTTTCACTGCTATGCTAAGAGATGCAGCAGCACAGTAACCGATGGATTTACAGCCTCTTACCCTACCTGTCTATGCTGGATTTGGTGTCCGCAATTTTGTTCAGGCTGGAGACTTTGAAGCCGTAAGCGCTCCCCCTTTGGCCCTTGTTCATGTAATTCCCGAAGGCAAGAACTACCTCCAAGAGTTGCCTCAAACGCTTGCTTCGGATGAGCTCTTTGGATGCCAGAAGAATGGCTGGAAGAGAGAGAAAAAAAGGAAAAAGTCATTGCACAGTGGCTGTTTTTAACACGCTTGGGCCCATAATTTGAAATGCACTGAACATCATTTGCACAACAAATGCTGCAACACTGTCTGTGCAGTGTCCTTCCTGCACCCACACACCCCGAGAATGAGGACAACTGGAAGGAAAATGCACTATATCAAACTTGTAGGAAATTCCTCTGGACATAGGACCAAGGCTGTCCTGTTACCTCACACTCTAAAAGCACAGCCAGTGAGAACAGAGGGAAGGCTTGAGCTCTTCTGAAAATGCAGAGCAGAATACACTCACTTCTTCTCTGCAATAACCATGGAGATGGTACAGAAGCCATACGCCTCCCCTGCTTCTAGGTTACACATTCCCAGAGTATCAGTGTCCTGAAGTATCTATTCTAAGTGCCCTTTGAAGAGGGAAGGTACAAAGACTTGAGGATGAGAAGGGAGCATAATGTATCACAGAAAGGCCATGAAAGTTTTGGGCAGCTCAGCACCGCCTGGCAGCAGGTTGCCATATTTTTCAGTGTAACATATTTACATTCATATTTACAGTGTAACAATCATGAAACTGACTTTATTAAGTCAATGGGTGAAAGAAGAGTGTCAGATAGAACTAATTTCTTAGGATATGACATGCCTTGGGCTCACTGGCTCTACAAACACAGCATGCATGCATCTCCTTTGAAGACAAGCCTCTCTTGACCTTCCCCGCTCCTCTGCCCAACTCTTAGCAAAAGCTTTATTAACCATACCTTCCACTTTTGGTTTTGCTTCTGCCAGCCTCTCTGGAAACTTCTTCTTAAAGAATAATGCTTGCAGCCGCTGCTGATAGTGGTCAATCCTGCATGAAGGGCAGAGGAAAGCCAACACTGAACTGGCACTCTTAAAGCCCAGGGCCAGTATGCTCCCCACATTATCTAATGGTTGGATGTTCATTCCCACAAAGCCAAGGCGTGGGATTATGGACATAGTTCAAGCATATAATACTACATTATCAACCTTGTTATGAAAATTGTGGACCTCAAGTCATGTTTTGCTCTCAAATGAAAAGGAGCTGGAAGAATTCCCACTACATTCAAAACATAAGAGTCATGGGAGATGCCAGCTACACCTTAATTAGCAGAATCCTCATCAGGGGTGCAGCAAAGCTGGAACAAGAAAGAGGGTCAGAGGATGAGGAGATGAGATAGCTTAACAGAAAAAGGGATCTATACGAAATCCTGACCCCGGGCTACACTACATGGGATACTTGGATCTGCATTCCTTTTTGTGAAGAAATTTAGGCAGAGGAGGCAGATTTCTGCTTGTTGTCAGGGCACAGGCCCTTATGCACAGCGAGTGCTTCTTGTCAATAGAGTTTGTGTCATGAACGGAAATATTTGTAACATTCACAAGCTTCTGGCAAACACAGGGCTGTACTGCTGGCCCACAATCTTGCACATTCCCCCCCAGTGCCAGATGATCCATTTTCAATAACAATTACAGCTGCTTCCAAGAAGTCCTGCGTGCACTCTCCCATAATGTATCAAACAGACCTGCTCATCTCAAAGAGGAAACGATCTGCACGGGCCATGCGCTCGATTTCATGTTTGTGCTCCTCCAACAGGTCAGTATCGCTCTTCTCAGGAACAAACTTCAGTAGCTAGAGTGAGAGATACAAACCAAACACTGAGACACGAGATCCAAGGAAAATGAAAGGGGGAAAGAGGGAAACAAACAAACCCTGGTGGAGAGAGAGCCCTTAGGTTTCTCCGCTACCACTGGGAAACATTACATTGACTCAGTCGTGCGACCATAACTTCAAAAAAGTGCAGCTGTGTCTACAAAACTGACCTCTTCTAAACCTTTGCTTGCTGTTCTGTTTTTATCCTTCACTGACCCCATTAAGATTAATTTTTAATTCTATGGGGAATTTCCCATTTCCAAACCCTAAAGACCAAGTGCTGCTGCAATTTACCCAAGGGGAAGTACAGAGACAATTTGATTCCCACAGCACTACTTGAAGTTTAGACAAGGGCAGGATGTGCCCCAAACAGAGTGAAGTACCCATCGTGCCTATCACAGAGTACACACAAAGCCTCATCTATCTCTCTCGGGTATGCCCTACACTGCTGAAACAATAAACAATAACCAAGCAACTGGATAGGCATCTGACACTGGCTGCTATTCATATGCTGACCTTAAAGGCTCATACTTTGACAGATTTTTGACATATCTGGTGGTAGTTGTGCTTTAGTATGGTTATACTGCCCTGCACACAGCCTCAGCTCACACCCCAAAAACCGCTCACAAGGCATATCAAGCACTCTGCCTTTCACCACTTGTTAATACTTTATTACACCCCTCAAATATGTGATATTCAAAGGTGTGGAGCATCAGAAGCTTGCAGTGACTTCTGGAGCAGCTGTGGTCATTCAGATATCATGACAAATAGCTATAAACTTCCAAAATGGAAAAGTTTTTTGTGCATGATTAAACACTGACTGCACAGAAAGAAAGAATCACATTTATTAGACAGTTCATAATTATAATGTTTTGCACACTCCTAATGAAATTTATCACATGTCTCTTTGGTCAAAGCATCATCTGTCACTTTCCATAAATGGAAATTGCGCAATGGTGGTGTAATTGAGGGTTTTCTTTCCTCACAAGTTATACAGTCAACCAGGTGCTGGGGATGGAAGTCCCTGGCCCCTCTTCCTGTGAGATCCCTGCTAATCCTGGCTCTAACCATGGACCTACATGGCCTAGTTCCTGGCACTTCCCAATAGAAAAGGCAGGTAAAGAAGGGAGATGAAGAAAAATAAAAAAGAAAAGGAAAATAACAGCAACAAAAAATAATCATCAGGAAAAAGGAGAGATAGGAAAAATTATGGAAAAGAGAGGACATATAAAGAAATGTCATACCACCTGTAATTATTTAAATTTTGCACCAAGAAGAGAAACATTTACATGACAGAGGTATACCCAACAACACTGGGAAAAATACTTTTCTCATGCTCTTATGTGCCTCTCCACAGACATGACAGGGCCAAGTTCTGATCTGTAGAAAAACCAGCAGTGCCAGTACACCTATCCACTTGAGAAAAGGCAGTGGAGGACCTAAAACCAAGTTATATCAGACTTTAATCTTTCTCACCTGCTCAAGCATATCTTTTGCTAAGTCTTCTTGTTCATCCATCTTCAGGATTGCTTGTCTGATTTCTTCATTAGACAGCTTCAACCTTTTGAAAGTATCAACATTGTACCGTTAGTTCAAAGTTTAAGAGACTCTGATAATTCAGAAAGTAGAAAACCTGATACGCTGCACTAAACAGGCATGAAACAACCACAGCAAGCTCGACTGTAAAGTTGCTACTCTGGAATATTCAGTAAGAAGAACAAATCAGTTCTAAAGACAGAGGTTTTATGGATAATATATTTTTATCTTCTTCAGCTAATCAAACACACATCAAAAATCAGATGGTGATTAATAACAATCAAGTCCTCATGGATCAAAAATACTTCCAAGTTCTCACATACCAGATACCTCCCTCATTAAGTTCTTTTGCTGCAGTAAAACCCTTCATGTCCATGTGACTTCTGACTGTGAGCTCATGTAACACCCTGACTTGTGAATATTAAAGCATCTCTCAGAGTAACAAATAATGGGACTGAAAGCTCCTTAATGAAAAGGGGTTTTCTCACAAGAAAAGTGCTTTTTAATGTTATCTGAGGCACCAAGATTACACTCTCCTTTCCACCTACTCCTGTCAATCTGTGTACAATGAGTAGGAGTCATCAGCTACAACTGAACACAGAATCAATAAAGAAAAGAAGTCTTAAGGTCTAAAAAACCTAGGGCAGATTAGGAGGAGTCAAAATTTTTCATTACCAAGATGTTGCTTGATGGATACCTGAAATGAACTTGGTGGTTCTCAGAGCAGATGTCAACAAAGAAATGCACCAAGCCCAACCTAGGATACTCAGTCATTTCAGGAGGGTAGGGAATATTGAAGAGAACCATGAAGGAAAAGTTATCTAGAAGAAAATCTCAGTTTTGGGGAGTGAAACGGTAGAGTGTAAAAAGAAATATTTGAAGAGTGAAGTCTACAATCTTCATGGACCTTCTACTATCAATACAATTAATTAACAGTAGAAAGAGAAAATGCAAATATAAGTAAGAACCAGGCAGACGCATGAAGCCAAATGTTTTAGTCTTCAGTGCTAAGGAGTTCTATTGTTGAAATTCCACATTGCCATTGGCATTTGGATAGAATCATATTTTTGGAACTAGGTAAAAGCAAAAGTAAAAGCTTTATTTTTACAGACAGGAAATATTACTAAATCTAAAAAACTAAAAATATTTTAATATTGCCCAATATAACCAACAGCTGGAAACTAAAATATGAATCAACAGCCATTTGAAATCTTTTAAGTATTACATCTCTGAACTAATTGCTCTTATTGTGTTCCAAGCTGGTCATCATGTGGTCTTTCCACAAGGAGGAAAAAACTGGTATCAGCTAAGCAAGACAAAGTACTGAATTTCCAGAAAAGCTTTATAATTGGGCCATGCTCTGATGAGCTATAAGGACCAATGGTTCTACAACAAAAAGATTGGAAACTTTTTACTTCAGGTCATTAGTTTGATTCCGGATCAAAAAAACAAACTTCAGTCCATGAGGTTCTGCATAAAGCTCTACAGCCTCAATCAGAAAATGGAAGGGTTACTTTGGGCTTAAATAGTGAATTATAAAGTCCATGGCTATGTGGCCCTGAACTGATCAAACACTGTGACCAGAGAAAGAATTGCTGAAATTGGTGGCTATGGGCCTGGTCCTTAGGAGACACATACACAAATGCCCAAACAATTTGGTGCCTGAGGTTTTTAAAGTGCTACATGTTGTTGATTGTTTTTTTCCTTTAGAAAGCACCTTTGCATTTTCCAGAATCTGCAACATGCAGATTAGACTTAACTTGTAACACAGGCACATAGTCTGTCAAAGGGAATGAAATAAAGCAACTCATTAGCACCAGGACAGAGGGGGTTTGTTGTTACTTGCACACAGTTTAAAAAGAAAGAGAGTGCATTTCACGTGTTTTCCATGCAAATAACTCGAGCAGTTACTCAGTGAACACCCATTACACAGTGGAAGTGCCTGTGTGTGTGTTTGGAGATGCAGTAAACAGGACCAAATAAACAGGTTTGAGGTACATCAACACAATGGTGTTGCATATATTACCACTGATCTTGCTGTTCTCTCCAGAAGCCCAAGGATTCCAAGATCCTCTGTTTGCTGCCATTCATCAGCACTAAATACACTTGAAAACATGTTCTGTTCAAAAATAATCGAAAGCTCCAAGGACAGAGAGTTATACAAACACTTTGATTTCTTGGATGATTCTGTGCCCCGCCAGCCATCAGCAGAAAAACATCTGGTTTGTATGGTTCAGCCCACAGCAGAGAAAAGCAGAAAGTTTGCCAGTCCCCTGCTGAGAAGCAGTTTAACTTGGTCACTTACAGGACTGCAGCAGGGTCATGGTGCCTGCAGGTGTGCATCCTAGATTATTACCAATCTAATTACTAGTACGGAAGGATTTATAGCAGAACAATCTTACTCTTCCAAAATGGGCTTGTTTTCTGGGACAGGATGCCTTTCAAAAGCAACATTGACACAAAACACAGATCATCCCACTTAAAATCTGTCTGAGTAACTGGCCAAAGCATTGTTAATCAAGTGATTCTTGTATTTTCAAAACTCATGCCCAGCCATGCAGCAGATCCTAAAGATGGCCAGCAGTAATGTGAAACAGATGTGCTGCTTTTAAACAGAAACAGGTGAACTGATTAAAGAAGAACCTAAAGCAGATGCGTAAAATCTTTCCATTTAAAACTGAAAACAGTGCATCCCTCAGAGCATAAAACTCATATGAGAGAGACAACAAAATTAAAATGGAATTATGGCCCAAAAATTTACACTACAGAAATTACATTTTGGTATCAAAATTACATTTTGGAAAACTCCAATGACTTTCTTACAAGTTTTGCAGATCCACGCACTCTTCCTCCAGGCTGCTGGAGGTAACTCAATTTGGAACAGCATACAATTCAAGCTGTATTCCCTCTGCCTTACATTTCTCGAAATCACATATCCTGGGATCTCAACACAGGAAGTAAATGTGACCAGAAGAAAATACAGTGCCCCTTTCCTCAGCTGCAGCACATTCATTCATAGCACAGATACTGCCTGTTTATGTTCAAGAGGAGCCTGACACTAGTCAAACAAGGAAGGAAAAGGATCTTTACCAAGAATACTCCCTCCTTCTTCCCTCACCCATACATCTGGTGGCAGTATATAGAAGTCCAACTGCTTGAGTCATCTTCAAGCAATGTTAAAGCTCAACAAGTACCAAATAACTTCTGATATGGTACTTAGCCTGCCTCCCTCTATCCCCTCTGGCGTCATAAATAATCTCTATTGACTCTGCAGAGTAATTCATCACTAATCTCCCCAGGACACCTCGACTGATTTAACACCAGCTTCACTTGCAGACATCAAGTGGTTTATTGTTTTGTCCTCTCGGAGAACGCCGGCAGCCTGACTCGGAACATGCCTGGGAGACATATTGCAGTTTTACATCAACTTCCCTTACAGACAGCCAGTGCTTGCTCATTTTTTCTCCTTAAATATACCCATTGATTTAACTCACAGGAATCTCCCCCCTCCATTTCTCCCTCCCATGAATCAAAGCAAAATGCTTGTCACTTATTAACCATCTTCCCCTCCAAGGAAAAAGTAAGTTACTTCATGGGCTTGTTCCTTGGATCGTTCATAGCTTTTGAGAAGGAAGCATACTTTCCCACTAACAGAGAAATGGAGTTTTTTTACAGCAATGTTAAGTTCCAATAGCACAGGGATCACAGATACACTGTTTCTTTTACCTTAGAAGAGGACTGATTATCATGAATCAAGGACATTTTGTATCTCCTACTGAATTATGGTGCTCCCAACATGCCAGTCGTAGTAGCTGTGACAGTGACAGGCACTGATAGATATTTAGCTACATCCTAAGGCCAGTCTGTACAGCTTACCCAGATCTCAGCTTTTTAACTGCAGGCTTCTCCATCTCTACAAGTCATTTCACACAGGCCACTAGTTAATTCATTCCCAAACTTTGTGACTGACAGAAGCCTTCTCTAAGTCCTGTCTCTCCCAAGGCTCTGTACAACTCCCAAGCTGCAGGCTTTTCAATATCAATACTGACTGTCACCACCCCATAAAGGCCTCCTCCCAGGAGCACCATCCAGCTGGTCTAACTGCACATTCAGCCAGAAGACACAAAGATGTAGCCACTCTTTCCCCATCCTCTTATCTCAGTTGCCCACTCATCTCATTAGTGAAGACAACAGTGCTTTAACCTTTGTGGGACAACAGCTGGGACATTTTACCACGTGTGTCTCACACCATTATATCAACATGTTGGGAAAAAAAAATCCACCAGTGCCTTTTCAGAAAGTCACTGTGAAAATATTCTGGCAAGTACAAAAAGAAACAGGCTTTTGTTTTCTGTTCTCCTTCAGCTAAAGCTCATGAGTAACCAAGCAACTTTGCATTCAAATACTCTCAATTACCTTCCAAGAAGAATCTGGGGATGACTATTTTTCTGAGCCAAGAGAAGTAAAGCAGGACCAAATATGGGAATCCCCAAATTACCATGAGATATTGATGAGGCAGTGGTTCATCTTTTATCACAACCCTATCTTTGAGCTCCTAGTTGTGATCTTAGACAGGATGGCACTGACTTCAGTTTGCCTTGGCGTATCAGACTCAGCATAGCAGGTAAAGGCATTTATTGTGGGCCTTTATTTAAACTGAAAAAAATCTCTCCAGGAATGTAGCAGGCTCTGGTTATCACCCAGTGTTTTTCAATATAGCACACTGAAGAACAAGAATGCTGAGTCCAATCAGCTGTTTCTGTATCGAGATATAATCCATACCCCAAATATCATAATGCTTCAAATTCACCTTAAAACAAGGGTGAACACTGAATTATCACATGGCAGAAAGGCACAAAGGGACTGGGGCAGTGCAAAGCCAGTACACAGAGACTGGCATTGGCTGAATAACTTGTCCCCTTAATGTCTCAACTGAAAGAGTTTAAAAGCACTGAGGAGGCACAGTGATGTGAGAAAAATACTTTATCTCCCTCGTATTCTCATTGGAAATTCTGCCCAAGCCTTTTTTCTTCTTCCTACTAATGTTTGAATTGACAAAGCCACAAACATTTGGTAAATCTGCCTGCTAGTACCTGTCTACTGTCACATTACGTTTAAAACTATTATTGTGTAGTCAGATTCTGCCTTCTGCTACTACTGGTTTTATGACATTTTGTTAGCACTCCTACTCTTTCCAGCCTCTTGAAAAGGTTACTGCTGACTCACTGAGCCACAGGAATAACAAATACATCACATTATTCAGAAGAATACTGAGATAATTATTTTGCTGGAATTCACGCAAAATAATGTGCACAAAGAAGTTCCGTAAGTATACACTCAGCCTTCTTCCAAGCAAGATGTCTCAAAGACCTGAATCTTTCCAGAGCATTTCACAGAACAAGACAGTAAACAATACATATCTTGGGCATGTTCTGCAACAAACAACGTTTAAAGAAATGGAACTACAAAAACAGAGCAGCACAAATATCAGCCATTACTTTAGCAATGGAGGCAGAGAGAAGCCATAGTGGTGAGAGAGGTCAGAGAAACTTCCAGCTGCCAGGTGAAAGCAGGGAGACATGGGGATCTGGGATGATTCTTCCAGACCACACAAGTCTGACAACAAAACTCCAGCGTGATGGAAACTGAAGACATCAGGAAATTCATGAGACATAGCAGATTTCCAGTGTGTCAAAAGTAACTGTACGTTTGAAACACCATTAAGAAAGCTAAATTGGAAGCTGGTGGGTGCCTGAACTCACCACAAACAGATGGTTCCACATCCTGGTTGAACTATGGCCTACTGGAAGTACTGTGAGATAAACTCATCTTATGCTTTTTTAAGCCTTTGAAGACGGCCTATGGAACAGGGCTTTGTTTTAGATCCATCAAACTCCATTAAAATAGGAAAATTTAATCCTTTCTCTGCAGAAAAACTGAATGATGCTACTAAGGAGTAGTTGAAAGAGATATCTTTTTATGAAAATAGATATGAGATTGGGGAGGAAAGTTTACGAATTTGTTACATGTCAGCAAAAATCAACTAGCAATTCAATTTTCATCTCTTTCCAGTCTACCATGTGGCAGTCTCTCTGCAAAAGAAAGCAAGAGACATATATTTCTCATTCTTGCTAGGTTTTGGCTTGCTGGACCATATGAAATATGAGCTCTGCCTGACCCCTTCTAACACAGTGTTAGTAAAACAAAAACATTTGAGTAGGGGAGGGAAAGAAAACCCAACCCATGCAGCTATTTTACTTTAAAGGACACGATGGTTTAGTGTAAACAAAGGGGGAATAAACTACAGGGATATATGCACAGTAAGAGTCAATTGGAAACAGCTGTTGGCAGATACTGTGGCAACCTGAAATCTGGGGCTGCAGCTCTGGGTTGCACAAACTCCTTTTGTTTGTCACCAGTTTTAAATCCCCTCTCATTGCACACGTGTGCACACTCCTATGCACATGTTGAGGTGTGCTGCAGGAACAGCAAGTGCATGGCAGCAAGCAGGGATGATTTGACTGGAAGTGTCTCTCCTCAGGGTCTAACCTCAAGGAGGAAGATGTGGAATAATGAAAAAACCTGCAAAGGGGTCATAAAGCCCTTTCAACTATTGTCTGCAGCCATTCCTCCCAACTCCTGTCTTTATATTAGAACCACATAATAACAAACTGCAAAAAAAGTGACAAGAACGTAAAGGTGCTATTTTAGTTCTCAAAGATTTTTGCTTTTCTGCTTGCATTTAAAAGGGAAGTTTGGGGAGGAATACGAGCCCTGGGCCAACCTGTACAATATTTCTGACATTCTGGGTGTAACACTATCTGTTACAAACATTAAATTATCTAAACCAGTGGGATAGCCCTGGCAGGTGGTGTTTCCAATACCACAGCAACAAAGTTAACAGAGCACAGTGCAAACTTGCAGGCTCCATAGGGACACCACAGTGACCAAATATCTCTTTCATGCTGACAATAAGAGCAGTATATTTCCTAGTGAAGAAGCTGACAGTCACAAAACACAGCTTTTCACCTCTGGTTTGAGTCCAGACTAGCAGTTCAAGGTGCATTAACTTCATGGCACACCTGGAGTGAACACGTCATGTATCTTCAAGTGCAAGGTTCAATCCTCGATGACCTTGCTGCTGGAGGCAGCAAAAACAAAAAAAGACCAAACACAGAAACTGTCCCTTCTCTCTTTCTGTATACAGAGGATTCTTCTCAGGTAAGATTGCCCAGAGCTGCACAGCAGAGGAGGTGAATGTTGAAAAACATGCATTGCTGCTGTCCACATTGCTTTTGTTTTGGAGACAGAAGATTTTTACATATAAATATCTAGTGCCATATGAAGTCGTGGACTACCTTCCTGGATCCTCCTCAGCTCAGCCAACTGAACACATGATATTACCACTTCTAGGAAATGTTCCACTTGCTTACAGAGTTAATCTGAATCCCAGACACAATTCAGTAGGTCCATCAAACAGCATGAAAATCCTGTTGTCCCTATGCCTCCCCATCCCTCTGCCCCAGCCTCAGCCAGCTGCAAACACCAGCAAAGACATGCATTGGTAAGTGCTGCAGGGAGAGAGATGTAAGCCTTTCCTCACTGAAGGTTTGGATGGAGGGGGCCCTGCTGACAGGCAGGCTAATGCCACATAAGTAGCACAGTGACATCCTCTGTGGGTTTCACTAAGCCAGGGAAAGAACTCATTCCAGTCCTGGTGGTCTGGCTGCAACCTTGCCTTAACTGTTAGCTTGCTTAGACAAGTATCAAATCCATCTGAACCCGTATTTTCTACTGCCCAATGAAATAGTTTTGCTGCTCAGTACTGCCACAGCTTTGCCAGGTTTTGTCTCCAGCCTTGCTGTCTCTCCTCTGGTAGGAAAGGCAACTTTCTCAGTTTGATCAGTGTCTGCACAAATCTGATAGTGACTGACCTCAAACCCAGCACTCCTGCTGGAAGAAAGACATGAAAAAATATAGGGGGCCTGACGTCACTGCATTTGAATGCATTAGTCATTGCAAGAATACACAGAGGCAACTCTTGGCTTCAAAAACCTAAATTAGAAATAAAAGACTTAATTCTTCACAGAATATTCTGATTTGGAAGGGACTTACAAGGATCATTGAGTCCAACTCTTTAGTAAATGGCCCATTTGGGGATTTAAACCACAACCTTGATGTTATTAACACCACGCTCTAACCAGCTGAACTCATCTCAGGGTCTTGAATATGAATGCCTGTGTCTACCACTGTTCTCACCACAAGTCAAAAATGAACACCACACTTAGTTCTGCTGTATTCCAGGGGGATGGTCAGAGCAATATTTAGAAAGAAACACACAGAATAGAGACAAATGACAGACACAGAACACGGGGGACACATTACTGAATGAAGTGCAAGCACTGCCAAAGAGCTGCTTTCATCTACAATGAGTAGTGATCACTTTCTGGTGATGAGTCTTCAGACAGAAGCTGATGCCCACCTGCTTGGCACACAAAATGTGTATGTGGATATTTTTATTGAGAAAACACATATGAGAAATGTGCTTTTATGATGCCATAAGAGAGGTCTATCTGAGGCTCTGCAGGTATTAAACAGCAGGTCTGGTTGGGAAAAGAAACACATCCATTTGTTTAATTGCATCCCCTCTTGCCTCTGCATTGATCATGGCACACCCTGTGAGCTAAAGCTTAGTACACTTACTTGGAAAGGAGAATGACACAATTCTGGGCCCTCCGTCCATCAATCACAGAGAGCTCTTTCACCTTTCGTGTGGAGAGGTAAAGGTCTTCTGTTGAGCCCATCTCTTTCTGCATGTATTTCAAAAGGGAGGGAAAAGAATCAGTATTATGTTTCTCACTCAGGACTGATAGACTTAGCTCAGCGTAATGAACAAACCCATCCCAACCTAGAAAAATCCACCCAGGCAACAAGAAAAGGAGACAAAGGCAGAAAGCATGGGGGCAGATCCTGCATTACTAGACAAACAAAAGTCACTCATTAACACCATAAGCTCATCTTTGATCCCAAATACCGGACCTGATCCTGACCTACTTGTCTCACTCTATCAACAGTTACATTATGTTAACGTGAAAAACAGGCATGGTAGGAGAATCAGGCCCATTATTATGAAGCCTACTGGTGTCACAGCATATCTTTCAGCAGATGTTCCTCCAGGGGTTATACATCATTCTTGAAAGGCTGCAGCACAAGCAATAAACCCTCTTCTGTTATGTCTTATGGCTGCCACTGAACCTGACCACATTATATGAGAGATGCAAACAGTAGGGCATTTATCTTACTGAATATATCCTGCTAAATGGTAAAAATCTACACTTAAACTATCTTGTTTTTTAAAAACTAATTAATGCATTTAACCATACAGAAATCTCCCTTTTCCAAAGTTATCTGTATATCCCCATTGCCACACTCATCACCCAACAAAATCTTTACAATCCAGTCCAGAGCACTTGTCATAGAACACAGAGATAAAATATTTGCAAATTCAGTCTGACCATCCAGTTTTTACTTTCCCAACTAACTGCTGCAGGAATCATTTAAAAAATGCCTTATCGGGACATCCATACCATTAGGCCTTGAGATTTTGAGATTTATCAGTATAATACAGCTTTGAATGCACCCATCAAATAAGCAATATGACTTCTTTTTTAGCATATAACAGCAAACATGCTGAATCAGATCAAAAGGTCCATCTACCCCAGCATCCTGTCCCCAGGAGTGGACAACAGCAGATACTCAGGGAAACATGTCAGATCATGGCAAGCACACAGAATGGGTGCTTCTCAGAATTCACTCTCAGGACTCAAGGTTCTGCAACTCAAGGCTTACTTCCATCAACACAGAAGAGATACTGACACCCAAGCATTTGAGAGTTTGGTGTAAATCATAGGTTCATGCTGCTAGTTGTCATTTCAGTTATTGTTACAGTAAGCTACCACAAATCTGTGTTGCTCCTGGATACACAAAGGACTCATGCAGCTACATCCAAAGGTGCTGCAGTGAGCCACCACCAATAGAAAGTGGCATTTTTAAGCAGGTACAATGCACCAGCTGAAGACATGCGCTCAGCAAATTCTTCTAGATGTGTGCAAAGAATCTAGCTTGGCAGAAAGAAAATTGCAAATATTACTCAATATATCAAATAGTGTTTCCAAGAAAGGCAAAACTGGCATTGGATAAGCTTATTATTTCTAAGAGAATATCTAACAATATCAACAAGAGGAGTGTCCCCTGTATAATCTGGCATGTAGAGCTTTCAAAGTTTTCTTGAGTTTTCTCAGTTTGTGGGGAGGAAGATGGGGGAATACGGAGATGGGCAGCTATTGAAAGGAAGAAAGCTACTTGCTGGTCTGTGCTCTTGGTTTAAAAGCTTCACTGTTCCACACTAGCTAATATTTGCAGGCAAGGACACCTGGATAATGACAACCAGCATCCCAAGGGAAAAAAAAGTTTCAGCCTTTGGCTATGCATGTGAGGTGGGGGTTTAGCCAGCTTTCCTTAAAGCAATCCAGCAAGAATTGATATAATAATCTCCATGCCATTTCCAATTCCCCAGCCCACAGGGTTCAACACAGATAAGTAACTTGAACTATTCAGACATGGCCCACTCCTTGGTCATAAGGGCTAGACTCATCTGAAAATATATCCTCTTCAACTCATATAGAGGAGAGAGGTATTTATAGCTACTTGGATTCATGTGTAAGCAAAAGCAGATGAAGCCTCAGGTTTTACCAAAGCCAGATTCCAAGCTTAGCTGAAGGAAAACAGATTGTATGTGGACTATCCATATTTTCTCAGATAGAGAAAAAGAGGAGCAAGGGGGCAGTGGTGACTAGCTTTTGTGAAAGAGCCCAAGCCCTGAATGCAAGAACAGTTGGAGCTAGTGTCAGCCTGACAGACAAGAAGACTAAGTTTTATGCCATCATCCTTTATTGACTTCTCATCAGGGATAACACTATGTTATGTGCTTCAAAGAATATTTCAGATTTGATATTTTAGTTGCAAATTCAAAACCCAGATAAAATTTCAGTACTAAAATGACTATACAAGTGAAATGTGTTCATCACATTGGTGTCTCCCTTGCAATACAATTTGATTTTGGTTAGCTGAAGACTTGTACCATGGCAGCACCCTAGCTTCTGGCAATTATCAATACTTCAGAGAACTATGTCTACCACATTGACTTGTTATGATATGCTGCCACGTTAGCCATCATATGGCACAAGCTGTGACTAGACTATCCAAATACAGTTCCCAGAGCACTCATGGTGACAACGACTTTCTTCTGAAACCACCAGAGATACCTATGATAATATCCAAACAATCCTTTCCTGACAGCATTGCTCTTACCAAAACTGTTGCCAAGAATTTTGCTCGAGAGGTAGCCAGTTTAGACATGTGCATAATCCAATATCTCTATCTAAACACCATTATAATCTTTTGCTGAACTTTCTGAGGGTTTCCACTATTCATTTCAACTCTTCTGCTCCTCAGATGGCACAAATCCTTCTGCCAAAGAGCTCAGCTCTATGCAAAGAAATACTTCCTTTATCAGAAAGTCTGTGGCTAGTAAGTGCATCTGATGACTTCAGTGCTGTCAAAAGCAGACAGAATACAGATGGGAACAGTGGCAGAGAAGGGTCCCTGAGATCTCCTTTTGTTCTCCTCTCAAGAGAGTATTACTTTGATTAAGGAAGAGTCGACACTGACATTCTTCTTTGTCCCTGGTCTTTTTTCTTCAGGATCATAAAAAAAAGAACTACAGACACCAGCAGTGAGATATAAGCAAGTGAAAGAACAAGAACTACCTCCTATCACAGAGATAATACAGCTAAAAAAATTATTTGTACCACCTTCCCCATCAAGACAGCAAAGTGCAAGGACGTATGAAAGAGTGGCATGAGCTGTGACCCCAATAATGGCATGGTCCAGGACTTCACCTTCATACACATGGCAAGAGGATCAGGAAGCAGACAATGGTACTCACCTGCTTACAGGAGGAGGGGTTAGTTAGCAGGTCCTATGCAGGCAGCAGTCGCAAATAACGAAGAAGGAAACATGCCGAAAATTAGCACAGAGAAAGACACCAAGTTTAACAAGGCAGCTGAATTTAGACACTGTTTTCTAAGAGCATACAATGCTTAGCAAGTAATACTGGCCCAGATAGTTCAAAGGTATTTCAGCATTTCTTTGCAAATCAGCAGAACTGAGAGTCCTAGGTCTTCTATGAAAATAATAAATTTGGTCTCCAAAGCATAAATCTTTTAGGTCTTTAAATATTAACTAGGATAATGCTTAAATACCTTTACAAATCCAGTTCAGAGCCTTACTGAAAGACCTGCCAAGGTTATAACTTGAGGGTCAGTTCTCCTCTCCTGATGCACAGGCACAGTTTGTGGGTATTAACAAGTATAACAAGCAACAACTTGTTTCAAGGGCACGTTCTACCCTTTAGCCAAGTATTTTGAAGGCATTTGGTAACCGCCAAAGAGGCCTTACAGCGCTTCTGGAAGACAGACTTCAACTACTTCATGACTTTCTCAATATTCCAGGAAAACACCAGCTATACTGAATTAAAAGGTCAGTATTACACAGTAAGATCAGAGCAAAGTCAAAAGACAAGTGTAAGAATACTTGGTCCAGCATTCTGTACACTGGACAATTTCGTTTTCCCTCATAGCCAATGAAACAGATACACTGGGATTGAGAGAGGAGAAGAGACTCTCTGTCATTAACAAAATTAGGAAAATGGAAAAATTGTTTAATGTAAATGAAACTGGACAAAACATGAAGATTGTGTTAATAACAGCAAAGAAAGAAATGTCTTTATCTTGACTCATTCAACATTTCAGATGCAAAAGAGCAGGGCTTTGCATTGACATTTTTCTTTACAGACATTTGGATGAAGTTTAGAAGTCATGAATCCAGAGTAAACACATACTTGGTCAGAGTGGAATATTTCCGAAAGAAAAAGGAAAAAAGACTAAGTGTGAACTGAAAGAATTCTCATAAATTTTTAATTCAAAAAGAAATATTGGTTGCCTGATCCTTAAAAAAAAAAAAAAGAAAAGAAAATTCATTAAGACTTGTTGATTGGAATCCAGTTCACACTGGAGCATTCATGGATGAAAAAGAAAGTATCACGTAAAGTAATAATAACAAAATATTTAAGGAGGGGAAAAACTCCAAAATAATGTAATAACCTCAACAAAAGCTGTGAGGGCAGCAAGATGTCTAACTGCACAAAAATACAAGTAGCTTACATAAGTGTTTCTCCAGTGTCTGGAGTCACTGTCATAAAGTGTATTTAATGAGGACGGAAGAGTACTGTTCAGAGACCCACGGAGGCAGGGGTAAGGGTCAGGTTAGTTTATGGCTGAATAGCTCAGGCTGTTTTCCAGTGATTGGTAACATAGCCATAAACATTATGATTCTAACTGAGACCAGGACAGCTTTGGCTTTGGATTTTGGGGACAAAAGGAAGCAAGGCTTTGCAAGGTCATTTCTAGTGAGGAAGCTCCAATGTTTGCACCTGAAACATTGGAATGGAAGTTCTTGGGAGAGGGTCTAAATCCAGTCTCTTAACAGCACTGAAGTTTCATGAGCCTTTCTTTCCTTCTGTGAACTAACATCTTGTTTCAAGGAATGTGATTTGCAGAAAGAGGGAGGGACCTGCTGAAACAGCACCAGCTATTTGCAGAAGCAGAGTGGGAAATGAAATCTCATCATGCAACAGTTAACATCACATTCTTCACAGCTTATCCATGTGGCTGTGAGTTAGTAAATAAAAGATATTCACTATGTTTATTGGACTAGATAGAAAAAAAAAAAAAGAGAGAAGGGAGCAGATGGAAAATCCAAAGACAAGGGGTTGGACAAGGGGATTATTAATTTTAAGGTACTGAGGTCAGTTAATGAAGTAGTTATCATCATTGTAAGGAATAATCATAAAGGTTGTTTATGGCAGTTGGTCTGTGTCTTTTCCTGAAACTTCAGAGTAATGATCCAGTTCTGCAGCATACAAAACATTGAAAATATTCCAAAAGCAAAGGAAAGCTGGGGGAGTTCAAGGAGTAAAAGTACAATCCGTCTGCTGCTAAATCTCATTCAGTGGAGATAGACAGATTGAAAGTGACTTTCTTTCCAAGAAAAAGGAGGGAAAAAAGACATTCTAATAAATGGCCACTTTTAAAGTATGCTGTTTGTTCTAATCTGTAATTCAGACAGTTTCAAACACTTAGCCAGTTCAGGCAGCTGACTGTGTAAGAGAAAATAAACAAAATGAAAGACAGCTAATACAGTTACCTTGCTCAGTACTCAGGGAACTACAGCCTTTTTTCTCTGGATCAATTGGAGAAACAGAAAATTTGATATGCAAATACAAATATAAAGCTCTGGAGCTTTTGGGAGTCAGTGGCCACTGACAATAACTAGAGCATTACCTGTTGGCAAGTGCTGTCTCTGAGTACGAAGTATGTTCCTATTAGAAGTTTAGACCCTGCCCTGTGTCCATCCCAACTTCTTTTGGTCCTCAGATTTTTTGAACAAGGCAGAGCATCAAGTGATGCAGCCTGACTGCAGGTGGGCAAGGGCTCAGACCACTGTCATGTATTCATTTCCCCTCCAGAAATTCGAGAAAGAAAAAGTATGGAAGAGTTCACTCCTACCTGGTGCCTCTGATATGCGGAGAACATCTTTTCAAAATCTTCTAGATCCAGCACTTTGAATGCCTTTAAATCATCAATCTCATTCCAGATTGTGCCATGGATCCTCTCCTAAAAGGAAAGGACATACTTTAACAAGATAGCAAAAGTATTTAGCCAAGAACATCCAATCCCATTTGGATAGAACATTCTCTTCTATTCATTGGTCACATTGCTGTGTACTACTGCCATCGTTTTAAAGGACACACTGTTTCAAGAGTCAAAGGAGAAAAAAATAGTGTTTGGTGGGTTTTATTCATTGTTTGTTTGGAGTTTTTAGAATTTTTTTTGTTTTGTTTTTTTTTGAATTTTTTTTTTAAACATACTATTTTGTATTTTTCATCACAGCAAGCCTCTAATGAAAAGGCACATTCCAAGACTAGCAGACCACATCTCAAGCATTATCCATGATCCCACAGCATATTTCCTTTCAAGAGTGGCCATCTGTCTAACACAACGATTGTGGTCATGCTGAAAGGAGTGTTACTATCAGGAGGAAAAAGCTTAGGAAAAGCATTGATGCATGACAAACCCCAGACACATCTTCCCTTTTGCAAATTTTTCCAGGTTCTTTCGTAAAGCCTAGAGGGTGTGTGGTTTTCATTATGTCTGCTTGTGAAAGTAGTTTAAATTATTATTTTATTTTACTTTTAAGCTTTTGAGTCTTTGAAGTCTAATTGTTTCCTATTACATTAACTCCCTTGTCTACATGAGGTCTTTGTCAAGACAGATAGACACAAACTATACCCAGATCCCTGAAACAGCATCATTCACAGTAACTGGAAATGTTCACAACCCTTGTGATGATGCATTATCCTGAATGTCAGGAATCCTAGCTGTTTGGCAGATAATTAGCATGGAGGGAGACAGGCACAGACTTCTACTCCTACTTGCTGTCCACAATACCCAGAACAAACAGGCTCCTGTAGTGCATGAATTTACTAATCAGCAGTCATCCTAAAGTAAGTGAAGGTCTTGGGTCTCCTGCTGACATTCCCAGGACAGATATCCTTCCTGGCAAAGGACATAAAGATCAAACTACCTTCTCCTTCCTACTGACTCCTAAGGGCATGTTGTGTGGGACAAGCTTTGAGTGCCCTTCGCACAACTGCCACCACTATTCTTCAGTTAGTTTAGTTTATGAAATGTATATTTATTGTACTTTATTAATTGCAAAAATAATGAAAATTCTCATTAAAAGAAAAAAGAAATGGACAAAAGGATTTGTAAAAAATGGCCTAAGTGAATCCCAAGAGATGAAGAGCCAGCAGAAGACTGATGCAGAGAAAGTCAGGAACCACAAGCAATAGCAATGAAACCCCCACACAGGTTCCCACTCTGAAGCATCTGACTTGTACCTACACAGCAAAGTGCATTAACAGTTCATTATAGAACTAATTAGGAACAGGCTCTACTTCCCATTCAGAGTCATCAAAAGGAATGAGGGAAATGTGCTAAGCCACAAGGCTCAAGGAGAAGAAAAAAAACCTGACAAGGATAAAATGAGGGGGAAATAGAAGTGTGAAGTGTTCTGGAGGAAATTCCTGGCAGAGCAGACACTGTGGAGGAAAACCAACACCCTTTCTCCAGAGACAGCCTGCGAGTAAGGAGGGGTGTCTGCAGTGCTACTCATAGTGAGAGCATATCCTAGGTGGGAGCAGCACCCATCCCTGAGCAGGATCACCAAGATCATTGTGCCATCCCTTGCAATCAGTGTGGCTCTTCTTTCCATAGTAAGAAGAACACGTGACTGTAACATGGCAAACAAGTCTGGGAGGCTCATCTCAGCCAAAGAAATTTGAGACAAAATTAATTTTCTTTTTATCCTAGCCCAAATCTCCGCTGCCAATCTTAGCCAGAAGCATCCAGGCAGAGTGATCATTCTCATTCAGTTTCCAGGCAGGCTTTGTAAACCATGAATTACAAATCCTGAGGGATGTATTTGAACAGCGGAGGAGTTCTCTGAGTGCCTCACTGTTTCAGGTTGTCCATTCAAACACTGAAATGGTAGAATATTTTTTGACAGGAGTCCTTAGAGTCATCACTGGGATAGAGAGCCCTGAGGATGCCAAAAAGCTGTATGCTGTGTCTGGCAGAGGCTGGATGTGACTCCAGACAGCTACTCATGAGTCTTGCCCATCTACCTGTCCAGCTGCAAAAATCTCATGGGAGTGAGGTTTCCTCACTAATGGCAAGAACAGTGAAAATGTCCTACAGAACAGTCTAGTCTGAAGGAACTGCAAAGGTGCCAAAACAGGAAGTTTTAGGACTCAGAAAAGGACTGCAGAGAGTAGTTCTCCCCCTACTTTCCCAGGAAAACAACCCAGAGAAAACTATTCCAACTTCAATTCCGATTCATTTTAAGAGCCAGGTTGAATCTGGTCCTGTACGAGATGGTTTATATGCTACTTGTAGCAGAAAGACAAATCCCAAAGCAGCATCCATTGCAATGGTGTGCACAAACAGAACTTTGACCACAGCAATCCAATTTTAGGGCTAATGCAGTCAAAGAAAAATCAAGGCTGGCAGAGGTATAAACAACCTTTGTTACACACAACACTTGCAATGGGCTTGTCCCTTCTATTTCTAATATAAGCTCTGTCCTTGAAAATTTTCATGTTGCTGCCAGATAACTTCCTAGACTGAACTCTTGATACACAGTTATGGATTAACTGGCTGATAGTTCCTTGTCATCAGCCAGAGAAGACAGAGCATTTTAAGAGAAACAGACTTGCATAATGTGGTTCCTGTGATAAATGATTCCCTCAGCACGATAAAAATATTTATGGTCCCTAAATAAGAATTTAAAAATAAATTCTTTACTCCTTCTCTTTTTTTTTTCCCTCTGCCTTTAGAAAGAAAAAAAAAAAAAACCCCTAAAAAAAAAAGCAGTCATTTTGTCTGTAATGCTTTTTTCTCCATCTTCATTTATTTGTTTATTCATTCATTCATTCATTCTACAAGTCTTCCAAGATCTGTGGTTCCTATGCTTTGGAAAGTCTTGGCCCACTTGGAGAAGAAAACCCTGTGAACTGTACTTCCCAGCATCCTCTAATGAAATGGTGACACATAACAAGCCAGGAAGCATCTTATTATGAGAACAAGTATTGACAAGGCATTTGCTCCATCAAGCTGAGATTTTGGTATGTTGATTTAACAGTTCACTTGCTGCAGCAGTTGTATCATTCCATCTTTACAGTGAATTCCAGTTTGGCGACAGACCTGACATTAGAAAATGTCAGTGATTCATGGCACTACAAATTATATCAAGCTGTCCTCTGCTACACCTAAAGGATGATTTTATTTACCCTGATAGATAAATAATGATATTCTGGAAGGCACTAAATCCATCATGCCTCAGTAACCTCACAGCGCGAGTGAAAACCTACAGTACTTTTGTTTGACCTGCAGGTTGAGAGAAACCATGGAAATGATAAGTGTTCTGTGAATACTGGAGCAGGCAATCCTGCTTATTAGTTGGTTAGTATTTGTGGAATATTAACCTGGAAAGTAGAAGCAACTTAAAATTTTAATTCAGAATTCCATTATGAATCTGAAAAGTGATATGAACAAAACACATTTTCCAGATTTTTCTCTTGATATTAGATCCTTTCTCCAGTTTGAGAAAAATCCACTTCAAGCAAAAGCTGCATTTTTTGCCTGTTTTTTAATCAAGACAGCTGTTTTATCTCATTGTAGGCCTAGGCACCACCACTGCTATTATGAGTAGCTTTACAATGAGATTTTGGAGAACTTTTTCATTAACTTTGGATCTCTAGCAGCAGTCCTTCATCATTTTATGCCATAAACCTCAGTCTGCTTTTAGGAAAAAAGTTCCAGAAATCAGAATCATTGATAACACTACAGAAACATTTTTTTAAAAAATAGTGTCAAAATGAACATTTTCTCTTTATGTGACTGGCTGTTTTGAGGGTTTGGGTTTGGTAGTTTTGGTTTGTTTACATGTGTGTGTATGTGTGGGTGTTTTGGGTTTTTTAAAATACTCCTATATGGTACGTAGAACAAATACCTTTCTTACGAAACTATTTCAGTCAAGTCTATTTTAGGGCTGGCTAAAGAAAGCCTCTCTGACATCACTGATGAGAGCCATTACCAGAACACTTGATGGGAAGCTGCTTCTCCAGCCATGAGATAAGAAGCAGAGCAGTTGAAGGTTGACTTGATTTATTCTGAGAATTTCAAATCAATATGTTTATATTTATTAAATGTGCAACTGCTAATCCATACTTCCAATATTTTTGAAACCAGTTCATTGCTTGGATTAACCATAAATGTTTGGTCTCTGGTTGACCTTTGGTGTTGTGCAAAACTCAGATTGAGAGAGCATTGCTGCACAGAAACAAGGAGAAGAATCTTTCCAGGATATTACAGTGGGGTTATATTGCAATATCTTTTTCTTAAAAAACAGAGATCCTTGGCAGCAGCACTAGAGTAGTGCTGCATGAATGGAATTTACAGACAGTGCTACAGTGCTGTATGAATGGATCTGTGGTGTGGAAGGGCTTCATCAGAACTCAGCCCATCCAGGCATCTAAATGTCTTTGCCACTGATCATTAGCTCACATCAAAGCTAGCACAGAGTCCTTATTTCTCAATGGAAATTAGTGGGCTGTTGGAGTTTCCTTGTTAGAAGCACAGATCCTTTCCAGTCAAACCTTTTTTTGTGGTGCCCATGGGAACCATGGACAATCTGTTATTGTCAACTGCTAAGAGCTTGACTATATTTGATATTTCTCCTAACACCCAACAGCTCAGTTCTTTCTTTCTTTCCAAAGACTAAGTCAGCATTGGAAAAAAAGGTGTCATATAAATCGCCCGGGAGAACAGCCTTGATTCCACTATTGGGAAAGAATATTGCAGACAAATCCCTCTCAGACAGCCCTGTCCACACTCTTGTTAGCCTCTGTTGGCTCTCCCTCACTCCCTCGAGGCAGGCTGCATGGACAGAGAGGAGTTTGCTCTCATGTGGGATGCCTCAGTCCTGGCATCATCTTCACAGTTACCTGCAAAATCTCCTGAGAGAGATTCAGTACTAACTGCTTAGAGAAAGGTGGTCTAAACCGTATGCAGACATAGTGAAAAGCTGAATATTCGACCTATTTGCAGCTCTAACTTTATGTACAACTGTTTCCAACACTGTATTCTTCTCTCACCTTGCTGTGTTTCATGTATTGCTTCTCAAAATGTTTTCGTGGGGAGAAGTTGTACTCTCATGAACCGGTAGCTAAACCCTACCACAAAAAACTGTGCACACTTCCAAGCCTCAAATTCCCAGGCTGAAAAGCTTGAGATGTGCAGCTCCCAGACAGCATTTGTTTTGAGTTCTCACTCATTCCAGTGTAGCTACTCTGACAGCTCATATCAGGAGAATACCACAGAAGTGCAGCAAAGGTAACAAAAGGCATGACAAGGCCCATCCAAACCACCCGTGACTTTGTGCTCAGAGGACACATACCCATGGGAACAGAAAGATACTGAAGCAGGAAATCTAGAGTAACTGAGGAAGATGACCAAAACATATCAGCTTCTCCAGCAGTCACAGAAATTAAATAATTCCATAACAAAGGGCAATCCAAGTAACAACATAAGCCACCTGTATCGACACCACAACCTCTACAATTTTGCAGAGACCATACCAGGTTCAAAACACTAACACTGGCAGACATCCCAAAATGAAGGTCCCACCCTCTTATGTCCCTTTTCCCAACTATTATGCCTTCCTCAAATAGTGTCTTTTAGCCATCTCACCACCCAGATCTTCAATTTTATTAGCACAGCTGCCTTCACTCTTATCCAGAGGGCAGGATAAGCCTGCAGTTACTGTACACTAAACAGAAACACCTGTGACTCTCTCTTTTTCATATAAATTCATATATATACATACATTAGTTATTATTTCTTTTCTTCAGAGCACTAAGTTCCATGTTCTGCAAAGGAAAATAAATCCTCGTCCTTACATTCTCTCCCACACCCCCCACGTGGCCTTGACAGACAAGCACAGACGGTGCAGCAAATATTTCACTTCACTTTATTTTAAAGAAAAGGGGAGAGGGGGAGAGAGAATTCTTGTGGCATTCCAGAGGTCCCTGGACACTCATTCCAAATGCCGGAGTTGGGCCCTGGGTGAGTTTCAGTCTAAAAGAGAACCTGGGTTTCTAGGCAGCAATCCAAACTCAACACAGACACTTTTTTCTTTCTAAATCAGTTAAAAAAATTAAGACCTAAAGAGAAGAGGAGGGAAAAGAAGGGAAAAAGAGAGAGAAGTGAAGGGGAAGGAGATACAACCAAAGTAGAAGAAAATGAGCAAAAGAGGAAGAATCCAAGTCCTCTGGGATTTTGTTTTGCCAACCTGGAGTTTTATCACTAATAGACAGAGTTCAAACCATTCAAGAAGAAAGGCAGCTTCCCTCATGGCCATGAACAAACAGTGAGGAGAATCAGGACACCCTCCCCTCCTTGGTCATGGCTCCTGCCAAAGTAGAGGTGGCTGGTTTTCCAGATGGTTCTCACCATATTTTGCCCACATTGCCTCTGGTCACCCTTTTTCCTGGTTCGCTAGTGAGGGCAGCTCCGGCACACCAGTCCTAGAGGTGTCCAGCTCTCACTTTCATATTCAGCCCCTCTACAGCTTTCCTTAACCAGATAATTTGCATGCCCAGGTCTATGCAGCTCAATCTATCCAGCACCTTGCTCATCACAGGGGGTGGGCTGCACTGCTGGAGAACTGGGGAGACTCCCTCGATACAATTAATGACTCCTACTGACCACAGCCACAGAAAGCCACTTCCTTCTGTGCCACTTTGCACTTCATGGCATTAATCAACACCGGAGTATACTCAGAAAGTAAATCAATTGAGTAATGCAGTTTCTTACCTCGCTCAGCTTAGCCCAGTTGAAGGATTTCAGTGGATGTGAAGGCTGTGGGATAGATTTCTTCTTCAGACTGGGGCCACCGGTGCCGAAGGTGGTTGTTGAAGGGGGTGGCACCCCCATGCTGAAGAAAGGTGGTGCTCCTGGTGGAGGAGGAGGTCCTCCTGGAGGAGGTGGTGGGGCAGGAGGAGGGGGACAGCTGGAGAAAGGCAGAGGAGGTGGCAGTGGTGGCAAATTCTCAGACATGTGAGAAGAGGACAAAGCTAATGGGCCACCTGGAGGAGGGGGTGGTGGGGGTGGGAAGGAAATGCTGCCCCCTTGCTGGAAAATAAAAAACACAGAGAAAAAAAGAAAGCAAACAGTTTAAAAGGCACAATAACTCCATGTTGCCAGCTGATGTGATTTTATTACGACTCTCAAAATATTTGATGTTTTCTTTAAAGCCTCCTGCACTCAAAGCCATGCAATAAAGGGAGGAATCTCAGCTTTCATTTAAGAGAAAGTTTCAAACTCATGGAGTTGTGGAGAAGAGCTTGAAAAAAGGAACCATACATGGCTCAGAAAAACAGAAAGCTAGTAAAAGAAGCCAAAATGTATTATTTTCTCCTTATGTATGAAAAAAGAACAAAGTTCAATCTTATGAACTTTTGAACTCCTGGGTTTAAAAGGTTTGAAACACTGAATACCTGCCATTAGGCCCCACTAATGCAAAGTGGGAGAGGGGAGGAGGGAATGAATCTGCTTTCTGCAGTGTCTAACTTCTCAGGGCTGTGTTCTAGTGAGTTCTAGTGGCTTAGGGACGCTGCTGGGATAGAAGGAGCACCAAACAGGAGGGAGCATCTGCAAATGTCACTTCTGCAGAACTCTGAGGCAGATCGCATGCTCTTGCAGCATGATAGGAATCCTGTTTCTCATATACTTCTTTATCAGGGTGGTTTCTCTCTATTTCACTGAAATAACAACCAGGGCTACCCCACTCAGCAGCAAAAATTCTGGCTGCAGGAGGACATGTTCCTGCAAGGAACACAGCTGAGGAGAAGGAATGGAGCAGCTCGTGCATTAACCATTCTATACCACCAGCTCAGGGATTTTGGTCTCAGCTAAAAGCTGTGCAGCTCCTAAGTATCCTCTATTATGACCACAGATGTGCTTCATGCATAATATGCTTTTGTTCATCATTCACTAGTTTGCAGCCTTTAAACAAGGATGGGGAAGACTCCCAGTCTCATACCGAGAACTCATTAAGTTGAGCCACCAGATCATTCATCTGGTCTCGGGTCTGGCGCAGCTCCAAGGATTCCTTCTGCAGCTTGTCCTTCATTTTGTTCAGTGTCTTCATCATTTCATCCTTCTCCTGGGTCTTTGTTTCACATTCCCGCTCCTTCTTCTCTAGCCTGCTCATCAGCTCAGCATGGTCTAGGGGGAACATGCAAGTGGGACTGATGAAATAAAGCTCATGAACAGTCCCTGAGGAGACGTGGGTTTTGCTGAAATAAAGCTGACAATTCTGTCAGCTCAAGCAGGGATGCATAAAGAGAGCAAGAAAAAGAAAATAGAGTCTGACTGTCTCGACAATGACCCTCAGTGATCAAGACAGCAATGGCTAAGTTTCAGTTAGACTGTAAAATCACTTCATGTGAGGACTGAAGGAACCCCCATCCTGTGAAACACAAACTGTTCACCATGACACAAAATGTCTGCAAAAGGAAAAGCTGTGCCCAGCTCTGCTGCTCTGTGAATGAATTGGGATCAGGTTCTGTCTCTGCAAGTACAGAGGATGCACTCACCTTTCCGGAACTTCTCTGCCTGATCCCTCCACTGCTTGACCTCATTTTCATTCACCAGCCTGAAAGATGAAATGAGATAATGTAAACTTTTCCTGAGCTACCCAGGCTAAGAGGCAAGTGGCCATTATGCATAGTGATCAGCTAAAGGCAGCCTGTTGAGTGTACAAGTTTCTACAGGATCACGCCAGTGGTCCTCCTGGTTCCAGATTCTGCACCCTAACCTACAGGTAATATAAAAATGATGCCTTTTTACTCAATGTCTTAAAAAGGGATAACGGAATGGCTGGGGAAGAAAGCTCTGATACATTCCTGTCTTCAGGTAATGCCCTCAAAGTGTCAAGTCTACTTATTTCGAAAGAGAGAAGTCATCACTAAAATAATCACAGCTGCTGTGCGTTTCAAATTACTCCATCCTTAATATAAGACTAGATTGCCATAGTTTTTTTCTACCTTTTGTGGTTCTATTTTTTTCTTTCTTACAAGGAGGAAGAACACTTCTCTATTGGGTAATATATCAGTAACAAGGCAATTTTCGTATCTCATAGTGGCACAGCTATTTCCTTTTACTGACAGAAAATATGCAGGGAATGCTGGGGATTGATTAGATATGCAAAATGAGGAGTAGCTATGAAAGTAGAAAGGGAAGATCAGGCATGAAATCTACAATGAAGTCTGGTATCCAACACCACTGTATTTTTCCATGACAAAAAATCAGTTTCGATTTTGGCTCACACCTATAACAAGAGGAACTGTAAAATTTTTAGTACAGGAGATTTTGGTTTCATATAGGACTTTGTTCTAGAAATGTTCTTTTCAGTGGATAACTCGGAAGGGTAATGGGCCATGAATTACCTGCAGAGGCAGTTGGATGAAATGAAGAATCCAAAAGTTTGGCTAAAAAAGGACTGAGAACAGTGAAGTTGAGAAGAGAGCCAGCTGATGTAGCTCGACTTCTCAAATGATGCATCCTATGGGAAAAAATAATGGTAATGCCCTCAACCAAGTCTGTGGGTGAGAGCAAACAGACATTTTATGAAGAGGTAAGAGGTTTTGTGTGCCAAGTGGGGACTGCTTTCCTCTCTTTGCAATCTTTCTAAATCATGTGCTTATTAGTGGGGAATGGGATCTATATAGAGATGATGACATTATTTTTACAGTTTAGTATCAAAGAAAGCTTTCATGAGCAACCTGAATGAAAAAAGGCACATGAGGAAGCCTTGTTATAAAATCATGAGCATTTTTACTGCTCTTCTATCCAGAATAACATTTACTAGAAAGCAAATAAAAGCACTTTGCTAGAAAATACTGCCAAGCTAAGATGTCATTAGAAGGAAACTACTTAGAAGACTTAACTACTTAACAAGACAATGAGAAGCTGTAAGCTAAAATAAGAAAGTCCTCATATATGATATCTTATTTCTTAAGCACCTGCATACTGGTCATATCCGTACACCTGCAGAACAGAAATTAACAATAATAATGTAGCTTACATTTTAATGATATTTTTGACATTGAAGTTTTCCAATGGAGCTATATCTGGATCATCTCCTCGTTCATCCTGAAGAACAATTTGTTGGAGTATTCTGTCCAACAGCTGCCACTGCTGGAAGTTTCCTCCATTCCTCTTATCTGTATTGAAAAAAGACCAACCCATGAGAACTTCCAATTCCATGCCAAAGTGCACAGACCTGCCAACAAACTGGCATTCTTTCGTCCCCACCTTTCATCTCAGTCCTGTGTGCAATGAATTGCAGATCACAGAGACTAACTCTGAGCAGCTGCTACCAGATTATTTACAAACACCTGCCATACTGGGACAGCACATAACAGGCATGGGGAACTTCGTGCCTGATATGCCCATTTATTCAGGCTATGCAATCCTTTTTACAGGTTAGCTATAAGCTGCACTTCAAATGTCTGTCCTTTGTGATACTTAATACTCAATGTTTTCTGGGGCTTGCTGGTTAGGTCACTGAAAAAACAATGAGATGTTCTGTCTCCATGCTTGGATACCTGCAGGTCAGTGAAACTCTACTGGCATGAAAAATTCACATAAAGGTGACTGGAAAGTGCAGAGATAAAGAACAGAAATTGAACCAAAGAGACTGAATCCCATGGATATCAAAACAGAAGAGCCAGAGCAACATTAAGTCCACCTCAACTCTCTAAGTTACATAACCTAGATCTTCAGATTCTTTAAAACTGCTCCAGTGCAATCCTGCCCCGGCCTAACAGGATTTAGTTTCTGCCACCAAAAATCCCAGTCAATACATAAAGCTCAAGCTCCATCCTAAAGAGTAATATTGAAGAGGCCACTGAGACAAAGTATTGCTTGAATTTGTGTATGGCAGTACTTAAACATAATGAGAGCCTGAGAACATACCACATATCACATTACTTGCTGAAAAGCACACCACAGTACATCTCCCTCATGTTCCCTTCTCAGTTTGACTGCTCAAATACTGATGAAAGTCATGGAAAACCAGCACCTCACACCCAACAGGATCAAGGCAGGCAGTTCTTTAGTGATCTTGCTGTTACATTCTGGATGCACAACTGAATTATTTTACTGCAGTTAACAAGAAGATTCTTATCACTTCCTTTGGAAACAAATTACAATATTATTTTTCACTTTGCATTTGGGAGCTCTCCATTGATGCACTGCCATGAGATAGCAGCCTGATGATTTACTGTGGAATTTCCCAGTGGTAGAATAGCTTTCAGTACTTTACTCTTTCACCAGAAAAAATCCTCAGTGTCTTTTTTTAATATTCAAAATGCTATCTATTTCTGGGAATTCCCTGATCTATAGCACAATGACTCTTTTTTTAAAGCTTCTTATTTAAAATCATTAGAAGCTCTGTCAGTGACTAACTGGAATGTCTCAGCTACTTAATTTTATTTGCAAGTGCAGAGAGGTCAAACTGCTGCCCTAAGTATTGCAACAAAAATTTTGGTGGGTGGAGTCAGTGTAAGATACCAAGTTCATTAGCCACAGCCAAATTCTAAATGGGAGACAAGGGCAGTATGTGCCCTGATATCTGTAAACTTGTACCTATACCCAGTTCTCCAATACCCTTTGCTCTGGAAATCTGAAAATGTACTCACATGGCATCTGCAAGCAGTGCTGGAGGATGGATAACAAATAGGGATAGGCATCTGTATGCTTCAATCTCTTCTTAATCAACTCAAACATCTGAGAGGCACTTTTTGTATCAATGTGGATCTGAAAGAAGAGAAAAACCATCCACAGTGAAAGTCTGAATAACTGTAAAAGAGCCAATAAATACAAAGACAGGCAAGTTTCCAGCAACTGGATCTCTGCAAAATCTCCTGCCATGTCCAGCTGCAAATTTCAGGGACAGCCCACATGGGTCTTTGACACCACCACGGTCATCCCTATCCAGTCTGGAAAAGATTCCCAAAGTACAGGGCTAGAAAGGTGGAGGCAAAGCCACCAAGAACTATTCTGGAGCAAGTAAAACATTTGGGTTCCAGAAACGGTGGCACAAATAGCAGAAGCTAAGCAAAAAAGTGTCAGTTGTTCTGTATCAGTGTGCAGCAAGAACTGTTCATGAAGAAAGAGAGAACTAAACCATTCAGGACCCTATAGCTTTTTATTTATGCTAGAGGTTGTCTTCGTTTTATGTTAGTCTTTAAAATCCACATATTGTAAAGTACTGATCCCCTCCACAGGCTCTGAGGAAACAGTCATCAGCAGAGTTACACGTAGTCTTGGGAAGAAAATCAGAAAATAGGCCAAAGTTTACCCATAGTCCTGTAAAGGGGATGTCTGAAACTAAAAGACATCCAGATCATCAGGACTGAGAACCTGAGAGCATGGTTGAGAACTTCCTTCACTCCTGAACATTCAGGTAAACAAAGAAATAAGTTTTTATCAAAGATACCCATCAGAAGCCCTTTGTGTGACCACTATTCTCATTGTTCACAGACTACAAACCTCCCGCTTGCTAAACAAGAAACAGTGAAAACAAGAGCATCAGCCACTCTCAACATCAAACAGTTTTAGAGAGCACAAAGGAAAGGTGCACCAAACACCTCAAGTGGATGCAAGTTAAGCTTTGGCAAGTTCAAATACTCCAAAGAAAAACTTACCAGATCAAACCTCTTGGCAAGCTCCAGGTCATCTTCGTTTCTGACCATCTCAAAGAAATCTAAATGTCTAAGAAGAAACAGAAACACAAAACATCTGATGTTCATGCCATGATTCACACTTAAACTAGGTGTGTCACTAGAGAAGCAGCAATACCTCAGTTCAGCTGGAACATGTGGAATTTAGCAAGCCTTTCTTACATCAAGTGCTGTCACAGGTATGCAAGGCAAGGGGGTCAGTGACAGGCCACAAGAAAAGGCTGGCAGAGGTGTACACATTCTGTAACTCCTGTGCTAAGTCACCATGTTGAGGTAAGGTACAAAAAATATGCATAAAATAGGAAAGGGATATTCTCTTTTTGATGAATGCAATGCCTGCAGTGGTAATACATTTCTAAAAAGTTCACCCCCTGCTTGCTAGCCATTAACAAGTTGTTTCTTTTAAACAGTGGAGCAGAAATTCATGCAGTGGATCAGTTCTCAACCTTCTCAACAGTCTCTATATATGCCTATTGATAAGCAGAGTAGCATGACTATGACTATGTTTGGACCTGGGTGACCTGGTGAGTGACACATTTGACCATCTGGACTTACAGAGACTGGAGCACAGGAGATGATGTTGAGAAAGGCTGTGGCACATTCCCCTGTACAGATCTGGTTTAAGAGTCTATGTAACCCAGGCATCTGAGATCTCTCAAACCTTTGTTATTCTCCTGACTTATTTATAAAATCCAAAAGTGCCCTAACTCCCTCCTAAACACTTCTGGTTACTGTCCAAAAGAATAGATTACCTATAGGACAAATTCTCTCATTCTTGCTTATAATGTTGCAGATCAAAAGTAACATTCCTGGTTCCAGCTCTGCAGCAAACTGTAGGCATACAACTTGGAAACTCAGAACCTGCACTCAGACCACACATATTCAGTCACAATGAAGTCAATGAACTACTGCCTTCCCTCCCTCCTACCTCCTAAGGACAGGCTTTTGTTCCAACCCTGCTTCAAGAGAAAACAATTAGAATATTTTTTGTCATTTTCTTTCTGACTGCCATCCCCAGAGAAGAAAAGCAATTGAGGAACTCCTTTGCCACAGTCTCTGCCAACTTTGTATGCTTCCTACTTCATCCACTGATGTTAATTTTAAGACTTTTTTTTTTTAAATTCTCTTTTTGTTTTTTTAGAGTGTCAGTTCCAAGATGGGACAGAGATAGCTGTCTCAAATAGAGAAGAGTTTCTAATAAGTCTTTCTGTTCATCAGTAGCTGCTCTCAGAAAATAAGTCTTACCTGTCCAGTGTGGCATTCTCATGTCCTCTGAGCTTGTCAATGACGGGTTGAATTCCCAGCATTAGAAACTCATATCGAAGATGCAATCGGAACTCCAAATTGTCCTTAAAAAATGAGGGAAAACCAAGTTATTTGTTTTCAAAAGCTGTCAATCACATTTTAAAAAAATGTACTTATAACTTCTGTTCTTCTGCGTTTAATATTCTCTTTCCTGACACCAAATTCCCAGGATGAGTAAGTCCAGTAAAGCAAGTAAAAAAGGAATTAATGCCTTTGCCTCCATTTCATTTAAAAGTACATTCACATACTATGAATTTTGCATATGCAGTCATAAGGACAGCACACTCCATGTTGTTCCATAAGGAACAGAAGCTACTGGTGTTTTTCCTGATAGTCCATTAGAGCTTCCTCTTCTGGTTACAGATGAACAGCATTGCAGTCTTCCTCCTATTTTTTCTGTTTATTTGTTGTAAAACCATATACATAAAATCACATACTCTGACAAACCTTCTGACATCTATTCAGTGAAATGTCACAGGATTCCCAGAGACAGGGACAAATACATTGCCAGATAGCTCTCATGAGCTTGTTGTCTTTTGTGGTTTAACCAAAAAAAGAAAAAAAAAAACCCAATGTCACAAAAGCAACACTTTTAACAAAATAAATTAGTTTAAAGTATTCTTCAGACTCAAAAACGAAGTCTTGTTAATAAAAGTAAAACAACTGGGCTTTTTTCTGAAATATTTCCCTTTGATATTTTAAAATTAAATGTTCTGATTTTGGCTTTGAGTCAAAACAACGTTTCAAAACATTTCTGAAGGTAAACCAAAATGTTCTCTAAAAAGGCTGGAATAAAAAGGTAAATGCTTTGCAGTTAAACAAACAAAAACCACCCCACAACCAAAACAGGAAAAAAAAACTAACCAACCAACATCCAGCCTGGTGTAATCACTTCAGTGTAAGTAGCCTATGTTAGATTGAAGAAGCTCAAGATGAAATAATATGAAAGACATTATAAGACTGATCTTAACAATCATGCATTATTTTCCACAAAGTATATCCACTCACTACCACAAGATTTGTGACTTAATCTACAAACTATTCCCAAGGCAAACGAATTTAAACACAACATTTTGGAAGGAATTTCCAGGGCAGTGACTCACCTCACCAGCACCTGCATTCAGAACAGCATTGATAAAGGACATGATGGCTGTTTTGAGGTTTACTTCATCTCGGTATCGCCCCATGCTTCGGTCTAGCTCATTTAACAATGACTGAAACAGAGCAGCAAGTTGAGTTAGAGGACATCATCTAATTTCTTGCAGGATAGATTGCACTTCTATATACAGGGGGAGATAATTGTAAAAAAAAGCTGTCTTTTAAGGAATAAAGCCTATGACTGAACCTTGGAATATTTATCCTTGTTCCTTCACTTACCACCCCTTAACATGAAGCAGACAATTATTAGCTCTTGGTAAGCTCCTTTTAGGGATTTTCAAACAACAGGAATTACCGCAGTGCACACAGCTCCAAAGTTGAATTACACATCTCCACGAGAAGTGCCATTAAGCTCCAGTTCCCATGTTACAGACTCAGGGAATGGTTTGGGTTAAAAGTGACCTTTAAAGATCATCTAGTACCGACCCTCCTGCCATGGGCAGGAAGATCTTTCTGCCAGACCAGGCTCCTCCAAGCCCCATCCAGCCTGGTCTCAAACCCTTCCAGGGATGAGGCATCTACAACTTCTCCGGCCAAACTGTTCCAGTGCCTTACGACTCTAAACATAAGAAAAATCCTCTTCCTTTTACTCATTCTATGTGTAGCCTCCTATAGTTTAAACTTTTAGCATAGTCCTGCCACCACAGTCCCTGGTAAAACATCTTTCTCCATCTTTCTTACAAGCTCTGTTTATGGAAAGGCTGCTGGAAGTTCTCCCTGGAGACTGCACGTCCCCCTGTTAACCAACCCACAGGGGTGTTCAGCACGGGAATGCTTTTGGTCCAATTTCTGCATACACATTGATATTTTACCATAATCTTGTGATCATCAGGAGACAAAGGAGAAAAAGACTAGACAAATAACATTGGTGGCCCTTTCCTTATTTAGAATTAACTCCACTTGAATATTTACCAGAGGTTATATGCAGAAACTGACTAGCCATGAAAACAACTCTACTTTTAGCTTTGTGCTGATCACCATTTATATTCTCTTCAGGATTTTCTCTGATCAGTTCATAATTCTAAGGATGACTTTCCTTAGTAAAAGAGTAACAAATTCCACTTGAGATCTGACAGTTCAGCTGTATGATTAATAATAAATGCCTCACACTCACATATATGTTTTGCTGTCACACTAAAAAACAGAGAATTCTTTTTAGTCATCCCAAGAAGTTTTGACCATAAAGGGGTAACAAAGACAAACATAACTTTTTAGTGCTTGGCTCAGCAGACCATCTAAACAACATTTTGAAACTATGATGCTGAGTAAGGAAGTTCATTTTCCTCTAGTAAGTCTTTTGTCCCTGGTTACTGAAAGTGTTCATTCATAGAAAAATCCTTCCTCTGATAGTCACCATAGGTCTATCTTGTTTCTTGTAGAAAGCCACTGAGATATGTCTCAAGAAACAGGAGGAATATCCTCCTGAGCATTCTTCAGGGGAAAGAATAACCTCCTGGCTTCATGCTTATTTTTGTGCAAAAATATTTTGACCTATCATACACTGCTACTGACAGCTGTTTTTACATCTGAGCATAGTATGTTCATTATCAAACAAGCTCAATTTCATAAACTCCTCTTCTCTTGCTGCTTCTAAATTTCCTATCTGGAATTTTCAAATTTCCCTACTCCAGGCATTTGAGCTTCAATCTCATCCAACACCCCAGTAACTGTGTTGTGACCAAATAATATTTTTCTAGAAATACAAATGAGTCTCACATAAGAGCACATGAAATGCTCGACTGAGACAGACTGGTGGTCAGCTCAATTCAGCATCTTATCTCTAACAATGACAATCACAAACTATCTGAGAAGTCTTTAAATTCACCAACAAAGCCAACTGTTCAACTTGACAAACAAGCAGAAGTGAAATAAATGAGAGAATTTTATTCTGTTACTGCCAGATTTGACATTGAAATCCAAACCACATGTGGCTTCTTGGAATAATCGAATTAGCCATCACTACAGAAGCAGCAAAAGGATGGTTTTGCTGGTTTTCTTCAGAGGCTTCATTCCTATCATATTTTCTCTTTTAGGAATATGCTAGAATCTATGAAAGAGCATATTAGGTACAGCATCCAGACAGGTTGAAGGATGCTAACAAAAGTTAGCATTTCAGAACACTGAACGAGGAGCAGAATGCAATGGGAGACAAACCAAATTCAGGGCAAGAAAACCCAAAACTCTGTGTTGCACTAATCCAACTGAAGAGCTGCACATCTTCATCTAATTGTTCAGCTTGAGAGGAAAACACTGTAAGTTCTTTCAAATCCTCAACATCAGAGTCTACACCCACATACTGTGGCCAAACTCCAATATCTCCAACTTTTGCAAATGGCTGAAGTTCAAATCTTCACTTGAACATTTCCTGTGAAAAAGATTTCACCACACCTCTTGGCAGCCAGTTCTGTGGGCTCAATTGATCTTATGGTTTTAAAGGTTTTTCCTATTATTTAAGCAAAACTTTCCTCACTTAATCCCATTATTCCTCATCACTGACAACCAGTAGGGTTTCATTCAATCTGAATCAAACCTCAAAAGGCTTTGGTTGAGTCCTAAAGGGAAGAAGGAAATCAAGGGTGAATACAGCCTTTTAATTTGTTCCTTGTTAGATCCTCTACTACAATTCCAAATCGACCAGATTTCTCCTTACAAATTATAGTCTGCACTGACAGTGTTTAGTACAAACTCGGCAAGGGGATTCTGGAAGGAATGCTCTTGGCCTCCACCTTTTCAACTGACAACACCAAACTTTCTTTATTTATTCACCTCAAGCTTCAAAATTTCTAGCAGCATTAAGGAGGAAATCAAGAGTTTTCTGCCCAAAGCAGACCAGTTAATATTTCCACTGGCAAGTGAAATGAGCCTTTTTCAGACAGTGTCTAACACCTAGGTTCTCTCAAGACTAAAAGGAAAATCCAGTCTCCCCACAGGGATCCACAGCTAGAGGAGTGTTTTAAATAGCATGCTATGCTGGAAGAGCACTGGAACATCCTGATAAACTTTTTGGGCCAATAGAGCATTATGACTTTGCAATGTAAGTTTTATCTCAAAATATGTCACGTTAAAAAGTATAATGTGCTACAACATCATGACACAGAGAAAAGGAGGGGAAGCAACAAGCATAACAATAATCAGAAAGGCAACAGCTTAGGGGAGAGTAAGACGGTCTCTTTCACAAGGGAAACCAGTCACTAATAGGGTAATTCAGACATGAATGACTTAAAAATCAGAGGCTCTTCTTTCTCAGTTTTCCTAGCATTTTATAAAACTTTATCTTCACAAGAAAAAAAAGAAAAAAAGTAATGTTTTTATGATCACAGAGTGAGCCAGTGACAGGATTGCACTGAATACCTGGAAAAAAAATCGCAGCAAGGACAATAAGAGTTCATCATCCCAATTCCACATTTCTGCTCTGAGGATTTACTATTTGGATTTCAAGTGTTTTCTTTTCATCTTTCTTCTTTAAGGGGCAGAGTAGGATTTGTGGGCAAAGTAGCATGTTTCAAGCAATTGGATGAAGAGAGTTTTCCAGATTGCCTCAGGACGGAGGCTGAAGGCATGCCCAAATACTACTGTGGTATATGAGTACAGAAAGAGTACTACTCTGAAGAGGACAATTTTCAAGGAATATCTTAAGATGAACTATAGACTGCCTTGTTGGACATTAAAGTGAGAATAATTCCAGGCAGAAGGGCATTATTAAAAAAGGGTAAATAATTAAAGCAAGTAAAGGGAAAAGCTCAGGCAAGAAGATGTGGAAAATGTGAGAAAATAGGAATAGTGACTATATAAATTGAGACACAAACATTAAGTATAGAATCTTGTTGCAAGTGCCAAGACAAAGATGATCCTGATAGAGCTATTAACACATTGAATATCAAGGACACAGGGTGAAGTTGCAGTACGAAAAGACAATTGAGTGAAGACAAGAATTTGGAGAATCTCCCCAGGGCTTTAAAGTGAATTCTGACTGAAGTTAGGGGAGTGACAACTGTAGTCAGTAGATGAAATGCCAGCAATTTAGGAAGAAATATTTTACTCAGTTTCAATTCAGAGTAAAATCTGACATTTTTTGTCAAGGAAATAGTCCTTCATATTATAAATACTATTTATATTTTTCATTAACTTCATTAAAAAAATTTAAAAAGAAAGAACACATCAAGAAGCAAAGACACCCTTTTTGAAGCATTTCAGCACTGTTTGGTTAATCGTCTTCAGCTGGTATTACTTGGTGCAATTTAGTTAAGTTAATTGGGATTAAAATAATTTATAATACTCAAGAATTTCACTGTCATTTGAATTTTGTTAAAACTGTAAGTTTTCTATTCAAGTAATAGAAGCTTTTGCAGGACAGCATTAATGTAAGTTTAGTCAGAACCATACTTTAAAGTCACAGCTTTCCTTCTCCACTAACTCAGCAGTTGCTGAGTCTTCTGACAACTTCTGGCAGCTGTGCCAGGTAGTAGGAGTTGTGTTTAGAACACTGGCAATAATTTCTTACATTCAACAAAATGTGCCACGTTTTATGTTGCTGTGTTAAATACAAGATCTCTACCCTCCATTACACTTGTGCAAACTAGAAATAATCACTGTTTCAATCTAAAGTTGTCAGCAGCAAGTTATTCAGGAGCTCAAATTTTAGATAGCTGTCAGTAAATCATTCTGAACCTCTCTTCCTTCTCCTTACAAAAAGGAGTGGAAGCAGAACCATGTATCCTAAATTATTCATCACAATGATATTCATCTTCAAAAGGAAAAAAAACCCATATATTTTGGGGGAAAGTAGATCTGTAATAGTTTCAATTACATTAACCTCCTGATGCCCCAGTGGACATAGCTCTAGTCACCACAAATGACATGAAGAAGAATGGGACACCTAGGTGTACTGCTACCTGCAAGAGTTGAAAATAAATCCAAACAGATAGTATACAAAGTGCCAGATTTCACAGATGAGGAGGAATAAATTGACAGCAAGATGGCTGAATGGGATGACAAATATTTTCAATCACTGTTGTCAGGAAGGCAACTTAAGAAAAAGCAACACTGGCACTGATATTGTCAGAGATCAGTGTCACCCGTAAGACTTTTGTTGGACATTCCAGCAAAAGTTACCTCAGTACAATTTCCAGAATGCCCGGCACTTTTACTTCACAAGAACTGAATTGATTTCCAAATTCTGAGATTATTTTCCTCTTAGGTATTGTGTCTCTAATTTGGCCATTGTCTTGCAGAGCCAGATATAGAGAAAGACTGAACAGTGCCTTTACAGTTCCCAGCTTTCCTTACCCTGACCAACTGGAATTATTCTGCAATGCCTGACCATAGAGGCAAAGGAATAAACTTCTACTCTGCATAGTTACTCTTGTCCCTACAGTTCACAATTAGTTCACAGTTTTAATACTTCCACAGAAAGAATTCTTGTTTGTGGATTCTGCCAGATTCCTCACTCGTGGTGGATAGTTTTCAACATAACAGCGTTTAGGTGTGGCTGGTCAAAGCTGCAAAGTCTAAAGTTTGCTGCAAGCTCCACACTTTTTGGACACTTCAATACACAAAATGATGCTGCTAGATGCTCAAGCTGCAGGAAACACAGCCCCCAAAGCGTTCAGTTTCACATCTAAAGGATCTGTTCAGATACTTTCTGAAGATCTGTTCGAAAATTCTGGGTTACAAAGATTACATTCAAGACTAGGATTAAAAGAGGATAAAATAAATCTTTGAAGCTTACAGGAAAGGTACAGAACAAACATTTTCAGCTCATCCTTTTTTTAAAATGGCTTCCCATATTCAAGTTACAATGGATGCTTTTCTTGACAATAAGCTGCAAGACTATTCTGAGGCAGAGATGCAGGAGGGCAAGAGGCAAAGAGGTGGAACACTCTTAATTGTAAGTGCTAGAGTATCAGAGAAACTTCCTCTAAAATGTAAGAAAGAGACCACAACTACATTTGTTTCTTCAGGATTTAAAAAATCCTCAGTCTCTCTATTAGAAGAACAACTGGAGATGGATGAGGAATGTCTTTGAAAGAACACTTACCTCCCCAAAACTGAACTCAAGCTATTGCTGAGTGTAGCGGGAAATCCCATTTCAGTCTCTAAATATACAAGTATTAGGGACTGCAAACAAGAACATATTTCTTTTGCTAAATCATTTTTGGAGTTGGGTGGGCCTTGTTTCTTTTTTTTGTTGAGAAATAAAAGAGAAAGAGTATCCATTTATCTTTCATTTTTTTCTGAATGGAAAAGTATTTTGACAAGCACAGCATTTATGCAAAGTACTTTTCATGAATGTAAGAGACTGGTATGAACCTGCAAATCATTCCACCAGATTCCTCAAAAGCTACCACATCTTACCCAGCAATGACTTACCTCAGTTATTCAGTAACTTTTAAATCAACACAGAAACAGAGAGAGAGAGAGAGAGAGAGAGAGAGAGAGAGAGAGAGAGAGAGAGAGAACGCCCAGCTAGGATAAACTCAGCATCTATCCTGTATGGACTTATCAAACAGAGTCAATTGGTCCAGTAAGGGCAGGTTAACACAGGACTACAAGTGTAGTCAGGCTTGTGACTTACTGCTTCTTGCTAAGCAGCTCAAATTATACCCACCTATCTCCTAGGCATAAAAGAATGTCATATTAATTCAGGACTGTTCATTTCAGCTAATTGTTACAGAAAAAGCTGACTTAAAATTTCCTTCTCCTCCATAGGCAGTACTCAATAACCTGCACATCACAGCTCATGTACACGGTTTACTTCCTGCATCTGCACTGCTCATTCCTATCCTACTCCTGTACTAAAGAAGGGTGACACATTCTTATGACTGCAGCTGCAATCTCTGCACCTTTCAAGTTTTACTGTAATCATGATTTTCTCTATTGAAATAGCCTCAAGAGCTTCCAACTGAAGCTGAAAGGCCTCCACTTCTGGAGTCATACATCACATATGTCACAACTGCATATCAAAGACGCATCAAGTCTGAATAGACAATGCAAATGGGGCAGTGCACATACAGGGATGGACCTGCCAGTGCCAAATATAGGTTAATACTAAATCAGGATCTCCTGCACCCCTCTCCTAGGTCTGAGTCACAGTCAGTGAATCCCATAGTGCATTTGGTTCTAAAACAAACATTGGCAGCTACTGTACTTCAGTACAGACTCTCTCCACTCACTTTAACAGTAATAAGTTAATTGTAGCCTAAAATCCATTAGCTGAGAAGAAGGCAGGAGATAATGACTATCAAGCATTGAGACCCAGTGCCTGTTGGCACAACCCACTCTAATCATTTCACCTAAGAATGAACAGTAAACAGGTGAGATTATCTCAAAGTTAAGGAGCCACAGCTTCACACACCACAACAGATTCTCTACTATCTTTTTATAAAGGTGCTCAGTACACTGGGAAGAGGCATTACAGCAGCAGCCAGTAGTTTCCACAATAAAAGCCTGTCACTGACCTACTTCAAGGTTTCTGAGAATGCATTTCCCTTCTGTGGTCTGAATGGGAGTTATGTGAGCCAACAATTGCTAAGTGACAATGATTCACAAGTTGATTGCTAAGTGGCAAGTGAAGTGCCTCCACTATACATAATTTAACTCACTGTCTCCATTTTTTTAACCACAATTTTTTTATTACTAAATTAAGGACTTAAAATCAGGAAAGAGGCTCCTGGAATTCAGTGGCTTCAACTTCTAGGACAGAACAAATCATTACCATCCCAGAAATGCCATCGAGCTAGAGTATGAGCAGATAATCACCTTTAATTTAGCACAGTAAATGTCCATTTTCAGGCAAGAGATATGGAATTTTAAGTTAGCATTAATGACAAGCGATATGCCTTGAAACATATATATATATATATATATATATAAATAATCTATTTTGAGAAATTTCCTTTCCTAAAACAAAATTATAAATATTGCCTTTTTTCTACTTAGCAAGTTTACAATATATGCACTGCAAAAATCCCTCCTGGCAGAGATCCTTTATCCTGGGTATTTCCATCAAAGCATCCTCCTTTTACCTGGAATCTTGTCCTTTCTGCAGCATAGACTTGGTAGTGAAGCATGGCTTGCAAGACTTTTTTGTGACCATCTGGTACCAAGCAGACAGCCCCTAGGATCTCCAGCACTGCAATCTTGGTCTTAATGTTCTCAGTCCGTAAGCTCTGGGATATGATGTTGATGCTCTCTGGATGGGCCAGGACATGAGCCCGTCCCTGGGAATTGTTCATCAGTGCCTTGATACACCCTATAACGGATGTGTGGATGCGGCTCTCCGAGGTCTCATAGTCCATGCTCTTCAGGAAGTTCAGCAAACAGCTCAGGCCATCCAGCTCAATAAACCTGGTCACAAACCTGAAAAGAGAAAAACCAAAAAAAGTAGGAAAAACAAGGAAAGCAGACCAAAACCACTATACTCGAAAGTCACCATATTATTCAACCCCAGATCTTTAAAAGCTGGCTAGTTTTTAACCTAAATGCACAGAACCATTCCCAGGTATTTAAGAAAAGCAAAGCAAACAAACAAAGAGAAAAAGCATTCCAGCTAATAATGGTGTGTTACACCGTTTCAGGGTAATTATATGCCATCATCTTACCCTCCTGTTTGGTCTCTGTGTTCTTTGTTGCAGTTAACACAAAACACTGCTGTAGTTCACCTAAGAGCTGCTGCATTTTCAAAGCTGAAGGGATTCTTTTGAATTGTTCCATCTTACAAACATGCTAATACACCCAACACACAGACTTGTCACCACATTTTTAGTTATGAGTTCAGATTACCTTGAAAACCATTTTTAGGCTTAGCTCTAACTTTCAGCCAATACTGCTTACATGTTCCACCTCCAGGATTTGGGCACACTAACAGAGGTGAACTCATTCCCATTCTGTTCATCAGCCCTACTGCCTTCACACTCCAATCCAATGACATATGTATAGAGCATGTTATGTTTAAAAGGGGCATGTTTTTCTGTAAATGGTAACACTCCTCTGCTTTTTTTGAAAACCAGGGTTAAAAAATCCACATGGGTCAATTTAGACCATGCAGAGTCCTCTAGACAAATCAGTAGAAAAGGATGGAATTAAATAAGTCAGCTTAAATCAATCATTCTAGCAGTGTTTCATTTGAAGTTCCCTGCATTAAAAATGGTGATCCAAAGACAAGAAAAGGGCTGCAAATAATTTCCCTAGGTCGCATTGTTTACCTTCTGCCTCCTCTAACATGTGGCTCAGGTAGGTACACTTTTTGGGATGTCTGAATGCAAAACCATATGCATCACACTTGAATTTTCAGTCTATAAAAATGTACAGCAGCAATGATTTATCCATGGCCACACTCTGAACAGCACAATAACAGGAAGACATCTCAAACAATTGAAAAGGCTGCTAACAATTGCCATCCGTATAACAAATTAAAAATACCAAAATTCTCTGTTGTTGCGCTTTCACCCAACCCCTCTCCTTCCCTAATGTACCATCTTTCTTTTTCTATTCATGAGATGCCATAACTTATAATCAGTAAAAATAGAAGCACCATAATGAAAAATCAAATTTCAATGGTCTCCATTCATGTCCCTGTACCAGCAAGAAAAACCCAAGCCGTACATAAATTTCTCTGGAAAACATGGATTTGACATATGTATGGTCTTTTGGCAGTTACACTCCACATCACACAGGAATTTTCAGAGTCTACCTGAAAGTTTCACTCGCTATGCTGATATATTTGCAAACTTACAGCATATATGAGCCAGCAATTTGACCAAAAATATGGAAAACCCTGGTGCATTCAACAGAGTTTCAGCCTGATGTTTGGGTTTTGTTCAAAACTTTATTTCAAAGTGACTATCAGAGTAAGGGCACAGACGTGCACACCAGAAATGAAAACATTGGACCCTACTAAAACTGGACCCGACTAAGACAATCTGCCTGACAATTCACACAGGTCTGATTGCACACTCTCTGGATGCATCATTTTGTTTACCCTAGCAAATCATAGGAGCAAAAACCCCTCTTTCTGCAGGCCCAAGAGCAGCATCAACACTGTGCACCAGGAAATCAGCCAAAGTAGTTTGTTATTCAAACAGATTACAGAAAGATTCAGACTTAGTTAAGTTTCTGTAATGCATTTGTCTGCTAGCTTGAAAAAGAAGACTGAAACAAGTGCTTTCATAGCTAGAAGAGTTGCTGCAAAGGATTTATTTGGAAAAAAATATAAGCACAAACTCAGTACGTTACTAAACAATGATGCCAATGAATTCTGATCAATTCCCTGGGCCTATAAAGAGTGGAGTTGCTGATGTCTCTACTATGGAGGGCCTTCTTTAAATTCCCCTTCACCTCCTTACCTTCGAAGTTCCATTCTATACTTTATCTGTTCCCTCTGTCTTTTGGGGGTTGGGGGAAAGAGATTTTTTTTTTTCCTGCTCTTTGACTTCCAGGGCTGAGGGAAGACTTAAGATGAATATGTTTCTGAAGTTACAGAGCAATACTGATGGAAACATCCTAAGAAGAAGCAGAGCAAAGGGTCCTCTAAATGTACTTTTGGATAGAACATACGATCTTATGACAAGACAAGCAAGGCACTACAATTTTCATGTACTTCAGCATGCTCTGATGACCATGTGAAAAAAAACAGTAAATGCACAAAAGTCACATTGTCCCAATTAAGTACAAACTCTCACTAAATTCACAGGCAGTGCAATTTTCCTAGGACTGCCTTGGATGAGGTCATTCCAAAAAGAAGGCATGCGCTGGAAAGCAGTATGTGTCACAAAACTTGATTAATGACATAATTTAAAACAATGTTGGGACTTTCCTGCACTATTCCTAGTCCAGAGAGCAAACAGTGAGCTGTGTTACTCAATTGCAAGCAAAGCCAAGCACCTTTCTATTTCAGTTGCAATCAGAAGCAGGAATCAAATTATGATTTTCATGTTCCTTTTTCTAAACATTTAGTTCCTTATTCTCCAGTAAAGCAAGAAACTGTGCTGGGGGAGGTAAAGAAATGGCAAAAGCAGTTTCTGGCCCAACAGATACTCTCAGTATGAGGAGTTTCTTAGTGTGGGGAGGTGTGTGAGTAAATGTCTGCAGAGGGTAGAAATAGAAGTGGGAGTTTAGCTGGCAGCCCAAGAGCCACAATCCTCACCCTGTTGGTGTTGGTGCATCTGTCTGCCTCTACACAGATGTCTGTGTGTATGTGCAAAAGCAAAGTCAACTGGTACAAGTAAAGAACCTTCTTGCACACAGTGCAGAGCACATGTGTAGCTAACTCCTGTCCTACACAGTCTCTGTGCTGCAAAGTAAGGTCTTGTTCTAGACTCAGAGGTGTAAAGTTAAACATATTTGCCAATGCATTCTGGCTAACACATTCAAATACTCAAATGTAAATAAAGCAGGGTGTGTTTTAATAGGTGCTAAACAAGCAAATTAAAGCCTAACCTCACCTCAGACTCTCACTTGACCAGTTTAGCACACTTTAAAAGGCAGGGCACCTCTTTGCCTTTCAAGTTTAAGAGAGTGCTGATCAGAATGAGTTAGCTAACTCTAATAATAAACCTTTCATCCAAATACAGATGTGGTGGCCTAAGAGGAACTGACCCGCTGATGGATTCCAAGTGGTGGGGGTACAGCTTCCCTGTAAGACTTGATCCAGCTCAGGAAAGACAGAAAGATCATATGCTGTGGGTGTGCAGAGAGCAGGATGTTCCCACCCTGTTAACAGGCAAGGCTACACTTCCCTGCAGCATTAGTTTTTGAACCAGGGGGCACACATAATCCTGATAACTACCGAACTGCTGAAAAATTCAGAATAATGGATTTTGCTTCCTGGTTGCATAGATGGTCCTCTTCAGTATGCACCTGGATGCAACACTGCTAAATCAAACAAAAAATTAGCAGGAGGTAAATCTGAATAAAACAAAAGGAGAAATGAAGACAGCAAAGGGAATGAGTGATGATTTAGACTAAAAGAGGTTATTTTTCAAGGGCTACAAATAACAATTGTTTTCCCAGTCCCTTTTAAGCTTTTTTGCTGCACTTATGAACCTCCATTTTAGGTCACTAAAATATTAAATGAAAAGCTCTTCTCTCACTGCTTCTGTCCAACAGTTTGTTATCATAATTTTTTATAGTTCTAAGTTTTTACAAACTTGAGAGAAAATGTATTTCTTTACAAAACGCAGATGTGGCATTTTTGTTCTCTGTGGCTGGGATTGTTCCCTTGTGCTAGGACATAACCTGGCTTTACTATTTTAGGGCAGCTCCTAAATACCAAACAAGGTGAACTTGCTCAATAGGGACCACAAACTGCCCCAGGGATACTTCTATCCCGTTTTCTACAAAGAGGAGAGGAACCTGAGTTTGGATAGGTCTGCTTTACTTTTTACTGTTAGAACTGGTGGGTTGGAATAGAGACAGAGATTAGTAATTACTCTGCATTATCTACTAGAAGAGACATAGTTTAGAGTAAAATAAAACAGCCAAATGCATGTATTTTTCTTCTTTTGATTCCTCTGGATCAGAGAATTCAAGCAGAGGAGCCTGCTGGTAAGCTGTCAGAGCCCCTGTGTACCCTGCTATCACAAAGGGATTCCAGACAGTTCATCCTGTGTGAATTTAGGTCTCTATTTTCTTCAGAGGCCTGATGAACAGAAGTGGCAAAGAAAAAGGATTTGATATCCAAATTAAACTAGAAAGACTAGTATTTTGAAGGTTTAGGTATCATACTGCTTATGAGAGGGATTTGATGGAGCTGAGGGCCTCTCTACTGCAACCTTTCCATCAAGAAGAAGTTGGCTTGTTGATCAGGCACTGGCAAGCAGCCCATTTGGCAGCTAATGAATTGAGTTGCTGGAAATTAGTTGAGACACAGGACTTAACTCAAAATTTGGCTTGGCTTAACTGGTTTTCTTAAATGGCCCCACAACCATCGCCAGCAATTTAGAAGACTTTATAGGGCAGCCCATAGATGCTTGTACTGATGCTTGTGTTTGTCAGGGTTATTGCAAACAGATGAAGCAATAGGCTGTTGTCAAGGGGATCCAACAGATGCAATACAGGTTGGAGAAGAAAACTCTTGGAAGGCTTTGAGAAAAAGAATTGCTCAAATACTCATTGCTCTTTCTTCTCTACTGTCTTTTCCTCAACCAGGAGTTTGGGCTGCCTATTCAAAATGATAGAGCAGAACAACCAATAGTGGCCACCAAAGTGTTTCAGCTGGACAAAGCAAAGAGACCTTCACAGAGTAAGCATCAAACCAGTTCTACATTAATGTAATAGTTTTGCTAAATTGAGTCCCAACAGCACAGGAGTTTGGTTTAAAAGGCTGGTGGGAGTTGGAAGCTTGACAGTTGCCTTAGCTTCCATTTTAACACAGAGTCCAGCTGCATTTTACTGTGTTCTCTGCTTTAGGACAGTAATGATAGACAGCATCAGACAGTCAATCTTGACTTAGGACTCAGTATAGGTTACAACTTCTCTGTTTCCACAGAGTTAAAAGCACTCACTTTACCCACACATAAAATCATCAAAGCCTGATAAATCTTTATGCCTAAGAAGCACCAGAATGTGATTTTGTACTCTCTTAAAACCCATCACAACAGGAAATAAACAGGAGGTAAAAACTAGAGAAGCTTCATGCAGTCAATTTTTAAAAGATATGAAAAGGAGAAGCACAATTAGCACTTAGCTCTGCAAGCTCTCCCCAAAAATATCTTCACTTCAAGTCAAAGTAACAGCAATGATGATAATCCTTTGAGATTATTTTCTGGATTGTTTTTATTTATTTATTTCATTTGTTTCATTTGGTTAGCATCCTCTTCCCCAAAAATGAACTGTATTTTGTTAGGCATTACTGAAGCTCTCTGAAACTATAACTTCAGCATGGTGTGGGTGCAAAAGTATTTGGCCAATATAAAAACATTCAGAATTTTATTTTATTTTTTCCTGAAATCATATCAACTTAAGTCATTGTTTGTCCACACTGCTCATCTAAGTGTTAAATTGAAAAGTGTCTAGTTAGTTTGCTATTGTTCAGAGCTTTGTTCCCAGAAAAAGAAAGATGACAAAGACAGTACACAATAAAGTCTCTTTACATTTTTCTATGCCACAGTTACAACACAGAATGGGAAGAATGCCAAACCAGGTGATGTCAGATGGATTAGCTGCTTTGTACTAAACAGTTCACATTACTAAAGATAAGGGGAAGCTTAAATTCAAAGTTCAGAGTAGAGGCTGAGACTTTGCCCAAAGTGAATCAAATTACATAGGACGTGCAGGGGGCTGGGAAGACTAAAATCTGATCTTCATAGTCATTACCTCTGTTTGCAAATATCTGCCACAGATTTTTCACAGCAGACTTGTCTTTTATTTTCCTGAAACTACATGTTTCAACATTAGTGTGAAATTAGTTAACCTCCCAACTAGGCACGCTCAGAGCAGGGACTGTAGGGCTCTCTGAGGATTGTCTGAAATCTCAGAGTGGCTTGTGTGAGGTGAGACAATGAGGTTTCTGTCCTTGCCACTCTTAGTGGTGTCACATCTGACCATTGGGAGGCAGTGAATTGTGATGAAAGGCAAACAGCATTACCTCATGGGCTGAGTCCGCAGAGCTGTCTTCAAGTCTTCAACTATTTTATTTTTCATTTCTGTTTCTTCTTCATCGAAAGCGTACAGAGTCTGCATCTGTTCACAAAAGAAGGTGGCAATTAGGAAAGCTTCAGCAGCGTGGAAGCTAAGAGACAGGCCAAGAATTGTGAAAAACAACTATCCCATCAACACATGCAGAGGTGCCTGCTGACCTCTCACTAGAAAAGCAGTGCCTCAGATACAAAACTGAATCCAGATGAGACTGCTCTTGTGGACTGGCAGCAGCATATCACTTTGCCACACTAGCTAAACTAGGGTTCTCAGATTACCCCCCAAAAATCACATTTGCCAGTATGCCCACAGAAAACTGTACCTAATTTGGAACAGCAATCTGCTGTGGTGATCTATAGATGTGTGAGGCAAAGTTAGGGAGAGGCAATATCTTTTATTAGAGTGACATGACTGGAGGGATTTGGGGTGGAGGGGAAAAAAACCAAACCAGACTTTTGTGTCAGGTTTCAAAGCATAAAACTTTCTTCCAGTGACTAGAAAGCCTGCAAGTACCCTGAATTACATTTTCTGTACATATAAGCTTGACATTTTCTTCCCCATGAGAAGTAAATCAAATGTTTTAAGATACTGGTGTTCCCTATACACTTTGCCCTTTCTAATTGGGAACATCTACTGCAAAAAGCTGGAGCATCATAAAAATCCCCATCCCTTTTTTTTAATTAGTAAACTGAAACACAAAGTCTAGATTTCCCCATGGTATGCAGCTTGCAATTATTACAGCTTGCAGTCAACTGGAACTGAAGTTGCTGTGGGAGACTGTAAACTAAGGTGAGAGATAATGAGGAGAATACACACAAAAAATTATGGTTCTCAAAGTCAGACAAAGCCCTTAAGGAAGTGGCATATCAGAAAATTAGGGTTCTAGATCTACACTCAGCACCACTGCAGCTGTGTCCTGTGAAGCGAGACTCTTCAGTGCCCTCTGCATGTATCATTCAGGCTCACACGTCCCACGTGTGTCCTTCAAAAAAGTCAAGACTTAATGCTGGAAATTCTTAGCCTATAGCTACGTCTTCTTGGTCGCTTAAACTGTAAAATGAGAGGATAAATGAGTCTCTTTTTGGCAGGACTTCTTGTGGATATCACTCAGAGGTATCTGGAAAGCAGCTCTGAACCCCTTCTCAAATGAATAACCCAATTAAGCTAGTATCATCTATCAGGGATCTGATACTGTAACTCTCTGTGGTGGAATCTGAGTAGCTACAATTATGGCTCATTACAGCAAAATGTTTCAGCCTTTATTTTACTGTTTAGCAAGCACCAAAGAAAACCTTTCTCTCACAGGAACCTCCTTTAACCTTCTCCATCCTCTCCAGCAGCCCAACACCTCACTTCCCTTGGAAAGGCTCCCACAGCTCGCTTTTGCAAGTCATGTGATGCCAAGACATGTCGGATCCTGAGGGTGGTCATTTGGCTGCACGCCGTTGCTGTCTTATGCTGAACAGCTGGCATGGGTGGATGTGTTTAACTCTAGGGGTCCTCTCTCTGATCCACACTGAAGTCAAATTCACTCAGTAACAGAGCAAGCTATTTCCTGCCCTAATGGAATGACAGAGCGCTACTGATGGAAAATGAGCTGATGATGTTTTATCTTCTGCCAGCATCCCCCAACAGCCAGAAACATAAATTGAAATTCTTAAGCCAAGCCATATATGATCCCCCTCTTTGAAAAATAAACAGAAATCCTGAACAGGCATTATGGATGGCAAAGTCCTCGGGTGTGATTTGGGGCTTGATTTGTATTATTTTGGGTGACAGCCCATCTGGTCATCTTTCCTTTGGCCCGTAAATGCTCCTTTAAAAAGCTCCCATTTCTCCAATGGCTTAATTTCTCCTCTGAGCCAGTGGGGGGGGGGAAGCAAATGGATGGTAGGAAGGTCCTCAACAGTACTCTGTTCAGAGTTAAAAAGGCCCATTTCCAAATGAAACAAATACAAATAATCCTGCCTTTACAACAGAGGGTGATTATGGAAAACCCCTTTTCTAAAGCTGCTGGTAGCCAAGAGCCCTTCATTTCTCACTCTTGTGAATGGCCAGGAATTCAAATCTTCATGCCTCACTAAGACTGGGTTTGCATTGTGAAATGGCTTTCTCAGCAAGAGCTATAAAAAATGTAACCATCCCTGGGAGACAGAGGGGAGGGAACTGTCATTATCTGAGGTTGGATTTCATTCAGGTGGCTGACTGATGAATTGCTTTCCTGAAGTACAAACTGCACTCGAGGACTAATGTCTCCTGGGCTCAGGAGGCAGATAGTTACCATCAGTTAACCAAAATACTAGGAAGGGGAAAAAAAACAGTGCCAAGACCTTTTCTGATGCCTAAAAGACAGTGTATAAGGCTCTTAAAAGCACATTTTTTATATTTGAAGTTCTCCAGATCAAGTGTATCACCTTGGAAAGTATAGCATCTATTTACTTGATTTCCCAGTTAAAAAAATTCAAGAATTTGTGAAAGCAATCATTCATGTGGAATTTTATAAGTAAAACTTCAGGTAGTATAAGAAATTATTTTGAGATTTTGGGTATGAAATGGAATATTTTAGTTTTTTTTAAAGGACAGATTTATTCCCTTATCCTAATGGCTAATCATTCCCCAAAACTGCTGGGAAGGAAAATACAAAGACCATGATGACAGAATGTGGGGAAAAGAGAGAGAAAGAAAAAGAAAGAAAGGGCATAAACAAACATCAACAATACACTGTATAACAGATCTAATTTAACTTAATAGCCTCACACGTGTGAAATGAAAAAGGTAAGAAACAAAAAGAATTAAGAGGAAAAAAGCAACCTGGATGTTTTGACTTCTCATTATAGTCAGTTGAAATTCAAGGTGCACCACATTTCTAACTACATTAAGGCTGAATTCGTAGAATAAATTATTATTAGAATAAATTTATTTGAAGAAATTATAAATTGTAAAATATGAATAGATGTAATTTTAAAAAAACCCTGAACTTTTATGCAAGTAAATTTAAAGTAACATAGATATCATCTAACGTGGAGGAGAGAGTTATTATCCACCTGCTAAATTCTGCTGAANCTGTTCTGCCTTAAACAAATGTTTTCTGGGTCAAGGAAAAGGGCCTGGCTACAGCTGTATTTATTAATCTTGACCCATCTCACACTCTGGACCTAGCCACCTCTCCAGAAAAGCTGGATTTTCAACTACTGCTCACCTGAAAGTCTCTCTGTGAAAATGCATCCACAGCCAAAATCATAAAAGCAACACACTGCTGTCAGAACTCTTCCTCCCCAGGAAAGTGTGAGCTGTGTTTATTTGTGCTGCCAAGCAGTGTCATGGGACAAGGAGGACAGAGTGAGCACAGGGACATTTCTTTACATGTGATATTAACAGGGCAGCTGCTCTATTTTTTAGAAAAGAAACTTCTGTGTTTTGATGAATCAGCAGATGACAAAGGCATTGATAATGGAAACAGGCTTCTATTGTGGGCATGCACCCTGTCCCCATCCCCAGTATCATTTATAGCCTGTGGAGATCAGGGGACTAGACAAATTTGGAGGCTTTGCTTTTTAAATAAAACATGATTAGCAGCTGTCCCTTTGTTTTAACAATTGCTCCAGAAGACAGTGAACCAATGTTCTACTTCCTTCCAGTCAGGCTACCTGGAATATGGGACAGCACCTCCACATGCTGTGAAATGCACACTAGTAAAAATATACAGTTTTAGACATTAGCTCTTGTGAGAATTTGGTTTAAAATATGTAAAAATCTGAGAAGTCATAGCAACAGAAACAATTGTGTGAAGAGAGCCGTGCATAAAATCCAAGTTTTTTTTTTTTAACTGGACCAGGAATCTGTGACCTAAAGTGCTTCCTAACATTGTGGTCTAAGGTTACAAGTAGGGAATGTCAAACATGTCAGGAATCACCACATTGGTCTCAAACATAATCTGTGAAGGGCAGATACAGTGGGTAACACTGCAGCAGGGCTTCTGAGACAGTGATCCTTGAGCACAGGAGCCCCGGCCCGCTGAAATCCACAGAAAGATACCTAATGATATCAGCACAAAAAAGGTGCCAAATCCACTCACTGAGTAGGAGGAACATATTTACCAAGAAGAATAGAATAATTATATA
>VZTB01008373.1:178413-195961 GCA_013397245.1 Thryothorus ludovicianus
CATTAAAAGCAAGATTTAAGGCATTTTAAACTAACCTCTGTGATTATTACGACCACTTCAACTCCAATACTTCTTGCAATATTTCTAATTAAAATACTGCAATACCTGATAGTGCCCAAGAAACACAAACTGAAATACACTAGATATTGCCAGGAAGCAACATGAAACATATTTTTCTTTCACAGCTTCAAAGTCAACTCCACTTGGATGCAGTTTAAAAAAAAATTTCAAAAAACCCACTACTAAATTTAGACTGAAATTATATGGGACCTAAAAATAACTGTTTGAAAGTTAGAAATCTCAGAGGTCTAAGTAATAATGAACAGAACATGTCTTTTAAAGCACGTTGGAGCTGGTTCTTAGCTGGATTACTCCAGTTTTCTGCTGATACAATTTCTGCAAAATCGAGTCAACTCAGTTTCACCTGCTGAAAAATGAAGCAACCAAATGGTAAATCAGAAGCAGGGGTTTTAACCCCAGTGTGTCTTGTCAATACCTCAAGCATAAGAGTGACTCATGAGTCTTGAAGCCAAATAAAATGTTACCAATAATTCAGGCATTGGCATTCAGGCATGCAAACAACATAACCAGGGCTGGTGTTTATTGGCGCTCTTAAAACGTGTTTAAAATTAGAAACATAGGCCAAAATATAGTCTCATTCCATGGAGCTGTTCCAGATTTACAACAGTGGTGTATACATATTCACTCCAAGTTTACATCAAGATCATTTAAAGACTAACCCAAAAGTCACTGAAATCAATGGAAAAATTTCAGTAGATTCAAGAGGTTTTGGATCAAGTCCTACCAGAAGTATTTGGCTCAGTAACACTGCAAGGTTTCATACTAATTTTTTTTCCTTAATGGCCCTTGTACAGTAAATTTGTTCAGTCAGGAAATCAAAGCAGAGTGTCATGCCAGTCACTAAAGCTCAATCAATGTCTTTTCTAAAAATAAGTCCATATTCTTTCTATTCCCTTACTCTGTCCCATGAAAATGTGGCATAGTTTGGAAGGTGATAGTTTTGTTTATTCACGACTCTCAGTAGAAAGCAACTTTTCTTTTATCCTCTTAAGTGAGTTATTGTAGATTGTAAATCTTAGGTTGTTTTACTCAGCAAGACATATTTCACCATGAGAAATACATAATTACTGCCACATTTAGCATCCATTAAGATATTAGTTTTATGAAATTATTTTATAGCTCATAACCACAATACAAAAGGTGCAGAGAAGCCTTTAGAATATAAAATAAAAGTGTAAGTAAATAAGCAAGGTGTACTACCTAAGATGCTAGGAACAGAACTCGATCATAATTTTTGCACAACCATCAGCTAAAGCTGAGTAGACACTGCACATGAATAATTGGAGGAAAAAATTGACTACAAATTCAGTAAAAGAATCACAATTCTAAATGTAAAATCTAGCATATCAAAGGAGATCAGTGATATCTATATGCAGATGTTCTCATTCTGCTGGTAACCAGCTCTACTGGATGTTTCAGGGGAAAAGACACACTATACAGCTATTGAACAAGGACAATTAAAAAAAGTTTTTCCTCAAATACCTTCTGGGTTTGTATCTCATGTCTAAGGTGTTACAGCCTTATGCCATTTTATTTATATGCTTTTATATTACTGGATATTTATATAAACACCTACCTTTTCTTTAATTATTCTATTAAACTAAGAACGCAAGTGTTATTTTGTAGATTGGTTACAAATCAAAAACTTCATCTAAGTTTAAATAGTTGTTTCTCTGATTCATCAAATATTCTCTTCAATTTTCACTTCAGACTCTAATTTGGTTGCCTTCAGTGCTCAGTACTGTAGAAATAAAAAACTGAAAAGCTTATAGTGATTTCTAATCTACTGTTCTGGGAGAGCAGGGCTCTTTCTTAATTCCCATACTCTTCTTTTGTAAGTCCTATTTTAAATCAGTTATGCCTTTGGGCTAACATTCTTCTCCTTTGAGGTTTTTTTCCTAAAGGAACACATCTCTATGCTATGGAATCTTCCCTCTTTGGCAGGAGAGGTAACTTACTGCTGCCATGGAATTGATGCGGTCGATGTAGTAGTCTGGCCAGCTGGTAGCAAGCTTATTAGGATCCTCTTGTTCCTGAAACAGAAAGATAGGCAAGGTTACACAAGATGACTTTACAGGATGAGAGCCACTCAAGAACCACCTGGGATTCTTCATTGCTCTGCTCTTTATTGTGTTATCTCCCCCATATTCTTGTACAATGCACTTGGACGTGTGGCATTTATTACAAACTTTTCTGGAAGTGTAAAGTCAGCACTGTCACCATGGTATGTCAGATAAAAAGAATAATAAACTTTGATGGAGATACAGTTATCTTTGGCATCTAAGCAGCAAACCTCAGTCCCTTAAACATATTATGTTTCCAAGTAGAGGATAGCCCATTTACAGATAGCAGGTTTACATTTTGTATCTTTATACTGACAGATTTTATAAATTATTTGGTCTCACTACTGTTATGGTGATGTGGAATTCACCAACAAGGGGGTTTAACATCTACGAGGGAGAAAAAACAAGGAACATGAAAACAAGATAAAGACTGCATCATTTTGATGTGATAAAACAAAACAAGTTCAGCCTGGATATTAGGAAACACTGACCAAGAGGTTGGTCAGACACTGGAAAAGGCACCCTAGAGAGCTGGCTGGTGCCCAGGACTGTTGATTATTTAAGAGGCATTTGGACAATATCCTTAACAACCTGCTTTAATTTGATCAGTCCTGAACTGGTCAGGCAGTTGTACTAGGCGAATGCTGTTGGTCTCTCCAACTGAAATATTCTGTTCTATCCTGTCCTAATCCTATCATATCCTCTAAAGTCAAGCAAAATCTCAAAACATCTAAAGGAGCACAAAAGCATCCCCTCAGCTACAGTAGGAGCAGTATTAATCCTTACTTCCTTATTTCCCATGTAATCCATCTGAAATGATCTTCAGCAGGCTAATCTCAATCAACCTTCTAAAAGAAGACCTACACTGACTCAGGAAGCAACTAATTTTTCTTCCTTGAATTCTCAAAGGAACTCAGATTTCCTTCTAATGAATATATTTATTTCTACATAAGTGTAAGAGTCACTGGTAACATAAGGATTGCTTTCCAGGATCCTCATCTCCCATTATAAACTATGAATAACTAATACTAACATTCCTAGCATATGGAAAGATATTGAACCACTTGACTCATCCTAAGGATGACCAAAGGTGTATGAAGACTGTGTGGATCTTGTCAATGCTGTCTGTGCATGAAAGCTCACTCACATTAGAAAAGCTACCCTGGAAGACATACACAACAAAATTAAAAGTGTAGGTCTATTAGAGCACCTCAGCTATTCCACTATTATTTGGTTTAGAGAAGAGAAAGCTCTACATGCCTCCTGCTGAGCCACATTCAGAAAACACCTTGCTACCTGACAATTTCTTGCCAGGGTACATACCAACACACGACAACAATTCTGTACAACTCAAAATCCTCGTGCTTTGAATTAAAAACAAAGTCATGACTGAGATTTGGATCCTTCCCACTCTTTCTTCCACTGCATTTTCAACATGTAAACTGAAGGAGCACCTCCATTGATGACACTGACAAAACAGCTTTGTCCTCATCCAGAGAAGGACTGCAGTGCAGACACGTCAGGTCAGTGTCAGGTCACACAGTACAGGTCATAAGTCTTTATTAATCCTTTATTAATCAACTGAACAATTAAGAAGAATTAAACAAAGTATCATACAGATAAATATCACTGCACAAAAAGTATGAAAGGCTGGAAAAGTGGTCAGAGATACCAACTATACCAAAAAGTGTTATGCACACAGCATGTACCACTTCATGATAACAGATGGAGCAATTAATAGGAAGGTGATGTTTCTCAAATTAATTGAGAAGTTCTCCTGATTTTCCTTACTTCCCTTTCCTGGCCACAGTAAGCAGGAATCTGACAGACCCATATCTATGTCAAATAGCACATTTCAGAAATATGCAGCTCCCTACTAACAGCCAGTTAGAACGGCCACAACACATGTTTTTGGTAGACTGCCTTTTGCTGCCCTTTTCTGTGCAGAATAATACTTAGTGGCAGCCACAACCCTGACAAGAGTTTCACACATGGCAGACCTTAACCTCCCTGGCAAAAATCAATATATGACCTTGACAATGGAAAAATAAATTAAAACATACAATAGATAAATATAGTATTATTTTTATATGATAAGCTTATCATCCTCAAAGAGAGCAACAGAAATAAGGAGTTTATCTAGAAGTATGAAGTAAGGTCATTCTGCAGGGAACCTGGCTAAGCCACTCATCTGAAGTGCAACAAGTGCTCATGTGACCTTCTGAAATTTTTCTCTGCAGAGAATTATAGAAGTCTTAATGACAACTATAATAATAGTTTGCAGAGTACACCCGTCAAGAACACTGTCAGAACAGTCAATACATGTATTTTCTATGTTTCTCCTGCCCCCATTATGAATTGAAAATAAAGAAACAAACACACATAAATTAAGGAATGCCTGAACTCATCCTTTGTATTTCAAAATAAGCTACAATACTTTTTGTCCTTAAGATTCTTTAGGGGGAAAGATAAGTATAAATACTTGAATGTTACAACTAACATTTCTAGATGTCTTTGTTAAACACTCAGACTGAAAACTATCAGGATAGAGAGAACAGATAAAAATCAGAATTCTGAAAAATTTCCTACCTGAACCCAAACCACCAGAAATCTCACAATCAGAACCAATGACAAGAAGATTCTGATACCCTTAAGTATATCTGTATATATTATTAACTTGACAATGAGGCAAAGACCTTGCTATTTGGTCCTGCTTTTTACCACTCTCCGTTCATTACAAATTATTCTGAACTCTTAGTCTGCAAGCCTTATTTTTTGAATTAAAACTGGGAAAAAATTTGTTTCAGTGGAACACAAAGGTAAGACCTTTTTCCTGAATTAAAGCCCAGACAGAAGATGTACATTGCTGAGGTTAAAAAAGTATTAGCAGATACCCCACTAATAAATCCTCACTTTCTGAAGTTGTTTTGGTCTACATAGAAACATATTAAGCAAAAGAGTCCATTCAATCTCAGTGGTCTTGCACGCTCCCTGCTCACACCAGAATTTTATGGTTGTCAACATGTGTTTTACGTTGCTAGAATAAATGATAATGTAGTTAAAACCTGGAAATCTATTTCAATATGAAGTCCAGAAAGCTATTTATACTCAGGATGAACATGTAGATTTTTATCCAGTCCCATGAAGTCATTAGACTTATTTACAGCAATCTCCTGAGTGACATTTTTAACAGAGAGTCACGTTCACACCTGTAACATCACAGCAATTGGGAAAAATACCTCCAGACATTTAACTGCCTAAAAGATTGCTGTAACAGGCTTTCTCTCAAGGAGGCGGAGTTAAAAATAAACAGCAATTAAGCCTGTGGCGTGAGCTGCAACAACAGGGTGCTGGGGGTTTTTTTTTGTGTTTTGTTTTTAATATATTCAGAGAAAACTGCAAGGCAACTTGAAGATAATGATAAAACCTTTCCCTTGTTCCAGGAGCACAGAGAAGGGCAAAAAACCCAACCAACAGAAAAAAAAAAAAGAGGCTTTAATATATAAAGCTGCATAGGTATCAAAAGCTGGAAACAATAACCCATCTGTATAAGGAAAAACATTAGCTGAAGGAATCTATTAAAGCAAAGCCTCCTTTTAGCTCCTTGAATAGTGTAAATATTACATTAAAAAACAGGCGTCAGCTTGTGGACTTTATAAGGGGCCATATCATTCTTCGCTGAAGTAACAACTATGTAACTGCTGTGAAAACAGGATCTTGATACTATACAAGCCTGCAATATAGCCAAGGTATTATATAGGCTTTGACACTAATTTGGACAGGCTCCATGACTTGGTGGAAAGTGGAACTTATGACTTCATCCCAACTAGGACTTAATGGAGTTCTGCAAATATTTGGACCATCTGAACCAATCAAAAAATGAAAGAAAAAAAAGCAAAGTGTGCACAGCTGAGGTGATCTTGAAAGCTTTTTCTGCAAATCCTGGGAGACCTGATCCATCGGGCAAGCTGTTCTCTGGAGACCAGAGTCTTTTACAGGGGACAAGCATTTGCAGTACAAAAGACTGCTACAACGCACTCAAGCAAGGATTATAGACTACTGCCTTTGTTACAAAACTTTCTAAAAAGAAGTAACACTGGAGTTACAAAGATCATGCAGAAATGCCACATATTCATCACTGAGTGGATCACGAAAATGAAAGACACTGTTTATATGGTGTTTTTTCAAGATGATTTCAGTCTTGAAAGAAACAGTCCAGGGAAAGCCTGTAGAGTGACTGCCTGCATTGAAACTCTTCTGGGGCAAGCACTGAGTTTCAGTTTCCAGTGATGACACATTGCTATTTCACTTTGCACCAAGACAGCTCCAAAAATATTGAGCAGCTCTCCGGAGCAGGTCCTGAAATTCTGAGCATGTCAAAGTATTAACAAATACATCCACAAAATTAGAAGTTTTAGAAGGCTTCTTTCCTTCAGAAGGAGACAGAGAGGTATATATTCTGACATGACAATTGAAACTCACTGTCAAAGTTAGGAACAGATTGGCACACTCTGACACTAAACCCAGTACTCCTTTATTTCTACCATCATTTATATCAGGTTATGTTTGTGCAATGTCAACAAATATTAACTCCCTGGGATCAGCAGGTGCTTGCCATCCCTGGGTGTCCGACCATTACATGGACTTTGCCACTACCTGCACACACACCCACACCCCTATGATAAATTGCTGATGACTCAGGAAATCCTAACAGGCAAACTATAGCATAAAACTTCCTCCTTGGACAGATGGATCAAGAAATGCATCATCTGTCACAGGTGTCACAGGACAAGCATGGATACTCTTGGAATGACATCTATTCACTGGCAACATTACTTCCTTCTCAAACCTGTCTCTTCAGTAGGGTAGACAGCTGACCTTACAGTTTTGCACTGTTTAGAACAGGATGGGAACAAGTCACATACCTGGGGCTGGAAAATGTGGGGTTAAAACCTTTTTTGGACAGGAAGCCATGACAATGTTCACTGAGCTCCTCTCTGTATTTATAAAAACAATGTGCAAACACAGATGAAGAATATAAAATGAGGCTACTGTGATATTAATTCCTGTCCAAGCTTGTTCACTGCATCATGTGCAGGTATTGCATGCTCAGGTTTACAACTGGGTCACAAAGAAGTGCATTTCCTTGCTAAAGCAACATTAAGGTTAGTGTGATTCCTCCTCTCAACAGCCTCCACACATCTTTCAAGTACATCACGGAGCTGAAAGATGAGTTATTTTACCTGGTCAGCATCATCACACAAAGCCCAAAAAATAAAAATCATGGAGTTCAAGTCATTACAAAAATCTGATAAAATTTTAAAAATACTGAAATATATTATTTATCATAGCTCCTGTAGATACTTTTTTTCAAATTTCCCATTGAATAGCAATGGGAATTGGAATCCTGATTACAATTAACTGGGAATTTTTGGCAGGTGTTTGGATTTTTTTTAATGACAGCTGACTGATATTTTAACATGATTTATACCAATTAAGATGAATGCTTTGCTGGATAAAGATTCTCAATTTCTTGTTGAAGCCTTCTCACACTCCTCACATTAACAGCTTAGCTGCTAAAATGTTCATCTGAGACGTGCAAGATTGACTCACGTCCACGTTCTGTTTCAAAGTGAAGGGCATGACCCTTGCTCTTCACATGAATATTCTGGCCACTAAAAACAATGTGGGGTTTTTGTTTACTTGAAGGGTGGAAGATGGTTATTACTGGTTCTTCATCTCCCACAAGTGCAACTCTTTTCCCTTCAGAGATGTAAAGACTCAACTCATCACAACATCTGCTATTAATGCTGAATCAATATCACTTCCCTTGGCATTGTACACTGACAAAGGTCCTTCAAGAAATTAATGTATTGAGTTTTTCAGTGTCTCTATCAGTGAGATCAGCAGAAACAGGAAAAATGGGATGCAGACAATTACATAGTACCCAGTTACAGAGAAATCTGTACTACAGCCAAGAATCAATCCATGTAAGTAGTACTGCACTCTCATTCAAATCACCATTCTCCCTTTTTTCATGTCTGACCTACTGACTTTCCTTCACTTTAAGAAGTTCAGCTTTCAAAGAAACATTTACTTGTTTATTAACACACTGTCCATTCCATTGGCTATATCTCAGTTCAGAGCAGCCAAAGTATCACAAATAAAAAGTGCTTTCATTAAAACACACAAAATGTGTTTGATCTGCTGTGGGACAAACTGCTAATTCAGAAGTGGAGCTAAAATACATCTAAGCTTTTCAGACAGTTTATGCCTCCAAAAAGCCAACCATGTCCCAAGAGATGCTAATTTTGAAACAGCACAGACCATAGGACTGAGCCATTCACTAGACAGATGTGGTCACCGCTCCATTTCTCAGACTTCATGACTAGAATTTACACAAATAGTCTCAGAGTTTTGGGAAGGAAGCTATATCCAAGCCTTTTAAGCACAATTTACCCAGATTGAGAAAAACAAACATTACTTCTCTCCCTGGAATTAAGCTATTGATGTGCAGATAATAATTCCGCCACAAAAGCATTCTACTGTGTAACTTATTAAAAGAGAATATTCATTAATGACCAGTTGGAGCATGCAACTGAGGAGTTCTAATTGCCTCTCACAAAGGTCAGATATATCCATACATACTAATAGTTTACTGCATCATGACACTAGTATTTTTCCTTTACAGATCACAGGGTGATTTTTTTTCTTTTTTTCCTTTTTTGCTTCATCTAGCCTGAGCTTTGCCTTGTTGTCAGTAACTTGACAAACCTCATGATGACTTCTGATGCTGCTTACTAACCATTCTTTCAAGGGAAGAATCAAAGGCTTCAGATTATTATTTATATTACAAAATACCAAATACTGTCAAGCTGTGGAACTCGCTGTCAAAAAATATAATAAAGTATAAAAGTGAAAAAGGGACACATCTGTGAACAATGAGGATTCCTGCTTAGAAAGCATCTCCTAATATTGAGAGAAGCTTCAGTGCTGCAGAAATTCACCAGCCTTTAGAAATTAAAATGGATTATCAGTAATTTTTGAAGGATGGTTGGCTCTACTAGGGCTGTAAACTTTCCAGTCAACTTAAATAGATATATTTTTTAATGAATTATGCCATTTCTCACTTTTGTTTGCTTCCTGATCACTCAAAGATACAGAATCTCTAAAAGTTGTACCTTATATACACATTTATATGTCATTTCCAACCTCCTCTAAAACTCAAAGCCACTTCAAATTAATTATTCTTAATTAAGATCAGTCTAATACTGATGAAGGCCATACTTTTATTTCTCATCCTCCAGAAAACACAGGACATCTATTGCATATACACACAGGGAGAGTTTCTCAAAGAAAATAGACTAGAGTGGCATAGCTGGCAGGCAGAAATGGGGTTGGTGCATTGCTTTGAGCCAAAGATAAGAATTGGTGTTGTTTGAAACCTCAGAATTCTCAACCACTGATTTTAATGGATAACTGTAGTGTTTAAACCAAGATTAAGTTTACAATAAGCGTATCTGGCATAAGACTAACAATAGATTACTGATGGAGAGAGTCTATTTTAAGGAGCTTTATATTTTAGTAGGATTGCATAGTATATGTCCAGTTTTCAGAATCTGTCTTCTCTTCTCCTTCCTCTTCTTCTGGCATTTTATCATTCTCAATACAGATAGATGTAAACTTGCTGCCAGCACTGACTGCAGCAGCCTCTTCTTATCACTTACAGATATATCATACAAACCTGCTTGTCCCTCTTCAAACATATTCAACCCTGCTACAGGATGGGAGTCCCACCATCATCAGGCATTAATTTAGGGGTATAGTGTGTGAAGTGATCAGGAAGATAACTTGCCCCTTTATTTACAACTACTTAATTGCACACCTGAGGCCACGCTGAATTCTTCTGTGATTTCTGCCCTCAGGACAATGCTTTCTTGCCAAATTGAAGTGCAACAATATTAAACATTGTTTTTCTGCTGAATGTTTAGCCTCTGCCATGGAAATTGGTCTCTTATTGAGTAAGTTCTCCTGACTCTGTTGCTGCATAAAGATCCTTCTGTACTATTACCTGAAGTCCATATTCATGTTTAATACTTTTTATGTGCTCTACTTTTCACAAGTGACAAATCAACCAGCTGATGTTTTGCTGTTGATAAGTGTATAATCTAAATAATGAGCTGCCAAATAAGGGGATCCATGAATTCCCTGCACTTTCAATGAACACATACTCAGGAGCCTATCTTTTCTCAGCCCATCCACTCCTTTTGGATGTGAAGGAAAACGTCCACTAGGGAGGATCCTACCAGTCAGAAGACTGAATCATGATCATTCTACCCAGAGGGTCTTCAGAAGAAGACAAAATGTTTCTCTTGGACATGACCTGTTCAGCAGGTGTGTGGCTGTGGACGTAGGCTGCAGTCCTGAAGCACAGCCCTGTTCCCACAAACCTGCAGCAAGCTTGAGGTCACATTCTGCAGTAGTGCGTGTAATCTGTGGCAGGTGAAGCCAACAATCTGTCACTATCCCAACAAGCCTTATTCAGCAGTAGCAGGACATCTTCTATGGCTTTGTTAGCAACCGGACTCTGCATTGTCCCTTCTACTGTTTACGCTGTGTTTATACAGGTACTGTGTGTACATTTCCACCAACCCCGTTCAGTTTATGGACAACATTCCATGGATATGGAAAGGGACTTTTTCCTAACCCAACCAGCTTACCTTGTCTCCTTTCCAACAGCACTGGTTTTAAGGTATTCCAACAACATTAGAATGTTGTCACTTGGACTGTCTCCTTCTTCACTTCCTTTTCTCCTCCTCCTGGCATTCTTTAGGCAACGTGAAAAGCCACAGAAGGGGCCAGACTGTAACTGAGCCTCCAAGTTTATCTTTTTGTCCTACTGTTTATCTCCAACAAGCAATGACTTAAGTCTTTTGTAAATAAAATGAAGTCACCTATGATTCATGGCAAACACCCTGCATGTTGCTTGATAATAAGAATGAAATGTTACTTATTGTGCCCAGAGACACACAGAACTACCAAGGACGCACCTACCTAGAGCCAGTAGAGATATATAGGAGAAGCCTTTCTGGAAGCTAACAGGAGAATTTTTTAATACCAAATTCTAAAAGGTTTCTCTTCACTTTTTATAACATATCCACTGTCTGTTTTTCCACCGACACTGGTTGCTTTAGTTCGTTTTTGCTCTAGGCCCTTTTTTAAACCTGATGACAGCAAGATGGCCAGGGCAGCCAATGTATTTTCCATTTTTCTCCATTATTTAACCATTCACTATTGAAAATAAAAAAGTTAGCAGTTTTTGGACAAGTGAACAAAGGAAATAAATACAGTCTGAGAGGCCCATGGCTCTTAAGCTGCTAGCCCAGTATTTGAGTGAACCACTTGGTTGCTTTATCTCTGCCCTTTCAAGAAACTCAGGTAAAACTGTTTCTCCCAGCCTTTATTTCTCTCACTTAGTACATCTGCAAAGTGTTTGAGATACCAAGTCCTTTCAACAGATGACTGAATTATCACAGAAGACAGTGTTATTTTCACCTCAGTTAAGGCGCGTAGCTGAAACTGTCACATCTGACTGCAATGAAAACTAAACAACTCTCCAGAGGGTAGAAGGCAATTCCTTTCTTTCTCTTCATGGGTGTCACTAAATTCTGACAACTCTTTACTGTCCCCATTTCTAATCTTCGCACTAAAAAGATAGGAATTCTCAGTATTCACTAGCTTTTCTAAGGCTCGTGAACACTCAGTGAAATTCAGTGAGCCCTGATCTCTGCCAAATTTGCATCTCACACACCACAGAAACATGTTCATTATTTACATATTCTTTGCTCCTGCTTACCCAAAGACTAATCCAAATGGTGAGAACGACATTGTACAGAGTATATGTTGTTATCATTATTATTATTACATGCCATCAGCAGGACGGGCTCGTAACTCCAGTTGTGAAGAATCAGAACTTTCACAAGAGGACAGACAAGGACAGAACATAACTCAGTGGCATCAGCATTTACATGCACTTCCCATGCAGCACAATCAGACTGCTTGCCATTATTTTTGTTCTTAAGTACATCAAATTACACCATATTAGTAGGATGACAGCTGGATAAATGTTTTTTTTTTTCCTTTTATTTTTTCCATTCTAGGGTCAAATCTGCTTCTACTAAGGCCTCCCAAAACTCCCACAGCAGGCAAGGCAAATGCAAAACACAGCATTAGGCACAACAATGACAATTTTCTAACTCAAGACTATTTTGGACCTGTTTTTTTATTAGTGTTGAGCTCACTTCAGCTGAAGCACTAGCAGCTCACCTGAAAAACCAGATTTGCAAATGAACACACAAATTCTCAGAATTTCTATACATACTCAGAATATCTATAGCAAATACCATGGCAAGTTAAAGGCATTGATGGCTTCAGCAGTCTGAACTAAGATGGTAAGAAGGCATGTTTTAGGGAACAACTAAACTTTTTTTTGTTGGAGAGGGAGAGGAGAGGGAGGAAGAAACTAAAAATATTCCATGCTGTTCCCATGGGGGGCAGGGAAGAAAATACTTTTCAATTATACATAAATAAATATATAATTTCAAGACCCTGACCCAATGTAACCTCTTATGCTAGGATAAATAAACGGGGCTGCAACTGTTGGCATTGCAACGTGGACAACATAAACCAAATAAAGCAGACAACTTGGAAAAACTTATCAAATCCTCTTATGTCTGCTACAATGTCGTCTTTTAGGTGTCATAATTCCAAGCTATAATAATGGTAAATCATCTGAATTTTGCATGCATTTTTCCTTCTTGACACTAAACTTACACTTTAAACCATTACAATAGTGACAATAGGAAAAAATTAAGAGTAGTCTCTAATATCATTAAGCCTACTATAGTGTTCTCTCAAGTGCCCACCTTGAAGTCTTTACTATAGAAGCAAAAATAACAAGTAAAAAAATGAAGAAAAAATTACAAGCGCTCCAAGAGAAACCATAAAAAACAGGCAATGATCCTTTTCAAGTACACTGACTTACTTAAAAAATAATTGGGCAACATAAACAAATTTATATTATAATTATATGAAATAAAATTTCTAAATACATTATATATAATGTATATAAAAGAGTGAGATGATGTCTTGCATGAATCCTATGTTTTATTTTTTCCAGTGAGAACACATTCTCTGCATTAAATGATGTAGAATGAAATGTATATAATTTTAGGCTTCACTTTACATTATATTAATGGCGCTGCCCAAATTTGGGAGCTACTGCTTCAGCCAATTACACACATTAACAGGCACCATCAATCAAACAGCTTTTTCACACTGAAAACACCCAAGTACACCACTAATCAGGAAACGTGTGTTTCTGCTGCATTAGTGACACTCTTGCAGCATTTTGCTGTTTTCTATTATGTCCTGTGTTTGTCATAGGCTAGAGTTTATGAATTTGATTTTCTTAAGCTTACTTGCATTTATAGCAAAGAAATATTTGAAGTCATGTCCCTGTTTTCCATACCTAGACTAAAGATACTGAAATGACCCAATGTCAGCATCAAGCTAACAAATCATTCCAAACATCTGAGCATGAAGTCATTCTGCTAACAGAAAAAGGAACAGATGCTGGTGGGAAAAAAGGAAGTTAACTCCACAATTGCTGGCATTTTCCAAACATCAAGCTGAAGGAATGCCGTGGTTTGCAAAGGGCAACGTCCTCCCACTGTGACTTCCCAGCGTTATGAGATTTCCAGTGAGCCCTAGGCAAACTGAAAGCAAGTCTATTTTCAGGGAATTAATTTGAGAGATTCCACATTTCAGACGGTTTCACCAGCAGCCTTCTGAGCTAAGGAAGTCATGCAGTCTTCCCAGACAAAAAGCAACCATGGATCCCAGGAATTTGGAGGGAACCAAATAGCATCTGCTGCTGCCTGTTTCAAGAAGTTGGCCTCACAGCAATAACACAGGACAGTATACAGGAGGTTGCATGAAGCCTTACTGATGTTCCCTTTCTTTATAGGGCCACACAGCTGCTTCCTAGTTTGATTCATGAACAGTTTAGAGAATCACAAATCAATTTAGAATGGAAGGGACCCTGAGAAGAAGGGATCTGCTCAGAGCTAATATCAAAGTTAGATTAGGTTGTCCCGGTCATTGTCAAGGTCTGAATATTGAGTTAAATTAAAATGTTGACCGAAGCTGAACTTCAGTCTCAAATTTTCAAAGCATTGGTAGGAAGACAAACAATTTTCTGATGTACCAAGGACTTCAGATAAAGTATAATTCTTCATATCTAGTGGTGGCCTTTTCCCTTTGGCCATGAGACACCCTCATTGATTAGCCATCAACAGTGCTAACTGTGGGATTGCTTACACTAAGCACTCAAAATCCCACACAGCTTCTTCAGCCTCCTGCTGCCCACCAACTGCTTTTGCTGTTAGGCTATCACACGTGCTGAGAGGGCTACCCAGTGCTTTCCAGACTTTCCAGGGAATGGAGAGTAAAAGCACCCACCCCCACATCCACTCACACTCCCCTTCAACACTTCCTGCAGAGCTGCGAGAAAATCTCATGAAGTCACATCCAAGACTCATCAAACTGTGAGTCCTTGCAAATGGCTTCTCAAATACTGCAGCAAACCATCTTGTGTGTTCACGTCTGACGCTCGCAGATACAGCACATGGAACAACAATTCTAAAGAAAGGAACTTACAAGGGACACATTAAATGCTCCTTAAAGCTATAAATCCATAACCAAAACAGTTTAATATTCCAAATCAACAACAGACTCTAAGAGTATTTCAAAGAGGAAAAAATAATGCAAGAAGATAGAATTGAAAACAATACAACTTCAAACCACCCACTTCATTTATTATGGGACAACCACGTGCTTGGCAGTCTTCATACAAAAAAGATGAACCCCAAAGGGCATTTGCAGCTCAGAACAGACAATACAAAACCAAAAACCCACACTCAGACAACACAATAGTGTGATCTTCATCTGGGATGTTATATCACTAAATGAGACCAGATGAAGATCCATTTTTTCTCTTCTTTAGGGAAAATGTATAATCTCCGGAATATCTCAGAACAGGCTGAATGGCAGACCCCAGAGGGATTTAGTGTCCCAGGGTCTATTTAGAGGCCTTTCACTAGTGATGTCCCCCAAGGTTCAATACTGGGCCCAGTATTGTTTCACAAGTTCATCAATGACCTGGATGAAGGAGCAGATGCCTCCTCAGCAAGTTCACTGATGACATAGATCTGAAAGGAGTGGCCCCAGAGGTCTGTGCAGCCCTTCAGAAGGACAGGTTGGAGAGGTGGGTAGGAGGAAATCACCTGAAATTCAACAAAGGTAAGTGCAGGGTCTTGCACCTGGGTAAGAATAACCCACGGATCAGCTCAGGGCTGACAGCTGGGGCTGACCTGCTGGAAAGGAGCTCTGTGGGTGATGACCTGGGATCCTGGTGGACAACAAGCTGTCCATGAGCCAGCAGTGTGTCCTGGGGCCAAGGAGGCCAATGGAATCCTGGGGTGCATTAGGAAGGGCACTGCCAGCAGGTCAGGGGAGGTGATCCTGCCCCTCTGCTCAGCCCTGGTGAGGCACATCTGGAGCGCTGGGTCCAGCTCTGGGCTCCTCAGTACAAGAGAGACATGGAGCTCCTGGGGCTGATCCAGTGGAGGGTAACAAAGGTGATTAAGAGACTGGAACATCTCTCCTACCAGGAAAGGATGAGGGAGCTGGGCCTGGTCGTCTTGGAGGAGGAACAATGGAGAGGGGATCTTATCAGTGCCTATCAGCAACTGAAGGGAGGACGCCAAGAGAATGGAGCCAGGCTCTGCTCCATCTGAGCAAGAGGACAGGAGGCAATGGACAGAAACTGATACACAGGAAGTTCCACCTAAATATAAGGAAGAATTTCTTTACTGTGCGGGTAACCAAGAACTGGACTAGATTGCCCAGAGAGGTTGTGGAGTTTCCCTCAACAGCGATATTCAAGAATTGTCTAGATGCAATCCTGTGCCATGTGCTCTAGAAGGACCCTGCTTGCCACAGATGATACCACTGGTGGTCCCTTATCCATTTGTGATTCTGTGATGTCAATATGTATCTCCTACTTTAAAGCAGGAACCTGAAGAAGAGGACTCCTACCTAAATACATCAAGTGTAATGCAGTCTCCTCCTCTTAGAACCTCCATACGAAGCCTTAAATGCAAAGACCTCATGGTATGGAATAAATGCCCTGCCAGTTCACTTTAGCATAGAAATATTTCACAAAAGTAACTGTCTCTCCATCTTAACCAATCTGAAACTATGCTTCACAGTGCAAAACCACAGATGCACAGCAGCCCTAGAACAAATAGTAAGTGCAGAAATTTTCACTCACTTCTGAAAGCTTTCGCTAAAGGGAAGGAGGACTCCAAGTTTTATATTTGCATCCATCTTGTTGTTCATCCCTGGTAGGCTACGATAATTATATAAAAAGCTGCAAAAGCAGCTTAGATCCCTCCAGCAGATTTCAAAGTGTCTTACTCTACATCCAGCTGCACAATATCAAGCTATACTTTTTATGGTGACATTTTGCTGACAATCCAAACCTCAAGGGCAAAGCTCAAACAGAAACTCCCAAAGAAAGAAAAAAAAACCCAAACCAGACATATAGAAATTATCTTCATTAATGCTATACAGGCAGCATGGGACCAAAGTGGGAGTTTGTGAAAATGAGCTGCAAATGGTATAAAAAGACAGTAGTAAAACTACTAAAAGTTGATGCCCCACTAAGGCTAGCACTCTCAAGAGTATTTCAAAGCCTATTGGGATGCAGCCCTGATGTTAGGAAAAGAGAACTGAATGCAAGGTGATGCTGCTTCTTTGTGAGAGAGGTGTAAATCTTCTCTAGGAGAACATCTGGGGCACACTGCACCTGGACTGCAGCCTCAGTGGTTCAGCACTGATCTGTGACCTCAGCCCAAAGGACTTGGGCTCCCTAATGATTGTGTAATGCACAAAGTACCTTCTACTCTGTCCTTCCTGCTCCTTACAGTGAGCTCACCCAACCCCAGAAACTTGACCACAAGAACAGCGTAGAAGATAGATAAGTTCAGCAAAGAAAAAGAACAAACAGTGCTTGAAAATGTATTCAGATATTTCAGAATGCATCTTAAAAAAAAAAAAAAAAGGGAAGGAAAAGGGGAAGGGGGGAAAAAAAGGAATCCTGTATGCAGCCAAGGTATGCGTAAATAATGCAGAGAAAAGGTATAAAGCAATGGCATGGCCAAAATATTTCAAAAGAATTTCCTAACTACCTATTCCTTCAAGTAGAAAGAAATGCATTTATGCATAAATATAACAATGTTAGTTCTTTTAAAGTATAAAACAATTTAAATCAAAGACTT